>WWET01000175.1:767454-782660 GCA_011038615.1 Limnodynastes dumerilii | reverse complement strand
AGGGAAGAGGAGAAGGCTGTAGTCCATGAACAGTCAATGACTAAGAGCCCAATTGAAACTCAACCCAGCCCACCTGTTGGGCTCTCCTTTCCAATGTTCTTCCTGTATTCTCTCTCCCTTTACCTCTCTCATTCTCTGTCTTCCTTTCTATTGTCTCTTCTCTCTCTCTCTCTCTGTCTCTCTCTCTCTCTCTCTCTCTCCCCTCTTTTCTCCTCTTCTCCCTTCTTCTCCCCTCTTTTCTCCTCTTTTCTCTTCTTCTCTCCTCTTCTCCCCTCTTTTCTCTTCTTTCTTCATCTCATCCTCCTCTCTCTCCCCTCTTCATTCCCTCCCTCCTCCACTCTCTTTCTCAACCCCCCCTATAGTGTCATACATAATGCTATACTATCTTTACTCTGTAATAAAAGCAAGGTATGCTTGTTCTATATAGGTGTTAGACTGACCCTCAAGTTTTTATTATTTACGTTTATTAAATGCACATATGACTTTTACATACTGTAGAAAGTGTAGCAGGCACGTTTATTTTCTCCAAGCCTTGAGAGCATGTTTTTTTTGTGTTGCCTGGTGTGAAAATATGCCGTTTATACACATTTTGCTACTGTACTGGGTTCCAATTAAAAAGTTTGAGGCAGAACATAATAACTTCTGTTAATTTGCAGCGATTTTCCTTGCAGTCATGTGCTCGCTGTGAGTTCTCTAAAACTGTTTTCGATGTGAGAATATTGTACTATTATTTCATTTAGACTTAATACTCCTTTTTATACAGTAAGACGTTATAGACTCTCTGAGGATTACTCTCCTACAGCTGTTGCTAAATACATTTATTCTATTCTATTCATTTATTCTATTCTTGACAAGGCAGTATTGTTGAACATTGGTTAACGTTGCTGATTTCCTGGTGCCACGAGTTTGCTTCCCATACGTGGCCCTCTCTGTGGCATTTGTATGTTATTACTTTGGCCCAGATCCAGAGCTAGGTTTCCTAGCACTCCCCTTGGCACTACCCTCGTAACTTTACACAGCGTAAGCACTGACGTACATATAGGCCTAACGTACTTATGAGCCTAAGCACGCCCATACTGTATGATTTAAATGCCTCACCCCGCCTCCGAAGCGTAATTACGGGTGCCGTATGTCTGGCACGCTCCTTAGTACGTAATAACGATGAAGATACGTGACTGGCCCATACGGTCCGAGTTACATTGCGTAACATTTGCCGTGTGCATGCACAGTAAGTACTAATGGGCGCTTTTACGCTAGCGGCTAGCGTAAAATCACTAGCGTACGTAGCTCTGAATCTACCACTTTTTTTGAATAGGATTATCCTGTTATAGAATTTAGACCCTACACTTAAAGGGACTGATACACCATTATTTTTTTTATACACATAATCAAAATTATATATAATATTATCATAAATGAGATAGAGGTGGAACAAAATATGATGAGACAACTAGTCAACCCACCCAAATTCCACCTCAGCCCTAATCAAACTCTGCCCCTTCTGTCCGAACTCTAGCCCCTTTGCGTGGGACAAAATAAAAAAAATAAAAAAACAAGGTGGTCTCCAGGTTAGTCCATTTAACAGACAAACTGATGTTATACGCTGCAGAGGCACACAAAGCAGTGTGTGACGTTTCCCTGTCTGGGTTCTATGGGCCTGATTCAGAGGCTGAAAATAAGAACTTAAAGTTACACCTGGGCTAAACCATGTTGATTTCAGGGGAGTCAAATTTCATTTGTTGCAACAGTATTATAGTTAAAAGGTGATGTTTCCCAGCTCAAGTCTAATTAGCAGTTTAAAAGTGAAGCTGATCAGGTATCTGTGTGCAATAAGTAAAAGCAAAGCATTCTCCCTGCATGCACAGAATAAAATTAACTTGATTCCCCCTGAAATCAACATGGTTTTGCCCAGGTGTAACTTTAAGTTCTTATTTTCAGCCTCTGAATCAGGCCCTATGTGCCTGCTTTCCTTCAGCTGCTTCCCTAATTAATTGAAGTGTGCCTGATCTCTGCAGCTGATTGAAGGAGTAGACTTTAAATAGCCTGAGCCCGGGAAGCCTCACTGTCGGCTATAGTGTCTGGTGTTCCTGCATTTGCCTGCGTTCTGTTCATGTTCTCCTTGTGCTCCTGTCTTGGATTGTGTCCAGCTCTCTGCCCCTCTATTAGTCCTGGTGTTACGCTTGCCCTTTCTGTCTTTGTTGCCGTTATCTGTGTATAGCTTGCTACTCACGCTGTCAGCTGTGATCTCGGGCCGGTTCAGCCTATTTCCCTCTGCTGAGTGGTCAGTGTGTTTACCATCTCACACTGTCTGTATCTGCCGAGTGAGCGTTCCATCTGCTCCTCTCCTGTCTGTGTGTGCACGCTGTGTTTACCATCTCTCAGCGTCTCAGAGTCTGGTCCGGAGTCTGTGTGCCTAGGCTCCTGTCTGCCTTCTGTAAGCAAGGGTTGCAGGCTGTGTATCGGTTCCTGTTCAGGTTCCTATGCTACAGGTTTTCCTTGGAGGCTATCATCGGGGGCTGTGACTTATCAGGTGCCAGCAGCCAATCCTATTCTCATAATCAGAAGTTCTAGTGAATACCTGGCCCTGGTTTAGACTCCACGCTCCGGTGAGAACCCTTCCTGGAGACTGTAACAACTGGAAGGCGGATGGGACAGCGGAAACATCACCTGAAATCAGTATTGTCTGACTGGGATTAGGAATTGGGACAGTTGGGTGTTATGAAATTGAGAGCAGCTAATTCATACTTGCCATTTTTTTTATTCTTACAAACATCGCCAATCAGGAACAGATATTGGCTCAGATCCAGAGCTATGTCCGCAAGAATATTTACGCTAGCCAGAGACGTAAAAATGAGTGTTACGGCACATAACTCTGAACGTAGGTACCATCCTAGTATCAAGAGCGTAACTACGGATGAAGGGGCATGACATCCATACGACACACATAAATATGCTTCGTAGGCTGGATGAGGAATTTAAATCATACAGTATGGGTGTGCTTAGGGGCGTAAGTACGTGCAGCCATTATGGCCGACAGGAGTTACGCTTTGAAAAGTTAAGGTAGGGTTTGGAAAGCGTAAAATGGCAAAAGTACGTACAAGCGAGGGGAGGGCCTAGGGGAGTGCATAGTCATTACGATAGCGTAAATATGCTACGCATTGAAACAGAAAGGGAACGTAGGTCTGGATCTAACCCATTGCCAATAAGAGACAGATATTAACCCTATTTGCATTAAAATGCATTATCTAACCCTGTCCTCCTCTTCATAATATTGAGCCAGATCCAGACTTAAGGGTGAAATATATTCACACACGTATATGGGCCTGATGTAATTAGCATTTTTTCTATTTTTATACGCGCCTCTGAGAGATGGGTATAAAAATCGTGTCCCGATTACATGGGAAAATGCACACCACAAACATTTTCCTGTCTATCCCAGGCCGCGATTCTAATTGCATCAGGCTCTATATATTTATATATATCTCTTTGGACAAGTATAGCATACATGTCATATTTACCGGTTCTGTGACATCAGCTGCTTCCATCCATATTGAGAAAACTTTACATGACATTTTGTGGTTGAGTGAGGTTGCAATGAGTCTATGGCCCCAACCAAGGCGTATATTCATTGGAGAACCCCAGCAGTCGTCAGCAATAAAGGCCGCTCCATCCGGAAAGCATTCAGGAATAGCAAATAACGGTGAGTAATACAGATGAAACCTACAGAGAGTTGAAGCAGTTCTTTTTATAAACTCAATGAATACTTTTTGCAGCTCTTCTGACCTAGTTTTGCTGCTGGATGACCTAAAAAGCCACTATGGATTGACATAACTGTTATTCTTGCATTTTACTCTTGAAGCATCAAGCTCTGTAAGTGAAAGAAAGAAATAAGGGACGTACAATCTGACATTGCTTACAATAAGGCAGCTTCCATCTTTTGGAAATGCAGCTTAAATGATCAAAAAATCACATTCATACTGCAGAGCAATGGCTTCCAAGGGCAACATGAAACAAATCCACAATTTAACTTTGCATTAGGTAGCTGAAAACATATCTTTACAGCAACTCCCCTGAGTCTTTGGTTTGCACTGGTCAAAAGACCAGACGTCTTACTTTTACTCTGTGGTCTTAGTTTAAGAATTCATGGAGAGATGAGGAACCTAGAGAGTGCCAGCTGTATTTCATCTCCAAGTGGGGTGCAGAAACCTGTTGGTTATGCTCTGTTTCATAAATAGATCCCCTGGTCATCTCATACATATGTCTGTTTCATAAATAGATCCCCTGGTCATCTCATACATAGGGCTGATTTCATAAATAGATCCCTGGTCATCTCATACATAGGTCTGTTTCATAAATAGATCCCCTGGTCATCTCATACATAGGTCTGTTTCATAAATAGATCCCCTGGTCATCTCATACATAGGTCAGTTTCATAAATAGATCCCCAGGTCATCTCATACGTAGGTCTATTTCATAAATAGATCCCCTGGTCATCTCATACATAGGTCAGTTTCATAAATAGATCCCCTGGTCATCTCATACATAGGTCTGTTTCATAAATAGATCCCCTGGTCATCTCATACATAGGTCTGTTTCATAAATAGATCCCCTGGTCATCTCATACATAGGTCTGTTTCATAAATAGATCCCCTGGTCATCTCATACATAGGTCTGTTTCATAAATAGATCCCCTGGTCATCTCATACATAGGTCTGTTTCATAAATAGATCCCCTGGTCATCTCATACATAGGTCTGTTTCATAAATAGATCCCCTGGTCATCTCATACATAGGTCTGTTTCATAAATAGATCCCCTGGTCATCTCATACATAGGTCTGTTTCATAAATAGATCCCCTGGTCATCTCATACATAGGTCTGTTTCATAAATAGATCCCCTGGTCATCTCATACATAGGTCTGTTTCATAAATAGATCCCCTGGTCATCTCATACATAGGTCTGTTTCATAAATAGATCCCCTGGTCATCTCATACATAGGTCTGTTTCATAAATAGATCCCCTGGTCATCTCATACATAGGTCTGTTTCATAAATAGATCCCCTGGTCATCTCATACATAGGTCTGTTTCATAAATAGATCCCCTGGTCATCTCATACATAGGTCTGTTTCATAAATAGATCCCCTGGTCATCTCATACATAGGTCTGTTTCATAAATAGATCTCCTGGTCACCTCATACATAGGTCTGTTTCATAAATAGATCCCCTGGTCATCTCATACATAGGTCTGTTTCATAAATAGATCCTCTGGTCATCTCATACATAGGTCTGTTTCATAAATAGATCCCCTGGTCACCTCATACATAGGGCTGATTTCATGTTCCTGGAAAATACACAGCAATACTTCTGCTAGACTGCAAGAGCTGAGTGCTAAGGCTTAGATTCTCTAAATTATTACCCAGGAATTTGGGCCGTCTTCACAGCTAAGAAGCTTCTGCTTCCTAGGAGTGGAGTTTTGCGAAATGACCTACTACCTATGCATAGTAGGTCATTTACGCAATTTACATACCAGTTAGCTTGCCTCCATGCGGTCTTTAGAGGAGTAGTTTAGTTACAAAGAGGTGGCCTTAAGCCGCCCTCGGGATGTGTTTAGATAGAAGTGGGAGGGGAGAGGGGTTCAGATTAGGTGGGGGGTGGAGGGGAGAGGCAATGTCCGTGCGTAGTTTCCTTCTTAAGAACATATAAGTGCCATAAGGTACCTAAAAACGAGGTGTGGTTTAGGTGAAGGACGGGTGAGTTAGGTGCGGTTCTGTCTGCACCTAACTCACTCTTAGATGTGAACACGGCCTTTATTAATGCATTAGACCATGCTTGCCAACCTTTGCAAATGAAAGAGATTGCGATAGCATTATCAAGGTGTTCAATGAAGGGGTGTGTCCCGTGAATAGCTCCACCCATGGGTGTGTCTTGCGCTGCCACAAAAACTATTTCTCAATAAAAATGGCAGCATCAGTATTTATTGATTGTTATAAATATATTGTCAGTAAAAAAAAATTAATTCAGTAATTATGATGAGGACTGTGAATATGAGGTCCGCGGACTTCTTTATCTTTACTGAAAAGCTAAAAGTTGGTGACACTGCATCTGATTAAAAAGAGACCGAAGTGTATTATTTCATTTCTGTTTCCATTATTGAAGTTGTGTTGTATTAGATAACTGACAGTCTTTGATTACATCTTGGCCTCCATGAAAATGGCCGTTCTGTAGACCTTTCTCAAGGAAATAGGACAATTCTTTAAATTCGGTCATCATCTCCCTGTCACTATGTCAGGGAGATTGCCAACTTCAAGGAGTCAGGGATATTGCCCTACAGGGTGTCTTTATGATATTAAGGGAGAGTTGGTGACTATGGGGTAGATCCAGACCTACGTGCTTGTTACGTTTCATTGCGTAGCATATTTACGCTAGCGCATTTTCTAGGCACTCCTGTCACTGGTACGTACTTTGGGCGTTTTATGCTTCCCAAACCCTACTTTAATTTTTCAAAGCGTAAGTACTGACGTACGTAATATATTCACGTACGTATTGGCCTAACCCGGCCCATACTGTATGATCTAAATGCCTCCCTCCGCCTACCAAACATAACTACGGGTGCCGTATGGATGAACCCGCCCCTTTGTGCGTAGTTCCGCTGATGGTACGTACGTTCAGAGTTACGTGGCGTAACATCTGCTGTGCGCATGCGAAGTAAATACTAATGGGCGATTTTACATCAGTGGCTAGCGTAAAATCGTTAGCGTATGTAGTTTAGGATCTGGCCCAATGTATTAAACATACTTTTGCATATGGATTTTTATGGGTAAAGGCACAATGGCCTGATCCAGACTTGAGGTTATTTTACGTACACAAGCGTACCCGAGTTACGCACTACTAAGTATAATGCTCTCCCCCTGGCACTTTCCGTGCATCAACGTAACTTAGCTGATTTATGTGTTCAGAACCCTACCTTAACGTTTCCTTGCGTATGTCTGTGCGTACGTAGGGCCTCATTTACAAAGGACGATTTGTTCCAAATCACCATAAATCGCGTGATTTGACCCTCTAAACTCACATCGCGGTATTCACAAAGGTCAAAATCGCGTGATTTGTGGCTTGGAAAAAATCGCCTTGGCAAATATCGCTGGACAGAAATCATCCAGATGTTTGCCATTTCAAAGATACAAATCGTCGTATTCACTAAAGGCTTTAATCCGACGGCATATCAACAAAAAAAAAATTGCATCCTGAGAGGTGCGATTTAAATGTAATCTCCCATCCCTGACCCTCAAAACCACGTCACTATACTTGACATGTGTTTTTGTGTATGTAAAACCCAAGTGCTGCATGGTTGCAGACAGATGACAGCAAACGGTGAGTGCCCAAAACTTTTATTTTTTTACAACACCACACACTGCATTCACACACTTAGGATAGGACACGGTGGCCACTGTAGTAATATCAGCGTCAGCATGGTAAGGCTTCTAACCATGCCGCGCTGTGTGTAGTGTGTGTAAAAAAAAAAGACAGTGTGCACCAAACATACATTAACACATTACAGTAAGTGTGCATGTAAAACATTCATTTTTCCTGACTAATTATGTTCCCTAATGTGTGCACTTACCTCCGGTGGTCACCGTCCCCTATCCTAAGTGTGTGGATGCAGATTGTGGTGTTGTAAAAAAATAAAAGTTTTGGGCACTCACCGTTTGCTGTCATTTGTCTTGGGAAGCCTTGCTGGATGTGTTGCAAGTTCTTCACTTGATTGGTGTCTGGGTTCCTGTTGATTGGAGTCACTCTCCCGCTGTTCTCGTCCGGTTCTCTGGCTCTTCTAGACTTGCCACAGCGGGGACACCTCCTCTTCTTCCTTGGTGCTGCTCCTAATGACCATTTGGTCGCTAGGTGACGTCAGATACGCTAGAGCACCAGTGTAACTTCCTGTGCGGCCATAGCTCTGGATACGGCCCAATGTGTGTAGGAAAGCTGTATAAGATAAGCTGCTTTCCACTAAACGAAAATTGGACAGACTGGCCGATTATTGACTGGTTGACCAGATTATCCTGTAGTGTTTGGTATGGGTATATTTTTTGCTCCCCTAGATTTCTATACTTCATTCTCTCAGCCATTGTTTTTCTTTTGGAAATCTACTGTACTAATATCTTTTTTGGTACTAACAAGCATTCCTATGGCAATCAAGCAAACTTTTAGATAAACTACACCCTATAATAACAAACTATATGAACTTATTTAATTAAAAATCTAAATAAAAAAGAATAAGTTTAAACTCTGCCCATGTTCTATTTTTAAGTTCTATGTGAAAAATTGTTAACATTTACGCTGATTACACAGAGCTTTATACTGCTAAAGTGACAGGAACTGTGAAGGATTTCTTCAAGTGATTTAATAGTGGCCACAAGACAAATTAAAATCAATACCTTGTTAACGGGTTATATGTAGGAAATTAGGTTCATACAGAGCTATATATGACCCAACAATTCCCCTGCATCATTATAACAGCAATCTCACATTACTGTTTCATTCCACTTTCCTTTCAAACATGTCAGTTCTTTCTTTCTTGATTTTTTCTTTCTTTCTTTCTTTCTTTCTTTCTTTCTTTCTTTCTTTCTTTCTTTCTTTCTTTCTTTCTTTCTTTCTTTCTTTCTTTCTTTCTTTCTTTCTTTCTTTCTTTCTTTCTTTCTTTCTTTCTTTCTTTCTTTCTTTCTTTCTTTCTTTCTTTCTTTCTTTCTTTCTTTCTTTCTTTCTTTCTTTCTTTCTTTCTTTCTTTCTTTCTTTCTTTCTTTCTTTCTTTCTTTCTTTCTTTCTTTCTTTCTTTCTTTCTTTCTTTCTTTCTTTCTTTCTTTCTTTCTTTCTTTCTTTCTTTCTTTCTTTCTTTCTTTCTTTCTTTCTTTCTTTCTTTCTTTCTTTCTTTCTTTGTTTTTTTCTTTCTTTCTTTCTTTCTTTCTTTCTTTCTTTCTTTCTTTCTTTCTTTCTTTCTTTCTTTCTTTCTTTCTTTCTTTCTTTCTTTCTTTCTTCCTTCCTTCCTTCCTTCTTGTTTCCTCCCTCCCTCCCATCCTTGTTTCCTTCCTTTTTTGTTTCCTCCCTCCCTTCCGTCCTTCCTTCCTTCCTTGTTTCCTCCCTTCCTTGTTTCCTCCCTCCCTTCCTTCCTTTTTTCCTTGTTACTTCCCTCCCTCCCTTCCTTCCTTCCTTCTTTCCTCCCTCCCTCCCTATTAATAATATATAAATACTAACACGTGGAGGGAGCGTGGAGCAATCTCTTCCACTCCCCACCTTAAAATATTCTGATGCCCCTGCCTAGAACAGTAATGCAAACTCTATGAAAGCCTTTAACGACTGAAGTTAGTCCTGGAGCATTTTATATCACAACAAATTGCGTAAAGTAATGTTTACCAATAGGTAAAATTTTCACGTCAAAATAAAATTAGACATATTTTAACATTCCAATTTCCTTACAGTATGTTGGCCAAAATGCTGCAGGCGCTGTCTCTTTCATAAATCCTTACTTCTTAATAGAATTTGTGTTGTCACAGACATCTCTCAGCACCTGTCTACACAGGGTGAGTCTATCAGACGGTCTTTAAAAATCCTATGTCAAATAATATATGTTAGGAAGGAACATTCATTTTTGCTTTAACAAATATATCTCAGAACTGATTTAAGCCTGGCCATTATAGAACAGTTTCTGCGACTTTTATAAATGCATTCTGTCCAGTTACTTTAATATCTTAACATTGGTCTCATTGTAGCTGGTGAACTGATGACTGTAACACATTTACTCTGCTCATGTCCAAAAATATCATTTTGCTTTCAGGTACAGTAGGCTCTTCTAAATGAGATTTGAAAGGAGACTATTACCCTATCAGAAGTTAGAAAAACTTGTGCACAGCTGGCGTTTCCATCTGCCATGTCCATCTGTATTGTAATTTTCTTTTAAACATGGAACTAATAGAATTCCGTTTTTGTACACCCGTTATACCCTATCTCCTTACCGCCATTGATGAGAATAATTGGAATGATATTAGAAGGCTGGATCTAAATGCTTGATTGTCATACCACTGTGTGGTTTTTAATTGGATAGCAGCTTGATTGTCATACTACTGTGTGGTTTTTAATTGGATAGCAGCACATCCAATCGGAATGCATTTTGACGTACACAAACTTAGGAGGTATGGTCTGTATTCACACCTAAGAAGCAGACGTTTCTTAGGTTCGGATAGTTAGTAAAGGAACTACTACGCATGCGTAGACACAATCTACGTACCAGTTCAATATGTAGATAGCCTCTGTGCAGTCTTTTAAGACCGCACTGAGTATTTTAAGTAGAAAGAGGCGTAATGCCGCCTCGGGGAGTGTTTAGATAGAAGTGAGAGGGGGGCGAGATTTAGATTAGCTGGGGAGAGGCAATGTATGTGCGGACATTGCATGGAGAGATAAGGTAGCCCTATGGCACTCATAAGTGCCATAAGGTATCTAAAATGGGGGGGAGGTATAGGGGCAGGATGGGTGAGTTAGGTGCGAGTCTGTCCACACCTAACTCATCCAGGTCTGTGAATATGGTCCAATGACACTTCTGATAGAGGGGAAGGACCAGGTTCAGAAGCGGGTGCCTTCTCTTAGTCAATGTATAGCATAGGCATTCCCCTCTTCATATCCAGACTGGCATATTTCTGCTCATCTCTGCACACACGAATCAGAAATTGTAATTCGGTTCTGGTGCCGGTAGGCCATCCATTTTAATTTAAAGAGGTTGCAGTATGAACTCACGGATAGTGCGTAAACATTAGACTTTCATTGCCACTGCTCTCATAGGTCTAAGCGCAGTGACAGTGGAACAGGACTTCCTCGGTTGCAATCCATACACAAAACCCCTATCTTAAAACTTCTACTCCATGCTGTCATAAAATGAGGACACATTGGAAGCCTGAATAGTATGGAGGGCTTAGTTTATGTGAGCGTCGCACTTCAGTCAAAGGCAAATGTGGACTGACTCAAGTACTCATAGTAAGGAAGTGGGGTCTTAGTCTGGAAGGGGCAAGGCAGGGTGGTGACCTCTTTGTGTATGTTTAGAGAGGGTGGCAGCTCAAAACAGAGTTCAGCTCTCTCCATGTATGAGTGTTGAGTGCTGGCCCGACCCAATCAACTTTTGCTCCTGGGTAGAGAAGTCAAGAATTTTAGTTACCTGTTCAAACTTATGAGAGATAGGGCAGTATGAGGATGACTGTGTTTAGGTTTGATGATGATTATTGTTACACCATGTGGATGTGTAATATCCTGTCTCACCCCTAGGGGCAATCTTGGATATTTGTGTGCCTCCAATTCAAGGACATCATTATGACCTGCCCCTAGGGCTTCTGTTGGATTCTTCATTAACTGTTAATTATCTAGCACCTGGTCAGTGTGCACATATGGATCTTCTCTTCTCTGTGTATCTGTTGCATGTGAGCTCACTGATCTCCTGCTTGTTACCTCCTTGTGCTTCTGTGAACCAGCTGCCTTTTTTGAGTTTCCACAAATCCAGCTCCTTCCTCCATGTGCTTGTGTCCCCAGCTGACCTTGTGTACTTGTATTTGGTATTACCCTTATTTGCAAGTTTTTATGTTTCTTTGTATTCTATGTATTCTGTTTCTCTTGTCTTTTTATTTGCACCATAGTTTATTCCTGTTTTGCTCTCCAGAATTCTCTGTTAGCCCTGCTTTGTATATTTGCATATAGCCAGTTGTCTCTGTTAGCCCTGCCCTGTATATTGTATTATGCTTATTAGCATGATATCTGGATTCTCAGTGTTATAGTCTTCTGTGCATCTTCTTTAGTCCAGTGTTTTTGTTCATGTTTCCCATTTGTACCCAGCTCACTAGTCTCCAATACTTGTGTGTTGTTTCTACGCTAATAAATGCTCTTTACTTGTGCATCATTGTCTGTGTTGTGTAAGAGCTCTGCTTCATTATTACATGGGGCACTGCCTTTCAGTGGTCGTGACCTGCTGGGTAACTGCTGCACAAGCCTACCCCTACAATCAGGGGCTCTAGTGCAATCCAGGCTCCAGTTACACTCCACATCCTGTGAGCAGCCATGTAACAATATTAACAGGAGGGATTAAGTGTCATACTCTCTCTTTGTCTGAAGTTGGCCATTCTTGGGCACAGTGATCCCTAAGACATATTTTATTATCTCAGAAAGAAAATGATTGATGAGATAGCTCAGGATACGAAAATTCCTGAAGGGATCCAACTCAACCACCAATAGCCAGGTCAAACAACTACACATCTACAAATGTTTCATGGGAAGAATAAGTCAACCAGTTGTAAAGTCTCTTCTGCATTATTTTAATACACTGCTCGCATTTTAAAATAAAAGGGAAAAAAAATCATTAATACCATAACTGTTGTGCGGTTTAGACTTTCCCTTGTGCTGAGTCATTGTAGATCCTCTTCGCTGTATACACTTGGGATTCTATGCAAGTTTCTCCGAGCCGCAGTAAATGTATTCCGTCTGTCTAGTCTGTTTAGCAGTCACTGCAAGAAACATGTTGCTGTGTGTTTTTTTTTCTTCTTCTACTGTATATTTGTCACAAGAGCGTTAATGCAACTGACTTTATGACTTGGTTGAATTGGAATTTCTTTATTCTTACATCATTTTTCTTTTTTATGGGCTTCTTGGCTTTTGCAGGTGAACAATACTCAAGGGTAAACAGGTGTGTTATAAGCTTTGTTTAACATTTTCTATCTTGCCTGATCTCAGAAGTCTGCAGCCTATACAGACGTTTAGCATCATTCTGTGAATCATCACGATGAGCCGGATGCTAAAATATGCTATGGTTCTTTTTTATGTTTGATAAGTCTTGATACTGCAAGGCAGGGCCACCTGCAGAATTTATTGGGCCCGGGACCCACCAGTGGGGCCCCACCCCCCATATGGCATCATCAGTGATGTCACATTGGTGGGGCCACGCAGACCTGCATTACCATCTGGACAGTGCCTGCGCATTGGCCCTGTAATGATGGCGAGCCCCCATCAGCTGTGATCCCGGGACAGTAGTCCCGGCTGTCCCCCAACCTGCTGCAGGGCCCTGGATATACCAGAACAGAATTTTTTATCCACATTCATCCTGGTACAAAAACCAACAAAGAGGCGGTTCAGAGCAGTAAGCGAAAGCTCTTCCGCTTTGGAGGTTGGGGGAGGGATGTAAATTGTAGAGTAAAGTAAAATTGCGTGAAACCCAAATTTCTGCACCGCCCCCATTTTTTGTGGTGATGGAGTGTAAATGTTAAAGAAGGGGTGAGCTGGCGTAAATACTGTATGAAGGAGGGTAGTGCCCTCCATGCACTTACACTGCTGCAGCTACACCGAGAGATCTGTCCGACAGCGTGGTGCATCTCCTCCACCTGCCTGAACTCTGGAGGGGGAAGGGGCTTGGCAAATTTACAGTGTGGGCTGGGTAGGGGTATAGCAGCGTAATTGCCTTCCTGACCACGCGAGGGAGGGGAGTGACATGGGCGATTACTCCCCTCTTCCATGTGGACTGACGGACCTCTGTGCATACGGAGAATGTCTGGAGTTCAGAATAAAATCCGCAGTTTTTTACATCAAGCTACCCCTGACCCTTAGTAACACTATGGGTCACAGCATTGATAGGCGGGGGTGGGGTTTGAGGCAGAAATTCACATTGCCAAATCCTACCCCTCATTGACTCACAATGATATGAATAACAGCACTGACATTGGGGCTTAATAGTGCAATGTATAGCATCAAGCTCCACTGTAACCAAATGTGGGAGATTTGTCAGCTCTCCCTGAGCGATGCCCCAATTTTGGGAGTCTTACGGACATTCCAGGAGAGTTGGTGAGTGTGATGCAGTGCAGTGAGTGTGATGCAGTGCAGTGAGTGTGATGCAGTGCAGTGAGTGTGACACAGTGCAGTGAGTGTGATACAATGTGGTGAGTGTGATACAGTGCAGTGAGTGTGAGTCTTTATACACGGCTGAATGTATAGATACACAAATATACACACATAAATACACATAAACACACATACCTACGTCTGTACTAGTTTTGTATCTGTTATTATTGTTATTTGATTGCTGCATAAAGCACAAATAGGAGGACATGGCCCTGTTTGTCATTGCTGGCATCGTAAAGCTTGTTCACCAGTACAAAATCAATCAATCGTAACCCTTTATCCAATGTACAACGTCCAAGGTACGGCCATCTCCCTATGTCACAGACATGCAATTGCCTCACCATTTAAGAACATTTTCAATATACTTTACAGGTAGTGGTGTGGGTCTCCGCTGAGAATGGCCCTATTTCGAAATAGGGCCACTGTTCTCTCCCAGCCAGTTTGGTTGCTATTGCTCTTGCCTTGAACACGGTTCTTTGAATGGCATGTATAAAATCTAACCCCAATACTTTCCCTAATCCTTACCCTAACTCTCCCTGCCCATAGCCAAACCCTAAGACCACCACCCCCTCCCCACAACCTGACCTTAAGTCTCCCAACCCCACAGGCTGATCCTAACCCTCCCCTTCCATGCCCCTAACCCTAACCCTCCCTTCCCCAGAGCCTCCAATTAACTCCAATTAAGTCTTTGCATGGTTAATACTCACCTCCTCAGGTCTGAAATTGGCTTTTAAAAATGAATAAAAGGTAATTAGGACTCAACAAATACCATGATGCGTTTAGAATTTTAAAATGAAAAAAAACAAAAAAAAAAATCAAGTCAGGTAAGGTTTTGAGAAACCTCAAGAGAGTTTACAGCGCTGTCCAAGGTTGGACCTAATTGCAGAAAGGCAATTGCTGCAAAAAGCTTGTTTAATTTGACATGGATTTTAAAAAGCAAATAATTAGGTTCATTGTTGGTTTTTAAATTAGGCCTTTCTACTTAATGACTGCTCTAGTTTCGATAAGCTTGAAATGCAACTTGTATTGTTTAAAGCAAGTGAGAGAGGGGGGAAAAAAGGAGAGAGAGAGAGGAGAGAGGAGAGAGAGAGAGAATGAGAAAAGAGTGGAAAAAGCAGTTGTTAAAAATACTTTCTCCCGTTAGACTGTTGGATATAGAATCATTTTGGTGTACTTAAGAAATGTACATTAAATTGCCCAATAGAGTAGGTCAAAGTGTTTTGGTGAAATCAATACTGCAATTGACTTTTTTAGATCATTCACTAAATTATCCCTCAGTCTAGTTTTGTCCACATAAA
>WWET01000175.1:749569-761990 GCA_011038615.1 Limnodynastes dumerilii | reverse complement strand
GCGTAGTTTCCTTCTTAAGAAGGAAACTACACACAGACCTCTCCTCCCCGGCTAATCTAAATCCCTCCCACTTCTACCTAAACACTCCCATAGGCGGCATTAGCACACCTCCTTCTAACTAGTCTGTGCTGTGCAATGAGACCATCTACGTACCTCACTGGTACGTTAATAGCCTACAACGCATGCGTAATAGGTCATTTCGAGAAAATACGCACTTAAGAAGCACAAGCTTCTTAAGTTCCTGGCCTAGTCCCCGGCTAATCTAAATCCCTCCCACTTCTACCTAAACACTCCCATAGGCGGCATTAGCACACCTCCTTCTAACTAGTCTACTCTGTGCAATGAGACCATCTACGTACCTCACTGGTACGTTAATAGCCTACAACGCATGCGTAATAGGTCATTTCGAGAAAATACGCACTTAAGAAGCACAAGCTTCTTAAGTGTGAATCCTGGCCTATACGCAGAGGGTGACAGCCATTATGGAAAAAAAATAGTATTGTTTGTTTAATTTTTTTTTAAAATAACTGACTTTTTATGTACTTCTCATCATTTATAGCACATTTATTATCAGCTAAGTGTAGGAGGAGGATTAATTGGTCAGATCATGCATTTTTAAGGCTTACCAAGACATGACATGACGTGACATGTCCCTGCCATTGGGGCAAGGTTTTGAATTTTTTTTTCCAATTATCACCTAATTAAGTAATTAACATTGTGCTAATTATCACACAGACAACTTACTGATGTATGCGTTTTAACACTAATTACCACTATCACTTCCTTCGCCAAGTTGCACAGTCTGACAATGTGACCTGTGATGTTTATTATTTTGAAGTACTTTGTTAGTTCTGCTTTTGAATAAAACATCAACTCACAACTAAAAGGGTTTGGAGTTTGTTTGTGTGTGTTTGTGTTTTGCTTAAAGAAATATATACAACTATTTTAATTCCCAAATGAGTATACTGAATAACTGCATAAACGCCAGCGCTAATTGTGACATGAATATTTAACAATTCAGTTACAATTCATCATTCTTGTGTTTGGAAAACAAAAGTGTCCCTTGATATGGACGCTAATGGGGTTTCCTAAATTGTCGCAACCTTTTTATGAGTAAGACTTAAGACTTAAGGACTTCTTACCCTCCACCCAAGATAAGAAGATTGGGTGGAGGGAAGACTGGGCACGGTTAGGCAGAAACATTCTTAATTAGCCGCCCTACGCAGACTACTAAGAACCTAAAGATAAGGTAGCCCTATGGCATTCGTAAGTTGGTTAATAAGCTGAAATCCGGGGGCGTGTCAGAGGAGTCGCCTTGCTACTAGTTGTGTATAATTAAGAACCTAAAGCCTTCTTAAGTGTGAACACCATCCAATATGTTGATAGAACCAATGGGTAAAGGGGCCAGGAAGGGGGTGAAGTCATATTGACAGGCTTATAGAGAGGGTAAAGGGAGGGATACAGGTAAAAAGAAGTTTCAAGGTGGTAATTCAGAGTGGGTAATAGATACGCTTCCAAAAATTTGAATAATAAAAAAATTGATAATTATTATAGAACTAAAAGAGTATCTTAATGCTTTCCCAGTAATTTCTATAAGGGCTCCAGGAGATTCCCTTAAGTTCGTACTGAATAGAAAAACATTACAAGTTGTACAATGCAATTAAAGTGTTTCCCCATTTTGGCTGCCTGCAGCACTAAATGTAATTTAATTTGTTTTAAAACACGACCATTATTGTCTAAGTGGTCAATGAAGCCATTGTTGGATGGTAAAAGTATATTTTTTGTTCAATTAGGAAATACTGACAAAAAAAAAACCAACAAAAAAACAATTTACTCTTTAGCACAAACATCATTAATTGCAGCTATTCCTTTGGGAACACCCTTTTCATCGTGTATGTTTGTGATTAGCCAGCTAGTTAGAAAGTGTATTTACTTTTCTTTCCCAAACCTTTTTGTATGTTTTAATTTTAACAATGCACTTGACTTAAGGCTTTAGCTTCTTAAATATAAATACATTTATTCATGGTGTTTTAAATACACTATTTAATGTAGAGATTGTCGGAATAATTTTATGTAATCTTTCATCTTATGCAAGACCTGTAAAGAGAATACTTCAAATATTAACTCGTTTAACCTGGTTAGACTGTCTGGAACATGTTCAAATAGGGTTTGTTTATTTTTAACCAATGAAATGGCAGAATGTAAGGAAAATAAAGATGCTGGATATGTGTGTAGAAGCAGGTGAATAAGGAGAGAGATAAACAGTAGAGAGAAAAAGATGGGAAGTGATGAGGACAAGGTAGAGGGATGATGACAGGAGGGAGGAGGACCTTGCTCACAAGAGCAAACATGCTAAGTGAGAGAGGGCAAGTAAACAGGAGACACAGTAATGAAGATGGGGGGCCGTATTCAGAGATCCGTTTTCACGGCGATTCCCGTGCGTATTTTTAGGTACGTTTAAACTGCGCATGCGTGGTAACTTTATTTACGTAGCTTACGTAGACTATACACGCGGAAGTGCCTCACGGACAGACTTGTGAATCGCATGTGGGTACATACGTACGTTTCTCGCACGTAAAAAAAACGCACGTGAGAATTTAAATAAAAATGGGTGGAGAGAAGCATTTTAATGAAGGAGTGTGGGAGCGGTGAGGGCACGGTTAGTTAGATACGCACGTACGGAACTACTCGACGCACGGAAAGCACACTTAAAGATAAGGATGGTTGAGGCACTTGTAAGTCACCGAAAACCCATCCGTGTGAGGGGAGTGTCATGGGTGTGGCCTTGCTACGTCCGAGCGTATAATTGCGTACTTTTCGCGGACGGATCTCTGAATACGGCCTGGGGAGGGCAGGTAAGTTTAGGTGGAGGAAGGGTAGGCTAGCCTGAAGAAGTGAGGGAGCGTTTGAAGGATTGGAGGGTGCTGGATTGCCTGATAAGGTTCCAATGTTTAAGAACTAATGATGTAAAGCATAAAAAATACTTTAGGTTTGTGACAAAATGGAGAAAACACACACAGACACGGGCAGAGCATACAAACTCCACACAGATGAGGCCTAGTCCGGGAATTGAACTCATGACCTCAGTGCCATCAGACACCTTGCTGTCCAGTATCAGAACTTTCCCATAATTGGGTCACAATGGTTAGTAGCACTGGCCATCAGCACTGGGGTTTAAAATTAAAAGTTAATGCCAGCTAAAATCTTAAATTTTATAGATTGATGGATGTATTGACAGACAGAATAGATATTGTATTATTATTAATGCTTATTTATATAGCACCACAAATTGGAAGAACATTAAAACGCCACACAAATAAGACCTAGTATTGAACTCCTGAACCTTAGCACTGGGAGCCACAAGTGTTACTCACTGAGCCACCATGCTGTCCTCAATTCTATATTTTTATATAAAAGCCATTCAGCTCCTCACCGTTATACGCATGCGAGGTAGAGTCCACATGTTGGGACGCTACTGCGCATGCCCAACGGAAGAGGCAAAGCAGTCGATCCCCGGAGCAACGAACATGATGCTCCGAATGGTAAGTATCCCCAACCCTTTCCCTAATCCTTACCCTAACCCTTCCCTTCTATTACCCTGACCCTAACCCTAACCCTCCCTTCCCTGCAGCATGACCCTAACCCTCCCTTCCCCGCAGCCTGACCCAACCCTCCCTTCCCCGCATCCTAACCCTAAGGCTCCCTTCCCCGCATCCTAACCCTAAGGCTCCCTTCGGCACAGCCTGATCCTAACCCTAACCCTTAACTTCAACGGCCCTAAACCTCCCTTCCCCAGAGCCTAATCCTAACCCTCCCTCTAACACTAAAGGTCCCCGGAGAAGTTACTCACCTCTTCTGCAGTGGATCTGACGGCGCTGACATACTCACCCATTTAGAAAAAAAAAAATCTAAAATGGCTGCTATTCGAAATAGAGACAGAACTTTAATTTGTCTCTACTTCAGAAAGACAGCCAGGGGATGGAATGTGAGGCTGTGTACATCTAACAGGCTGATGCCAGCTCAGGGAGATTGTCACAAGTAAATTATGATCTTGCATTGGACATATTGTCCAATTAGAGTCTGTATAACTGTTTCAGCAGCTGTGTCCTCTTTATTACATTAGACAGTGTCCTGTTATAAAATTAACGTTTATGGGAATGATAAGGCTTGCAACTAAACAGGCCATTTGTATCTACTTGATAAAAACTAAAAAACAGTAAAAGTTATATAGTCGTAAAATGCATATTGCACCTAAACTAGTTAAAGAGCATTTAAACTAAATACTCATATAATACATCCAGGTGATTCCCTAAAAAAGAATACCAAATAAATATATATATATATATATATATATACAAACTGTGATGAGGTTGTGGTGATTGTATTGCTGTGTATTGTGATGAGGTTGTGGTGATTGTATTGCTGTGTATTGTGATGAGGTTGTGGTGATTGTATTGCTGTGTATTGTGATGAGGTTGTGGTGATTGTATTGCTGTGTATTGTGATGAGGTTGTGGTGATTGTATTGCTGTGTATTGTGATGAGGTTGTGGTGATTGTATTGCTGTGTATTGTGATGAGGTTGTGGTGATTGTATTGCTGTGTATTGTGATGAGGTTGTGGTGATTGTATTGCTGTGTATTGTGATGAGGTTGTGGTGATTGTATTGCTGTGTATTGTGATGAGGTTGTGGTGATTGTATTGCTGTGTATTGTGATGAGGTTGTGGTGATTGTATTGCTGTGTATTGTGATGAGGTTGTGGTGATTGTATTGCTGTGTATTGTGATGAGGTTGTGGTGATTGTATTGCTGTGTATTGTGATGAGGTTGTGGTGATTGTATTGCTGTGTATTGTGATGAGGTTGTGGTGATTGTATTGCTGTGTATTGTGATGAGGTTGTGGTGATTGTATTGCTGTGTATTGTGATGAGGTTGTGGTGATTGTATTGCTGTGTATTGTGATGAGGTTGTGGTGATTGTATTGCTGTGTATTGTGATGAGGTTGTGGTGATTGTATTGCTGTGTATTGTGATGAGGTTGTGGTGATTGTATTGCTGTGTATTGTGATGAGGTTGTGGTGATTGTATTGCTGTGTATTGTGATGAGGTTGTGGTGATTGTATTGCTGTGTATTGTGATGAGGTTGTGGTGATTGTATTGCTGTGTATTGTGATGAGGTTGTGGTGATTGTATTGCTGTGTATTGTGATGAGGTTGTGGTGATTGTATTGCTGTGTATTGTGATGAGGTTGTGGTGATTGTATTGCTGTGTATTGTGATGAGGTTGTGGTGATTGTATTGCTGTGTATTGTGATGAGGTTGTGGTGATTGTATTGCTGTGTATTGTGATGAGGTTGTGGTGATTGTATTGCTGTGTATTGTGATGAGGTTGTGGTGATTGTATTGCTGTGTATTGTGATGAGGTTGTGGTGATTGTATTGCTGTGTATTGTGATGAGGTTGTGGTGATTGTATTGCTGTGTATTGTGATGAGGTTGTGGTGATTGTATTGCTGTGTATTGTGATGAGGTTGTGGTGATTGTATTGCTGTGTATTGTGATGAGGTTGTGGTGATTGTATTGCTGTGTATTGTGATGAGGTTGTGGTGATTGTATTGCTGTGTATTGTGATGAGGTTGTGGTGATTGTATTGCTGTGTATTGTGATGAGGTTGTGGTGATTGTATTGCTGTGTATTGTGATGAGGTTGTGGTGATTGTATTGCTGTGTATTGTGATGAGGTTGTGGTGATTGTATTGCTGTGTATTGTGATGAGGTTGTGGTGATAGTATGTCTGTGTATTGTGGTGAGGTTGTGGTGATTGTATTGCTGTGAGGTTGTGGTGATTTTATTGCTGTGTATTGTGATGAGGTTGTGGTGATTGTATTGCTGTGTATTGTGATGAGGTTGTGGTGATTGTATTGCTGTGTATTGTGATGAGGTTGTGGGGATTGTATTGCTGTGTATTGTGATGAGGTTGTGGGGATTGTATTGCTGTGTATTGCTGCTACTGTTGCACAACGTTTTTGGCCATGTAGCTGCTTTGAGCATTAATGCTGTTCCGTACACTACTTGCCGTAATTGATTGTAAAACAGGACATCGTTGTGCGCGCCTTTGGATGGCACTATTTTACAAACGCATTTATGCCGCGGCGTGCACCAATCTGGAATAGGCCGCTGTGTGCAAAAGTTGGAACAACCTACCACAGCCTATTGTGCTATCCAACACCGTCCAATCCTTCAAATGCTCCCTCAAAACCCACTTCTTCAGACTTGCCTACCCATTCTCCACCTAAGCTTTCCTGCCCTCCCCATCTAAATCCCTGTGTCTCCTGTTTGTTCACTCCCTTACACTTAGCATTGTAGCTCTTATGAGCAGGGCCTCCTTCCTCCTCTCATCCAGTCACACCACCACTACCTTGACCACATCACTTTCTACCCTCTCTCTGCTTTCTATTTCCCCCCTCAATCATCCTACATTCATAACACACTTCCTTATTTCCCGTACATATTGTTCAGCTATTTTTGCACTGTACTTTATTTCTGCATTGTACTCCTATTGTATTCCCTAGTTTACGAATTTGTACCCCATCTGTTAATTATTGTATTGTATATGTAATTATTGACTTTCCTATTTCCTCTGTATACCCTTTGATGCTTTATAAATAAATGCTGAGAATAAAAATATTAATGACAGGGTTGCCAACTCTCCTAGAATATCCGGGAGACTCCTGAAATTCAGGCAGATCTCCTGGTATCCCAGAAGAGCAGGCAAATCTCCCGCATGAGAGGTCCCCCCTGCCTCTCAGTAACCCTAATGTTACTAGGTAGCTGCAGGACTTGATGACGTTATTTTCACCATCGAGCCCCACCCACCCCTGTAACATTATAGATTACAGAGATGATGGGCAGGGGGTTGGGCTTAATTACATGATTTGCATAAATCACATCATTAAGCCATGCCTCCATACTTCCCGGAGGGAAGAGAGAAAAAGTAGGCAACCCTGAATAATAATGGTACCATAAATATGGTATTAGCCCATAAAAACGAAACTATGTAAAACCCCCCAACATACTTTAAATTTCATACAGTACATTATATAATACACGTCCAAAAATCCAATCAGGCTTATAGTGTGATTTAACATTGGCCCCAATTTTTCTGCATCATCTGAGTTGTACTGTATCATTTTTATTGCCATTTTCACAAAATACATAGAGTAGAAAACTAGAACAACAAATTAGATTTGATTGATAAAAATGGAAAGACAAATACCACAATTTTGCCTGAGGAATCAGTTTCTGCAATTCTGTCAATAAATGAGTTAAGCCTTTTACTGATTTAATTGGGTTTTTTTTTTAAATATATATACATTTGTTTATTTGCAATTAATTCCCATTTGGGGGCTTTGAAAACATCTGACATTGACACCTGGTAACTGGAAGCAAAGTCTAAAGAGAAAAAAGCTTGGCCAGCAAACATGGCAGTCTGTTTGCTAACGAGGTTGTCCTTGAGGGCAGTTTAATTTTCTTTGATCATCTGACCAAATGAAAAATGTTTTGATGTGAGAGGCAGTGTTATTATAGATAATGCATCGTTAGTGGATATTTTTCTTCTTTGTCCATACGCAGGAAATGTACCAAATGTGAGTCTTTCAAACAGCTTATTGATTGTTAAAAACAAGATAACACACAACCTTTAACTGGACCTATTTGGCACAGAAAGGGCTCTATTTACTGTAGTTGTTGCAGCCAAAAATGTATAAAATATCATTACAGGAGCTGTATGTGTTTCTATATTTCTGACATGAGGTGCACAATATAGACACTAATGATGAGATGTGATTGTTATAATGTCATATTATTGTTTTATGTTAATGGCAGCCACCGGGTTCATATTTTATAAAACTTCTATAACTTCTGGATAACTGATTAGTTGACTTTATATTTAGGGTAGATAAAGTCGTTTTTGACTGTTTTAAGATCAATAAACATTGCTCGTTATTTTATGATGATGAATTTCTTGTCAGTTATTATGTGTGGGAAAAGTTGGTAGTAAAATACAGTACGTATTCCAGGGGTAATGCCTAATAAGTTCCTTATGCTGATCACAAGACACGCCTCCACTGGCTAAATACAACAAGACTTTTCACTGGCTGAGCACAAGACACGCCTCCTCTGGCTGTCCATAAGACCCCCCCTCCTTTGGCTGAACACAAGACTCGCCTCCTCCGACTGCACACAAGACACAACTCCTCTGGTTGAGCACAAGACACGCCTCCTCTGGCTGTCCATAAGACCCCCCTCCTTTGGCTGAACACATAACTTACCTCCTCTGGCTGCACACAAGACACAACTCCTGTAGTTGAGCACAAGATACGCCTCCTCTGGCTAAGCATAAGACAAGGCTCCTCTGACTGAACACAAGACATGCCTCCTCCGGCTGAACACAAGACACACTTCCTCTGCTCCTCTGGCTGAACATAAGAAACACATCCTCTGGTTGACACACTTCCTCTGACAGAGCACAAGACACACCTCATCTAGCTAAACTCTCTCTACCTCTCACTCTCCCTCCCTGCCTCCCTTCCTCCATGCTGGCAGGTTAGTGGGCTGCGGACTAAATATACCCCGAGTGTGTGTGTGTGTGTGTGTGTGTGTGTATATGTTAGGGACGTTAGTATGTAGCTCCAAGGGACAGGGACTGATGTAAATGCCTAATGTTCTCTGTAAAGCGCTGCAAATAATTTATAGCGCTATATAAAGTAATAGCTGTAACGTAATATGCTGAATATGTCACATAGCTGCACCGACCTTGTCTACTTTGTGCCCGTACACTATGTGCCATACATCTATAGGCATTCATCCATGGGGCTCAGAATTTGCGCCTGCGTGCTGCTTGCGGATTTGTGTGCACTTCTGAATCAGCCTCGTATGTAGAAAATGTTCCAAATAGCAATATCATTTGCACTACTTACTAACTAAATACCACTTTGTATGTTTCACTAATAAAAATGTCAGTTTCAAAATTTAAGTCATCCCTTCCGAAGCACCGACTAACGCGGCCTCAGCCATTATCCCATGTAAGTGGCGCTTCCCCATTCCTCCAGCGTTTTGAACTGGTCAACTCTTAGTTTATTATGGATATGGATATACTCCGATAACTTGATTGCCTTCACACCCACTTGGTTCTCTTGGTTGGAATTGAAGACTGCCCCTGCTTACCTTGACTACCTCTTACCCACAGCCCTCTAGCTTAATCAATATATACATTGATAACTCACCTTAATTGCAGGTATAGTTTTATGTCTTTGCTATAAGAAAGTCATTTTAAACTGTGTCTATATTGAGGAGACTCCTCC
The DNA here is from genome assembly GCA_011038615.1 of Limnodynastes dumerilii. Lineage (NCBI taxonomy): Eukaryota > Metazoa > Chordata > Amphibia > Anura > Limnodynastidae > Limnodynastes > Limnodynastes dumerilii. The sequence goes on along the minus strand of WWET01000175.1, from coordinate 752,635 downwards.
CCCCACCACACCTTCTTTTATTTTTCTCTTCACCTCCCCTCTTTCTACTGTTTATTGTCTCTAATCTCCCCCTCTTTCTCTTCTCTCTATCTTGTTCTGTTTGTTGCTTACTTGATATTTTAGCCAATCGCAATCCACAATGTTAGCAATGCTTTGCTAAGTTTTGTTTTATACAGTGCCTATAGGTGTCCAGGCAATGGCCTAGATATGTGTTTGTACTCTCTTTCTGTGGACTGCTATTTTATAGGATGTGTTTTGCCTGCACAATGGTCTTTTTTGCGACAGAGCATCGTACTCCAACTAAATGGAGACTGCTGGCAGTCTCTGTTGCGAGACCACCCCTTGAGTTATGGTTTTATTATTCCTGTTTAGTGGAAAGCGGTAGCAAGTTAGCAGTGCTTAGGCTGTGCCGAGGTGGCGCCCCCGGTGGTGATTCAGTAGAGTATTATCCGTGTCTGTGCATAGTTTTGAGTCTTGTTAGGTCGGGCATTTTCCGCGGCTATGTTCCTGTCACCACTGGGCGGAGCGCCAAGACAGTTGTGAGTGTTTATTTGTTCAGTGATTTCCTCCAATTTACTGCTTAACTTGCTAAGCTGTTCTGTGGCGTCCATCAAAAGTTTAAGTAAATTCCTATTTAATTCTAAGTTCAAATAAATTACCAATTGTTTCAAAAAGCCCAAAATATTATTTAAACCTTATTACTTTGTGTCATGTGAGGTTTATTGTGTGTGTGAAATGTAAGGGGGTCTGCACCTGGCAAAGACATCAATCATGGGAAGTTTAGGGTTTTTTAGCTAATCCTACCTGTTACCCTTTACTAACCCGCAGCCTAACCCTAACCATTGCCTTCTTCAGCCCTAACCTTAACTTTATATATTCCACAGCCTAATCCTAACCATCTATGCCCCGCAGCTTAACCCTAACCGTCTATGCCCCGCAGCCTAACACTAACCATCTATGCCCCACAGTCTAACACTTAATTTCCATGTCCTGCAGGCTAACCTTTCCCTTAAGCCCTAACCCTAAGTTTATCATTGGGAACAGAGAAATAGGTTCCCATTCAGCTGTCGGCTGCATACTTAAAATTATGTGAAAAGCAAACAAAAAATGGCTTTTAATTGCTGTGTTGTTCTTCCTAATATTCATGCATTGGCCCAGATCCTGGGCTACGGATGCCAGGGGAATTACACACTCTGCATGAGCACATCATAACTACGCTAGTGTACCGGGTGGCGTACGTAAGGTTAGTTACATACGCTGGCCAGTAATGTTAAAGGGGCCGGACAGCTTTTTACGTCTGCCGTATCTCCACTATATAGGAGATAGGCATTTAAATTAGGGAGCAGGGCGGGGAACGGCCCATTATGACAAAGTCTGCGGACATAAGTCCACAGACCAAGTCGTAAATTTTAAGGCAGGAATCTGGACACGTAAGTGTGTAGATTTTACTACCTTGAGCGGGGAGTGCAGGGGGCGTACACTCCCCGCTATGCTGTCGTAACTAAAAACGTAAAACGTAAGTCCGTAAAACGTGCATTGGTCTGGATCCAGCCCATTGTCCTGAAATATATGCATGTAAGATAATCACATGAGCTGTTTCTCTATGTGGCTGAAACATTGACGCCTGTTTTTGGATCTTAGATTTAGGGCCGTATTCAGAGAACCGTTTCCATGAAGGAACATAATTATATGCACGGCCGATGCAGGCCACACCCCCTCACACCCATGACACTCCCCTCTCTCGGCCGTTCTGTTGGTGACTTCCGCCTCCATAGACCACTTGTAACTTTCCGTGAGCAGTTGCATGTTAGGCGCACCCACAGACCTTCATTTAAATATCTTCCCCCGCCCATTTTTATTTAAATTTTCATGTGTATATTTTTGTGTCGCAAATTCGTACGTATGTACTCAAGTGCGATTCACAAGTCCATCCGTGAGGCAGTTACGCGGGTATAGTCTACGTAAAGAACGTAAAATGAGTTACTATGCATGCGCAGTTGCATTGTACCTAAATATACGCATGTAACTCGCCGTGAAAACGGTTACTGAATACAGCCCTTAATGCTGACCAGCGCCATGTAAATCTGATAGCCAAATATTAGCCCTCGGTGTAACCCTTTATTTGTGAAGACCTTTTGTGTTTTTTTATGTTCTTTTTTTTTTTTGTTTGCCAGAAACTGAGCCCAACTCTAGATAAAGGTTAAATGTGTCGCAAGGTAGCGATTAAATGTATAACATGTTTTATCAAGATAGAAAAAGAGGACCTTCAGCGATATAGCCGTCATTTAACCTGTTCAGCAGTAGCACACGGATAGATTTGCTGTCTAAGACATCTGTTTGCAACATCTGTGGACGCCATCGGTTTGTATACGCCACTGAGCTATGCAGACATCAGCGTTTCTTTTATTGCACTCCCTTGATGGCTTTGCAACAAACATATTGGACAATCATTTATCTGACTATCTCGCTGGCTATCAAGAATTTTTGCTCCTTTTAATTATTATGTCATTATATCAATGTCACGGGTGTAATACAATGTCTACAACGCCCAAAGCACTTTACTATCAATTCATCAATAAATAACTAACTTACAATGGATTTTTTTTTACAAGTTTACATATTACCTGTGACGATGCAGAGTGCCGGAGTTTATGTATTAATATGTTTTTATGTAGCGCCATCAGATTACGTAGCGCTTTAAAATTTTACCACCATTGGGCCAGATCCTGACCCCCGCACGCTTTACGTGCATGCGAGGGTCTGTAGTTATGCTCCCGTAGTGGGGAGCGCACGGCCCTGCACTCTCCGCCGCCCCTGCACTTCCTACCGTAACGGTTACGACTAGGTCAGCGGCTGTACAACCGGGCCGTATCCACACCTACGTTGGTACGCTGAGCGGTTTACCGCTCAGCGTACCATCGTTTCCCTCCCCCGACACTCCCCCTTGCGTTAACGTACCATCGTTTCCCTCCCCCGACACTCCCCCTTGCGTTAACGTACTAACGCTGCCGTCCCAGCGCATTAGCAGCCGCTTACGCCGGCTGAAGGCTACCCTAATTTCAGCCG
>WWET01000175.1:732613-749131 GCA_011038615.1 Limnodynastes dumerilii | reverse complement strand
CGTTAGTACGTTAACGCCGCCCTCCCAGCCTCATTACCCTCCCTCCCCCTGCCTTCCTGCCATAACTTCTGCATAGTAACGCTGGGGGACGCCCCCTCCAGTGTTACTACGCTGAAGCTACGGGCGTTTACGCAGCTGCACAGGGCAACATCTGCTCGGTGTATGCGCAGATTGTCTTTTCAGACGATCTTACACGTACGCCAGGCGTATTACCGCCGGGCAACGGGCCTCTGGATCAGGCCCATCGTAACTGAAGGGTCAGCCCTTTCAGCGTAAGTACTGACGTACTCTGAATGTATGTTATGTACGTTAGTACTTACGCTGTCGGAACATCTGGCCCGCGCATGCGCAGATGTTCCGAGACAAGGGACTTACCCAAATAACTAGCGTAAGTCCCCTGTCAGACTTAGTTTTGGATCCGGCCCATTGTAACAAGACTGGGTAGTAACAAACACACTGGGCAGGTAAGAAGGCCCTGCTCACAGACTTACAATCTATAGGACATTGATACATAAATTAAAATAAATAGAGTGTGGGTTGCTGTTTAGATTAGAATTTGCCTTAAAAAGCAATTTTATAAACAGTAACATTAATAAAGGTCCCTAGCTGCGGCTTCTTAGGTGCGCATTTTTAAGAAAATAGAATGCACATGTGCAATCATATTGACTGCGCAATCTACGTGGCACATAGGCATGTAGATTAGCTACATGCGGTCTTTGATTTCAGTTTTCTCAGAGGAGACGTGCCACTAAGCCTCAGTAGAAAGTGGGTGGGGAGACTCATTTAGATGAGGCAGGGAGGGAGGGGTTGTCAATATCTGTACGTATTTTCCCTACTTAAGAGGTAAAATACACACGGAACGTGTCATAGGTGGGTCCTGGGAGTGGACTTCACGGTTAGGTGCGGATACATATGTATCTGCACCTACTTATTTTACACTTAAGTGTCTGTCTGTTACACTTAAGGTTAGGCAGCAGGACACTGAGGGGTAGTAGTTAGAATGGGAAGGTTAGGGTAAAGATTAGGGTATGGGTTAGGGTAAGGGGATGGTTAACTTACCTGCCGCCATTTCCATTTTTTTTTTGGTTTATTGCAATGAAACCTTTCTAACCGGATAACCATATCCACATTGAGTGATGTTCTAGGTCAGGGGTGGGGAACCTTTTTTCTGCCAAGGGCCATTTGGATATTTATAAAATCATTTGGGGGCCATACAAAATTATCAACTTAAAATTAACCTGCTATATTTGGTCAAAAATGTAATTAACGCACCCCTAATGTGATGGCTGGAACTGCTTCTCTTTGGTGAGCAATGTGATGTTAGCTGGTATTAATGATTTTGTTTTGTTTTTTTTTGGTGTTTGTTTTTTTACTTTATGTAATATTTTCTATCACCCCTTTTCTCCCTCTGCTTTCCCCCTTTTCTCTCTTCTCTCTCTTTTTTTCCTTTTTGTATTGCTGCAGTACTACTGACCACAGATACAGGGCGTCTGATACTTTTTTGGTCTTGTTTTTTTGTATTTTTTATAGATTTTTTTTACGGATTATTTTTTTATGGAGTTTTCTTTTTAATGGAGTTTATTTTTATTTTTTTCGGTCTTCATTTTTTTTTGTCTGAGGGCCGGACCATATGATTTTGGCCCGCGGGCTGGATGTTCCCCACCACTGTTCAAGGTGGACTGGAGGAATAGTCAAGAGTGTGGCAAATCATGCATTTGTGGGGAAAAAACAAAATCTCAATATAGAATTAATGGCTCTACAGTAGAAGCTACTGAGGAGGAAGGAAATCTAAAAGTAACTTTTTCATGTGCCAAGCAATGTAAAAAATAGATGATCAATACTATTCATGGGACCAGATTTACTAAGCAGCAGGAAAGGAAAAGTGGAGATGTTGCCCATAGCAACCAATCAGCTTCTAGCTCTCACTTTCCTATTCCATAGTAGAAAATGTCAGCTAGAATCTGATTGGTTGCTATGGGCAACATCTTCACTTTTCCTTTCCCGCAGTTTAGTAAATCTGACCCATGGTGTTGATTTAAAATGCTGCTAGCACATTGTTTCATATTATGCATGAGTTTGTTGATATTTTATCAAAACATTGGAATTTGAATGGACTTTTGTGTAATTAGGCGACAAAAGGCGCTTTCCCTAAACGAGACTTGCAACATGTGACATCATACAACCACTCCGATAAAGCCACATCTCTCAGATTCAGACATTGGGATTGGTTAATGGGCCAGATCTAGAACAACGCTTGTGAGCGAATTTACGCGTGGCAAAGATGTAAAATCGGCTTTTGGTAAGTACTGCGCAGGCGCATCATAGAAAATACGCTCAGTAACGTAGCGTAATTGTGAACGTATGGGCCATTCACGTATGTGTCGCGTAAATAGTTACGTGTGGGCGTGCCAATTTTACGTGAGTCCAAAATACATCTGAAATACGTTAAGTAGGCGGGGTATTTAAAGTAAAGTGTACAGTATGGGCGTGCTTAGCTGCGTAAGTACAGTATGGGCGTGCTTAGCTGAGTAAATTCGTGTTGCCCATACGTGCGTGTGCGGATCACTGCGGTTACGTTGGCAAAAGTTAAGGTAGGGTTTGAAAAGCGTATCTTGACAAAATACGTACATTCAAGGGGTGTGCCGAGGGGAGTGTATAGAAGGTACTCACAAGTAAATACGCTACGGCAAACGTAGTTCTGGATCTACCCCAATGTCCTTTTCTAGCTAATCCTTTTCATCATACAGTGAGACTGTGCAAGATTACATTGCTCCTATGGGTAACTTGTGACTGTCAGTCCTTGATCTTTTATAGTCAATTTTTCATTCAAAGGAGATGATTTATTTAAATGGCTTTTACTACTATTGATCGATGTACCGTCCTATACATTGCACTGCAGATATTTCCCTTTATTGTTGCAAATGAAAGACTTGCTAGATTGTAATTCATTTATTAACAAATTTTTTTATAGCTCTATCAGATTGCGTAGCGCTTTACAGAGAATATTTCACATTCACATCAGTCCCTGCCCCATTGGAGCTACATACTAAGGTCCCTAACACATACATACACAGACACTAGGGTTAATTTATTCAACAGCCAATTAACCTACCAGCATGTTTTTGGAGTGTGGGAGGAAACCGGAGCACCCGGAGGAAATCCACGCAGACACAGGGAGAACATACATACACCACACAGATAAGGCATGGTTGCCTACTTTAGAAAAATAATTTCAGGGAGAAAAGTAAAAAGCATGGGGCGGACCGCCGGGTGCGGTCCCTGTGTCGCGGTCCCTGCGTTGCCAGGGTTTGTATGGGTGTCCTGCAAAATATCCAGCCCCCCTCAGTATCTCCCATCATGTGCCTCCAGCCCCCCCCCCTTAGTATGAGATGCATCAATAGGGAATCACTGATCCTTACTGCAATACACATAGGAACCGATTTGCAGTAAGATACGTAAATATGCTCCGGGACAAACCATTTTTCAGTGCAAAGGGTGTAAATTGCAAGGAAATATCTTTGCAAATAGCATATAAATACTAAACAGCTTCTGTGACCTGCAATTTTTTACAATTTAGAAATAAGGGCCGGATCCAGACCTGCGCCCGACAGGTCACTTACGCACACAAGGTGCGTAATGCGCCCTCCAGATGTTACACTAGGGTTACGTTAGTAACCGTAGCATTCCAAAGATCGTACGGAATTGTTGTTCTGTACGCCTCATTTGGGTACAGATGGGATGTGTTTTCCCTCTGCCCGCTAAAGTGGGAGGGGCTAACACACTTGTGCGGAAAAGCGGTCGTACGGACATCTGATCCGCACAAGCACTTTAAGGTAGGCTTATGGCATAGGTATATACAATTGCACATATTTAATTTGTTGGATAGAAGAGCAGCCATTTTTTTTGCTTCTGTACGTAATTCCCCTGTCTAGAAGGTTATGCGCACAACCTTCTTACGAGGGTCGGCCAAGCTAACGTATGTTACATACGCTGGCTCTTACGAGAAAGGGCCCCCCCCCTTTTACAAGTGTCTTGACGGTGGAGATAGACATAGTAATGAGGGGACGGGGCGGGGGAAGCCCCGTTATGATCAGGTATGCGTCCATACATAAGGCCTCACACGTGAGCGTAAAAGTTAGGGTAGGAATATGGACACTTAAGTGTCCAGATTTACTACCGAGAGCGGGGAGTGCAGGGGGTGTATACTCCCCGCTACCAGGACAGCCGTTATGACCTCACGCCCGTAAGGTGCGTAGGTCTGAATCCTGGCCTATGTCTCAAATAACTACCCACTTCTTAGTTCCAGATATGGGGCTCCATTTACTAAATGGTGATAACTTCATTTTCAGGAGATAAAGACCTCTAATAGCTATTAGGTGGAGGAAAACGGGGGTATATATCGGGAGACCGCTGTAATGCAAAACATTAACTTAAATGTACAGAAAATAAAAAATGAAGAAATTTAAAAAACATTTTTTTAAATAGATAATTAATAAATTATTATTAAAAATTCTTAAATTTAATAATATTTTTAAAAAACGATACAAAATAAACAAATTGTCCCGGCGCCGCGTCTGCTTCGGATTCCCACGCATGCGCCGTGTTACTTGCCTTTTGGGACAAAAGTTTCTAAGTCCCAAAAGGCAGCTACTGCGCATGCGCTTCACTCGATCCCGGCGAAAGTCCCGCAGATCATCGTGGGACCTCGCCGGACAGGTGAGATGTATTAAATTTGCCGAAAACAGTTGCAAGACTCGCTGCGAGGTGCAGCGAGCCTTGCACTGAACAGTAACGCTCACAATGAGCGTTATAATAAATGGACCCCTTAGTGATCTAATGAACTAAACAAGCTAGATGAAAGAAATGACTAAAGAACCAGATGAACTAAGATTTTCAAACTACTCTTTAAATGAACTAGATCTGAAAGAATAAATCTGTAAAATGAACTACATTTCCCATCATTATGTGAAGTGAACCAGGAGCAAAGGGTATATATAGCATATGGGGGAAACTTCTATTTGACAAAAGTGTGGGTGTGCACAGTTACTATTTTAAGTTATTTTTTGCATGTCAGTTTACAATATAATTGCATTACTCCCCCGCTCCACACATACGAGGATTTTTTACTAAGCCAGTTTAGCTTCCAATATGTTTTGTAAGTGGAAACCAGAACAGCCTGAAGCACTGTAATTTAGACTCAGATCCTGCCCAGCTGTGTCATAAAACTTATTTCCAGAGTGCTCTGTGATGCAGTGCCCGTTAGAGGGCTGCTATAAGGTGTTTTACAGTTCTTTTTTATTATAACCAGAACAATGTAGCTCCATTTATGAGACATTGATATAATACAAGGTATTGATATATTATACCAGGGCAGTAACTGGGATCTAGCCTGTAGGGCACTTGCAATAAGCACTGGTCAAGGTGGCACAGCCACCCATGAACCGGGAAAGCTTCACACAATGGCATAGCCAGATTGGGGAGGGGGGGGTAGCGTAAATTGCACCTATCAGGAACCACAGACACATTGCCAATGTGCATAACACAGACTTCCTTTATAGTGATCTAACCTTATCTTGGAGCATGTCTGGGAGAGTTCTGATCTACGGAGTCACACAAAAAAGTCTCTTTATTTGCTAGGAGTGTTTCCCAAACATTCTTTTTTTACATTTCAGTCGTGATCAGGATTATTTTTTTTTTGAAAGAACAATGGAGGGTTCTTAGGCAACTATTGCATACAATCCAACATTTTTTACTGGAAAATCGGTACAACTGGGGGCGTGTCCATGAAGGGGGTGTGGCTTGTCCAGAGAATGGCTTTAATAAATTTTTCTTTTACACCTTATTATATGAGCTTAGAACTCACAGGAGAGGGTCCTGTCACTATAGCAGTGCTGTAGGAGTCTATCCCTGCAGCTCTGCTATAGTGATCAGATGTTTCAGGACTGGAAGGTGAGTATAGGGTGGAGGGAATTGTTGGGTCAGAATCTGGCACAAGAGCCCTTTTAGCCGGTACAGACCACAAAAAAAAGGTACTGTACCTGCTAAATAGGTACATTTGGAGGGTATGTGGTAGGCCTTACACGAAACAGTAATATTAGTGCAGGCGGTGCAATTGCTCAGGGGCCCAAACTGTGTAAGTTTCAAAAGCACATGCAGGATTTTGAAATAAAGGTTTCCATATGATTCTCATAAATAATAAGACAAGAAAGTAAATATACAGACAAAAAGAGAAGTTGTACCATATTGCTAAATTCACTCTTCCATAGTGTGAGAACTTCATGCTCATTCCCAGAGCAGTGCCAACTCCAGAAATGGTTGTATCTTTTCTAAAACTGAAGACAGGTGACAAGGCAATGAAGCATTCAATAACAAATGAATTTCAATATAAACTTTTTATTGCACTTTAAATACTGTGAAATTATAATTCTCCTTTATGTTATTACAGCTTAATTTGGAAGCATTTCTCTAGTATCAACCATGTAAATCTAAGACGTCTTATAGACCATACATTCAGGACGACTGCTGTGTGACACAGGAACGATGTACCGGATCTGGACCCCTGCACGATTTCCATACGTGTTAGGGTCTGTCCGTCTGCATGAGAACTCTTCATGTCACCCTTCACTCTCATTCTTAAATAGTATGACTTATTCTGCCATAACGCAGTCTTAAGTCACGCTTGTGTATCAGCGGTCGGACGCATGTAAGTGCGTGTTACCACTCACACTGTAAGTTTTACATGCTTCCTCCCACCCACCTTGGTGGGTAGAGGGGAAGCACAGCCCCTTACAACGTAAAATCTATTGTACAGAACTAAGTTCTGTACGATAGAAGTTATGTGCGGAACACACACGTAACATCTGGAGGGCACATGCCCCCAGTCAAAACAGGCCACTTACACAAGCAAAGCGTGTATGTGGCCTGTTTTGACTAATGGATGGACCTGTGGATCCGGTCCAATAATAGATGCAGTCCTGAAGAGAATCTTACCCTGCACTGAACATAGTTCAGCTGAGTCAGTTATCAGTGTCTCTGGCAGCTATTACATTCTAATTAAATATTGGATCAGTCATTCCAAATAAATGTGAGTTATGATATATTATCAGATAATTATTATATATATATTATATTATTATTATTATTATTATTATTATTAATATTATTATTATTATTATTATTATATTTTTTTATTTGATGTTTTTCTAATAATATATAAGTTCTTGTTTATAACTTATAGTTTATTACCTTACATAGTTAGTCTTGTATTTCGATTAGTTATTTATAATATTGGTTCTCATTTATCTCGTCCTCCTATATAAGAATGACCCCATTTTCCATCCAGCCATGCAGAGAATTTAGGCAATATAGACGTGATTGATATGAGATAAAGAACTACCGGGGACAACATTTCACAACAACAGAGCTGATGTAATGGAATTGTATTTACAAAATAAGCAAGGTTAAATGGTGAATATGAACAGTGGTTCTCATCAGACATTGAACCTTAATAGCATCATTATTTCAACTTTATTTGAAATCTATCCAACAGCTATTGTAGATAATCTTCTTCTCCTTCCTGCTCCTCCGCTCTGTGACCTCGCTGAGACAGACCAATAACTATAGAACATAAACACTTCTAGAGACATATTAAGGTCACCGTGTATGCTCTGAGAGACATTCATTTGCCAAAACTGCTTATCTGAAAGGAGATTTTAATTATTATTTCAATACAGGTACAAGCAGATCACTGAAAAGGCGTCTTGTGGTCAGTGGCTGAGACCATGTATTAGTACTACAATGACATATGCTGCATGAGTTACAGAACAAGTCATCAAGTAGTATATTTATCAAGTGTTAGGAGTCCTTCGGTATTTAATAACGTTGGGCCAGATCCAGACGTAAGTTACCTGCAAGTACGACCACGTAGCATAGTTACGCTGCATCCCCCGGGCACTCGCACGTAATTTAGCAAATTTATGAGTCCCAAACCCTACCTTAACTTGCATGTTCCATGCGTAACAGCGGTCTCACGTATCGCCTTGTCGTACATAACTGTGCATATGGACATTGCACCTCCCCGCCTCCCACTCGCCCTCCCCAGCGAATCTAAATCCTCTCCCCTCCCATTTCTACCTAAAAATGCCCCGAAGGCGGCATTACGCTGTCTCTGTCTATGGAAATGGCTGCGTGTGATTTTTTAAGACTGCACCTACGCTATCTACGTGTCGATCGGCTATGTAGATAGCGTCAATTTCCTAGGTAATTTCGGCCACATACGCACTTAAGAAGACGCAGCTTCTTAAGTGTGAATCAGGCTCACGATGAGTAACAGCTGCTGTGCGCATGCATAGAATGTACAAACAGCCAAATTTACGCATTCACCATGAGTAAATTCGCTGTCGTACTTAAGCCTGGATCTACCCCATTTACCAGTCCTGCAGTTCGCAGATACTTCCAAGACATTTTCAAGACCCTTTGTAAGCTTAAAGGGTCGGCATCCTGAAAATGTTTAATTTAATTTCCTTCTTTAGCTTCTATCTTTTGCAAATGAACATTACCAGGTGAGGGAGGTCCCTGTAGCGTGTTTTGTGGAACCTCAATAAGAAAATAATAATCCTGAAGATGAATTGAAGTTAGTCATAGACAGCACTACTATTAAGTATTAATTAAAACGTAGTTCCATGTCGTAGGATCATAAGTGACTGATTAGAATTAACTTTGGTTCTATTGGGGAATTGCTAACTAGACTCCAAATTTAGTAGGGTCAATAGATTTGCACAGCAGGCAGTGACACAATTGGGAGGGTAGAGATAGACCATACAATTTGGTCAGCAAAATTGTTGGACTACATAAATAATGCATCACCATTAGATGTTATGGCCAAACCTACAGGAGAACGTACAGACCACGTTGCCCCAGATGGTCTATGCTCTTGCTCTGCTCCTAAATAATCACATTGCAGGGCCTCTTCCTGTATGAACTTATCCTGAGTGGGTACAGGGTGAGCAACTGCATCAAGACACCACATACCTTTAGGCACTGTTGCAGCTACTCCTCCTTCACCCATGTAGGTTACATCAATGCGCATACCCTTTGCGATACTGTGGAGAGGATGCATGGGGCAATGCTATAGCCAAAGTCTGCCTTTTACCACATCTACAAGGGAAATGTAGCCACCAATCACTGAGAAGTGTCTTGGATTCCACATAGTGCTTTGTGTCTGCCTATTAAATGCTTAATTTGGGGTAAAATATGTTTCATTGCCCCACCAAGTTGTTTACTACAAGCCAGCATCCTCATTGTTAACTATAAAGTAAGATTATTATTATCGTTTGTTTGTTTTTTACTGTGTTTCATGTATTCTTATTGCAAGAAGAACATTTAATTTGCAAACAACAACAATGTAATTAAAAGAAAGTATATTAACTGAACATTAGGTCCCGAAGGTGATTCACAAATATAATTGGTGTCCAAGATGAACAAGGTTAACCCCTGATCCAGAGCCTTGTGAATTTTTTTTACCTATTATGTTTTATAGAAACCGAATAGACTATCAAAGGACTCCTGTTGATTATTAAATAAAGCAAATGTCAAACATTACATTCAGTAATTATCAGCCCTTTTTGTAAGCTGTCCTTGTAGAATTTGAAAGACCAGCAGATTTTGTAGTTAATACAGTAAGCATATTGTCTACGTTAAATTCCGTGTTTTGTCTATTCAAGAACATTTTGGAGGTTGCATAGGACAATGTTATAAGCAGGGTGCTTATTAAAGGTACTAATTAAATACAATGCATTTTCATTCTACTTTATCATAATGACAGTCTTGATTACATGGCTAAAAGAAGAGAGATTCAGCATATGCATTTTATTTCTTCACTTGAACTGTATATAACAAATCAAAGGATGGTTAAGTTTAATTATGGTCACAAAAGTTTCCGAAGACGAAGGTGACAGTGAAATTACTTTGTACTTATTTTTCATTCAGACTGACGTGTCAGTGCGTGTTTTAACTCGCTGATTTTGCAAGGGTAAGTCAGATGTAGTTTTATATCATTGTCCACAATTCCAATTTATGTCCTGGAAGAAGGTTTAGGGCCCAATTCAATGAGTTATTTGTGGTGCGAAGCTAATCCCACAATTTTTTTGCGTGGCTTTTTAAGTGCAACCCATAGAGGTGAGCAAAAAATTGGTGAATTTTACCTACCATAATAGATGGGGAAAAACGCACTGCAAGCTTTTTCCCGTCTTTGCGGCAAATAGAAATGGACCCTTAGGGCCTCATTTACTAAAGTCGATTTTAATAAAATCGACCAAAGTCCCGGGATTTTCACAGAGAATATGACATCGCTGTATTCACTAAAGTCAAAGTCCCGGGACTTTAGCCTTTAGCAAAATCGACAAGGCAAACATCGCAGACAAAAAATCGTCCAGATGTTTGCCATGTTAAACATAAAAAGAAAAAAGAGGGGGAACTATTAATTTAGTGCACACTGAAAACAAACAGTAACTGATTTATTAAAATTCACAGTTTAATTTATTTGGAATAAAAAAATAAAATATTAAAATTTTACTGTTTGTTTATTAAATATTAATGTTGGTTATAGAATCAGGTGGTCACAAAGAAAAGAGGTAGCACACGTTGGCAGCTGATGCCAGCGAAATAATTCGTGAAATAAAATATTGTGATAGACAAGACAATATATGTGATTAAAAACAACGTGAGGGAATGGTTGAGGTAGAAGCAGATTCTTGGGTGTAATTATTCAAAGTTCTCAAGAAAACCTACACAACAAATAGTACTCCACCACTAACAAGGATAATTTAGTATAAGTATATAAGTATATTGGCTAACCCTATACGTAGAAAATTATTTAAAAAATGTGTAAAGTCACAAACCTCATAAATAGAGGCAATAAGACTAACAATAGGGAATAGACTAACAATGAGAAATAAATAAATAATCAATAGTTAAATTCCCTCCAGAGAGCTAAATTTCATATCATATAATACTATTTAGAACTGCATGGGTTCATAGCTGATTAGAAATAAGTTGATAATAATGGTCAATGTAAGCAGTCTAGGCTCTCATATTAAGTAAATCATATAGGGTAGCCACGTGTTTTTTTTTAAATAAAACAACCAGACTTAATCATAAATATTATATTGCTCCTTAGGTAGAGAGTCCACCTACTGCCTATCAATAACGGCAGGGTGGCATAAAAAGGTGTGAAAGGTATAATGAAAATGTAACAAATTATGCTCTAGCAAACAATTCCCTCGAGGACAACGCCATAATCTGGGTATCGTTTCGATACGTAGATTGCATATATGTGGTCTTTTAGACCGCATATACGCAATCTACGTATCGAAACGATATGCAGATTACGTACAATAGCTACTACGCATGTGCAGTAGCTATTGTTCATTGAATTACGGGCGTCTATGGAAGACAGACGTAGTTCTGGATCCGGCCCATTGTGTAGTGGGGAAAAAATATCACTAATTAGCCCTATTATGACTTTTTCTTTTAGTAAACACAGCCTGCAATACCATCTTAGACCAACAGTTAAGCCCTTGAGCATTTATTTTCAAAAACTTTATTTAAAAATCATTGGCAGACATCCTACTTGGCACATTTAGGTGCATTTTACTAGGCTCAAAGCATCTATGCTATGTTTTACCTTGGCTTGTTAATAATTCTGCAACCACAGCAGAAAGTTAGTATTATGTGGCTCCTGTCACATCAAATACACCTCAACTTGCTTTTTGTTATGTTTTTGTAGGAAGGTTCACAATACTATTACTATTCTATAATATGTTGGAATGTTACAATAAGAAGCCACTTACTGATATGAGTTCCGCTTAACTTGTACAAAATTCCTGCTAAAGATTATGTCAGCCATGATTCTAATTGAATTTCTTGTCTTTCCTGCTAGCTGGGCTCTGTTCTATCGATTTTTTTTGCAAGCTGATAGTTTCTACTCAAGGGATTTCTCTGTAACCTTAATTAGTAGAGGTTCACATGACTAATTTAGTTGTAAGTTTTATAAAAAGGCACTGGCTTAGTAAACTGCATCATGAAATTAAGCATTCTGCATTTGAATCAATATAGTACACACATGAGCAATAGAAGAATCTTTAGTCCAAAGGTCAAACACTCTTGTTAGGTCCCTTGAGTTTTTCTGTTAGTGATTGAAATTAGAACATTACATTTGTGGTAAACTGTTGTACTGATTTTTGCAATATCGTTAGGTGAAACAGCAAATGCAATTTATTTCCACGTTTGGAAGTACAAACAACTATTAATAGTCGATTTACAAAGCAGCAATCCAAATTATACTGGTCCAGAAAATTATGCCAAATATCAAAGCCCATCTCTGGACATAACTAGCCAAATGATTGAGGATCTGTCCGCACCTAACACTTGGGTATGAATACGAGCCCATGTGACCAGTGACAGGATGTAATCAAGACTCAGAGTCATGAAATGCGATTCAGTTTATTAATTGATATGGGCCACATTTGAATTAGGACTATTGTTGGTAAGAAATGGCCTCAGTAGCCAATAAGGGTTAGAGCAGTGTTTCTCAACCTCGGTCCTCAGGACCCCCTAACAGTGCATGTTTTCCAGGTGTCACTGCTGGAGCACAGGTGTGTTCATTACTAACAGACACATTTTAAATGCTCCACAGGTGGTACTCAGGACTCAGAAACACTGGGTTAGAGGGAAAAAGCTTAAGAAAACGAGGAGGGGTAGTAGTTATCTACCATGTAGGAGGAGGAGGGTTGTAGTTATCTGCCATGGCACACCCTCTGAGAATAGTTGTCGACTCTCCCAGAATATCCAGGATACTCCTGAAATTTGGGCATTTCTCCCAGTATCTGGTAAAGCCGGAACATCTCCCGCAAAGGGGGTTGAGGCAATGATTTAATGCAAATCACAGTCTCAAGCCCCACTCCACACCCTTCGGGAGCCATATTATTACTAAGGATGGGTGGGTCTTGTTAGCATAATTTGTATAATCAAACTCCACCCTTTCCTTAGTAAAAGTATAGATTGTAGTCTTGACATGCAAGGGGCGGGACTTAAAGATGCAGTATATAAAATTGTGTCATTAAGCCACACCCCCATACTGGCATTTGGAAAGGAAATTAAAAGTCGGCAACTTTGGGGAAATCAAGCACACACTTGGTCTGATCCAACTATTAATTTATTCAGGTGTAAAATTATAATTTTTATTTTTATTACATTGTAAAATTATAATATTTATTTTTATGACATTGTAAAGGAAAGATAATAAGACACTAGTTGTACATAATCAGCAATGATTGTTTTGAAGTCTTAATATTCACAGGGGGTCCTGTGTAGCTAAAATAATTAAAAGGAGTTTCGGATTATGTCTGTATCATCTCCATTTTGTGCCTATCTCTGATCATGACAGAAGCAATGCTGTTTGCTACACAGAATTAAAAGGCACCACGGGGTGACCAGCATATCTCAGCTCAGCAGGCGAGCTTCTGTCTGAATGCTGTATAGTTACGATTGTCTGCAATGACATCAACAAGAAAGGATAATGGGGATAATAAGACAGGATAAACCAAATAACCAAATAAATACCTAAAAAATGCACTGATGATGTTTATCTAGGGCTTCAATCACCAGGTAATTCTGGGTGTGAAAGATTTGCTAGTGGAAGTTTCTGTACTTAAAATGGAAGGTTATGGTCCGTATTCACAGTTATGTAGTTTTCGTCTTACGTACGTTGTGTTAAGAATTGAGCTGCTACGCATGCGTAGTAGCGTATTTACATAATTTATGTACATAAATGGTAAGTAGATAGCATAAATAAGCTACTAACCATGCATAGTAGCTCAATTCTTAAAACAACGTATGCAAGACGAAAACTACGTAACCTATGTTCTTAACAAGGGGCCCTCATTATTCTTTCAATATTTTTTTTTTAAAAGGGTAGTTTTTTAGATTTTCAAGTAAAAGGAAGTCAGAAGGTTAAAACATCGCCAAGGATTGTAAATTCTCAGGTTGTGGGCGTGTCCAAGGTGCACCTACTTTGGTTGTTCCTGGGGTAGCCAATTGGATAGATTTAGTAAGAATAATCTTGGAGTCTATCATTCATTTCTTTATAGGTTATCACCCAACATTTAAAATCCCCAAAAACGGGACAAATAAGTCCTACTCCAACCCTGTTTTTTTTTTTAGTTAATTGATTTAACAAGGAAAAATGATTGCATCGTAGAATCTGGTCATCTTTGGAAGTGCAGGTGGAGGATGAGCTGAGGTATGCGGCATCGGATGGGTTCTTGACTATACAGCTGCTCTATGATATTTAGTAAATAATTCCTACGGTAGCTTATTGCTTGTGCTGACAACAACAATTTACATTGTGACACAATAAATGTTTTACAACTGACATTTTGGTGTTCTAAAAACATCTTTATCAAAAGTTGTATGTAGCATTTCACAATAGCTGCCGAGTCAGCATAATGACAAGTGTCAGCTTTAAATATGCAATTGAGGATTAAGTGTTCTGTAAAATGATATGTATTTTGTGTTCTGTGAAATGATATGTATTTTTAAAGCACATTTTGCTTCGAATGAAAATGTTACCTTAAGAGTTATGGAGGTATAGAGTAAAGGCAACAGATACAGCAATGACCAGCACACTGTTCAGAGAGAGGCAGTGATAAATATTGAATGAGCATGTGCTGGTAATTACTCAAATGACACATGATTTCAAACAACAGGAAGCACATGAGTTCATAATAGTAGCACCTAGGGTCCCATGTCTGAAGTTGTTAAAAGTCTGGATCTGGAACTGTATTCACAGATCCGAGTGAATTAGGTGTGGACAGATCCATACCTAAC
This sequence comes from Limnodynastes dumerilii, assembly GCA_011038615.1. Lineage (NCBI taxonomy): Eukaryota > Metazoa > Chordata > Amphibia > Anura > Limnodynastidae > Limnodynastes > Limnodynastes dumerilii. The sequence goes on along the minus strand of WWET01000175.1, from coordinate 734,245 downwards.
TCACCCGTCCTGTCCCTATCCTGCCCCCGTTTTTAGGTACCTTATGGCACTTATAAGTGCCATAGGGCTACCTTATCTGTGCGTGCAATGTCTGCACGGACATTGCCTCTCCCCGCCTCCCCTCCGCCTTCCCCGGCTAATCTAAATCCCCTCCCCCTCCCACTTCTACCTAATACCTCCCCGAGGTGGCATTACATTGAATCCTTCTACTGAAAATACTCTGTGCAGTCTTTAAAGACCGCATGGAGGCAATCTACATACCTAACTAGCACGTGCATTGCATAAATGACCTACTACGGCTTGATAAAACATACACTATTCATTTCGAACCCATGGAAATTGGGAATAGTTAAAAAATCTAAATCTAGCTCATTATGCAAATAATTTTATTTATGTAAAATATAGTCCAGCATAGAAAAAAAAAAAATTATTACAAGTTATATAACACAACTGATCCATAAGCAATGTTACAAAGACAGCATAATGGTAAATACACGGAAACATAGAAACTGATTGCAAATAACATCCATTCTGCCCATATCATATTTGTTTTTAAACTGGTATGGCCCTAAACTTATTTGTTCTTTAGTTTTTTTTTGTTTTTTTTTCCTCCTAAATGTTTCGAATATTTAATGTTTATCCAAAGAAAATTGAAAGAAATTTAAATTGTTCCACTTAAAAACTACCCTTAAACTAAAGTTGGCACTAGTATTGCTCTCCGGAGGCTCGGGGACGCAGTTGCCGGTCCAGCTGGCCCTATTTCGGACTTGATACAGGCTCAAGCTGAATGGCAGTTGTATTGTTGTTCAAAAAAAGACATAGAAAATTGCTATTGAGAACCTATTTCCCCATTCACAGTAGCTACATGTTGCGGTAAATCAGGGTAAAGTGGCCAGGTATGAGGTTAAGGTATGACTATGGTTAGGTTAGGTATGAGGTTAAGGTATGACTATGGTTAGGTTAGGTATGAGGTTAAGGTATGACTATGTTTAGGTTAGGTATGAGGTTAGGGTAAGGGTTTAAGCAAAAGATGAGTTCTAGGCTGTGGGCCTTGGGGGTTTAGGGTCAGGCTGCGGAGCATTGGGGTTAGGCTGCGGGGCATGGAGGGTTAAGGTTAGGAAATGGTTAAGGGTTACGTGTCCAGACCCTGCCTTAATTTCTCCACATGGATATGCATCCATATAGATGTAGATCTCTGTTGAACTGTTTCTCTCTTCTCCCTGCTCTTAATTAGCATGAATAACTCCATCTGTATGCCGGGGTTTAGACATGCGGATATTAAGTGTTGGCCCCTTATTTGAAAGAACTTATGACATGTAAAATCTGGCGCACATGTGCTGATGTTACATGTCAGGTGGACTTACACAAGAGATTTGTTTAAGTTCCCTCACTACCCTAATTCTGAATCAGGACCATAGTGAGTTCTTTAACGTTTTTCCAGTTTCGGTCATCGTTTCATATGTGAAAGTTAATAAATAGATTTTTGCACTTCTCATCAAAATTTATTGAAAATATACATGGAAATATGCAGTTTCTACATATGATAAGTAGCTCTTCATTCAATTACATTAAATGGATTCCTGTCTGTCTCATGCATTGAACTATGTACTGCTGAACCAAAGCAGATAAAGA
>WWET01000175.1:709197-724379 GCA_011038615.1 Limnodynastes dumerilii | reverse complement strand
CACTCTTGCAATTAGACAGCAACAAACTATAATGAATGAATGTTATGGATGGTTACTGGTTGATTGCAATTGTGTATATTCCCCATACCTCGCAGCACCTGCTCTATATTAACTTATACATTGATTTGAGCAACCTCCAATTTGTGTGTGTATATATATATGTATATATATGGCTTTCCAATTTACGTTTGCAAATACATGATAAGCTTAAAGGAGCACCCGTAAGTTAATATTTATGGTTAAATTGGCTTGGAATTCAGGGTCAAGGGGCACTATTTTTCCTTTTTTGCCCCTGCCGCTAAAATTTCTAGTTACGGCTCTGTCCCCAAGTCTGTCTGTCTGTCTATCTATCTTGCAATAATACTAACTAATTTAATTAAGGGACATTTATCTAATTCTCTACATACTATGTTTCTAAAAAGTGCATGCTTTTTCATCCTATATCCTTCTTTTTGATGCTCCTTATTAGAGAAGAGGGCTGATTCCCATTTTTTTGTTGTGTATTGGTTTTGACTCTGGTTTTGTCCTATTTTTTTGTAAGAAATTGCTAAAAAAAAAAAAAAGCTAAAATTATGTCATTTTTTAAAATGTTTTTTTACTCCAACAGCATTGTTAAAATGAATAACTTAATTTCCAGTCATTCCCAGTCAAATTGGACCTCTTTACAGCTCACAAGATTGAGGTCAGTTGGTACATGCCAATGTGTAGATTGGGTACTCATGTGGTCATCAAATCATAAATTATAGGTGTAACTCTAACGTTCATTTTCTTATAAATGTTTGTAAAGGTACATAAAAAAAATAGAAGTATTAATTAACATTCTTGCAATTTCAAGACTCATGACATGAAATTAGAAATTTTATTTCATGTGATTTTTTTTCAATTTTGCAAGACATTCTTTATTAAAGAACAGTCTAGTCAAACTGATCTTTCAGAGGGTGTGTTCTAAGTCCAGACTCCTCTAGCTACAACTCATGCAAGAACCACTGTGCCAGATTTCAACATCCCTTCTCCTCATCTTAGTGTTGCCACAGAAGAAACGTGTTCTTGGCATGTTGGCTGGTTTCAATTTTCTTGACCATTTACCCTCAATTGATGCTGTGTCCTGTAATTGACTCGTTTCATACCTAAACCACAAACTGAAATATGTTATTAAGACCAACAAAATGGAGGTATTTAATCCCACTTCCAGCATGTCAACCAATTCCATCCCTATGACACCCATTGAGGGGACCAGGAATTGATGATGGCCATCAACATCTACAGCTATGTCTTCTACTTAAAAAACATCCATCCTGGACCTAAAAGAGTAACCCAAAGAGAAAAGGAGAAGCTGGATGTCCCTGATGACATTTTATCATCCATTTTAGAAGATGTGGAAGAGAAGAGCGTGAGATGTTTAAACAAGGCACCTCCCCTATTTCCCTCTGTCTGTATAGCAGAGCACTACATTTGGTTTTGTGGAAATTCCAAACCTGATTAGTAGTCTGTATGTGTTGGCAGATACCTTACAGGAGATGGCAACACAAGCAAATAATTCTAAGCATGTGCCCACTGCTTACCAGCCTGATCCCACAACAGCATGTGGCCAGTACATAAGATGACATATGTTTCACCTATCTTTCATGTATAGTGCAACCAATTTTCCAACTATGTTTTAGAAATAACACTACATTTTAATAGTTACTTTTGTTTAGATTTTGCATTGTATATTGTTTTGAACGGCAGTGTTCCTGCTTTTACAAAGAAATGTTGTAATTGTTTTGTTGATATATTCCAATTATTTATTTTTATTGTTAATAAAAGCGGAAATGGCTTATTTTATGCTTTCAATAGGCATTAAAAATGCTTCTCGTCCTTTTGGCTAAGATAAAGTAAAATATAGGTTCTCATGTGTTTTGTGCAACATCAAGTTACCTTAAATAATTCAATGAGGTAAATCCTGTGCTACCTGAGATAGTAGTCTGCAGGTGGCCCCAGGGGTGTTTGCTAAACTGAAGTTGCACCTAGGGCTCAGGCCATTTTAGGTAGTTGGGTCACTAGGCCCCTTTAGAACATGGTATTAGGCCCTATAGAGTGAGTTCTGGACAACTGGTTCTTGGTGTAGCAGAGCACTAGCCTCTGGGTTAGTACTAAGAGTTGGGTACTAGGCTTATGTTTGTTAACGGACGTCAGGCCCATATTAGGCTCTAGGCCTTGTTGTCAAGTCGGGCACTAGGCCCATGGCAAGGGATGGAAAAGAGACCAGAGAAGAGGACAATAGGCCGCATGCAGCTCTAGGATTTGGAAATGGACAGAGCAGTGTCAGGAGCTTACGTGGCCGAAGATTGGGAGTTGTACTCAGGAGGTAAGTGGTCTGTTGCAGATGCGATGGCTCAAGGCGACATCATTGCCCTAATTTCCCTCAAAAAATGTATTGAGGCTCCTCCTGTGTGGGCTGTGGATGTACCTGATGCATTATTTCACAGGAGAGAAGAGCTTGTGCTCATTATGGCCACAATAACTGATGGAAGCTTCCTCAGCAGAGACATCGGGAAGTCTATAACAATTACAACTAAGAATAGAGAGTTTTATGGCGTTTTAATAAATGTTGATGCATCTCGCACAATCAATATAAAAAAAAGATTTTATAATTATGGAACACATGACCATTAGACACTTTCACTAAAGAATATGGCTCCATTTCAATATTTTCTCTGCAACCTGCCGTCAAACCCAACGGTTTTCGATGCTTTCCTAAGGACTGGATAGGTTAGTGAAGGGGTGGGGATGAATAGGAGAAGGGGAGACTTAGGCTAGGTTTCGGGGAACTGAGTCTTAGGGTTAGGCTACGGTGAAGGGAGTCTTAGGGTAAGGCTGTGGGGAAGGGACTCATATGGTTAGGCTGTGGAAAAGGTAGGGTTAGGGTAATGTAAGGAAAGGCTTAGGGTAAGAGTTGGGGTACAGTTAGGTTAGCTTAAGGGTTGGGGTTAGGGAAATAGGGATAGGCGCTTACCTGTCTTTGGTGGGACAAAGACTTTCTAAGCAGCTTATAAGAGGGCTGTTCTCAACGGGAACCCACTCACAAGACACCATATTTGGAAGTTGGGTACTGTATTTATTTATTTTTATACATTTTATAAAAAATACATATTTTTCCCATGAACTCTAAAGTTTGCTGCATTCAAAATTTGTCTGAACTCCAAGTTTTGCTGAATTCCTAGTTTTGTTTAACTTCCAATATTAATGAACTTACTGTAAATATTTTATGAACTCTAAACTTTGTATAAACTAAAAAAAAATTACTCATATTTTTTGAACTCTTAATTTTGTACTTCACTTATTTTTTTTTTTATATTTTGTTATTGATCATGCGCAGGTGGGGACTTCTATACTTGTCCGTTGTTTCAAGGAAGAGATTTTTTCTTATTGCATATTCAGGGGTGAGGTGAAACACCCTTATTAGTTGTCACATCAGCAGCAGTTTATTGGGTGTAGGTTGTCTCTTACTCTACTATCTAAGTTTGACTAGTTGACTATTAGACACTTTCACTGAAGCTGATCCTGATAAAAAATTCTCAGTTGGTATGCTGTTGGTATGCCAGCTGTTGCTGGCAGCTGATGCTTGACTGCTAGCTAAAACAAGAAGAACTAAGCGCTGACAAGAAAAAAGAAAAAAGAAAAGAAAAGTGATGAAAGTATAAATTATAATGCTTTATTGATAAAAATGTATTAATCTGAGATGATGCAAAGTTAATGTTGTTAATAACTTGTGCAGGAGAAAATCTTAAGCAATGATCAGTGTCATTCATACGATCTGTCACATAATCAGCACAGGGTCATAAAAAGGCTTCTACTACACGTTGAAAAGAAAGGTAGCAGGTGAGAGCTATGTCACGCTGGGTTGATGTGTCGGCTCCACGCTTTCTGGCTGGCTGGTGTTAGGTGCCTGGTGATTCTTGAAATGGTGACACGTGGCCGCTGTATCTGCAGAGTGAAGCAGCCGTCCGTTTGTGTAATGCTGTAACAGTATGTTGCAGGAGCAGGAGCGGTCCCTTGTGGTACCGAGATGCTGGTGAGCTCTCCAATCTACGCGTTTCACCCCTTTATGTGGGGGCTTCTTCAGGATATTCAGCTTCTCGGTCGTGGCAGGATCAGTTGTGCAAGGCAAAAGGCAAAATGAGCATCCTGACCTAAACTTTTTTTAAAAAATTTGTAAAACAGTTAAATTGGCTTGTAGCGGCCAAGTTTTTTTTTCTCTTCAAACAAGTTTGAAAGACTATTAGGCACTTTCACTGACACTGATCCTGATCAAGATGTACAGTTTGTCACAGAAGTGACCCCTCTTATTCTCGTTTGGCCGAATGAGAATCCTGCCTTTTCTTTGAAAATTAGAAAAATCGAATCCAACAATATACAAAGAAAATAAATCATTATCGCTCTTGAAATAGCAAGCCTCAGGCCATGACAAAGGATTCCAGTTAGAGTAACAGGCTAACAGAAGTTACAGCAATAGAGCAAGGTAATGCAATAATTGTGCAACATATTGTACTTGAACTCTCCCACCCACCCTTATGTTGGATATGCACAGTTTGACAATCCAAGCACTTCAGCAACAGGGATACTGCTGTTGTTGAAGTGCTTGGTTTGTATAGGTTTCTACAAAGCATACAATTAAAAAAATATATAAATTAAGGCAAAAAAATACAAAATCTAGAATTATTTGCATATAACGATAAACTTAAGGCTAACACAACAGCTGTCATACTTGGTTTCTCTAGCAAAGGCTTGTTCCACAGACAATGTTTATTGAAATGGATAGTCTTCTTAGTCCCTTTCTGTGATGAGGATTCACCCCTAGCAGCAGCAGCACTAACACCAGCACCAAGCCTTTCACTCATGGATTCCTCAAGAGAGTCACTTTGTCTTAGCAAATTTGATGCAGGACTACACCCCATTGCTAATTAGGATATTGATGATGAAAGTATTGGTGATGGAGATTGAATGTATTGGAATCTATCCCTGTTGCAGGCAGCTGATGCTTGACTGCTAGCTAAAACAGATTTTGCTGAATTGGCTAACCATTTAGCATGGACTCTTTGCAAATTACGTAAAAGGGAGGAGGTTCCTAGATGTTTTATGTCCTTGTCTCTGCTTACCATGGCGCTACAAATGGCACAGATGCCTTCACAACTGTTATCAGGATTTGGGTAAAAATATTTACATATGGAGAAGGTGGATTTTTTTCGTTATTTGCCCAGGCATGACAATGCACTTATCACTGACTCAAACTGTTTCCACTGAAGTCTGACTTTCTTTGACACAAACAACATCATCCTCCGTATTGCTATCCACTTGTTGTCCAACACCATTATTATCATCAGCATCATCCCTGAATGTATTGGGATCTATCCCTTTTGCTGGCAGCTGATGCTTGACTGCTAGCTAAAACAGATTGTGCTGAATTGGCTAACCATTTAAGATGGACTCTTTGCAAATTACGTAAAAGGGAGGAGGTTCCTAGATGTTTTATGTCCTTGCCTCTGCTCACCATGGTGCTACAAATGGCACAGATGCCTTCACAAATGTTGTCAGGATTTGGGTAAAAATATTTTCACACGGAGATGGTGGATTTTTGTGGTTATTTGCCCAGGCATGACAATGCACTTATCATTAGCCCAAACTGTTTCCACCAAAGTCTGACTTTCTTTGACACAAACAACATCATTCTCCACATTGCTATCCACTTGTTGTCCAACACCATTATTATCATCATTATCATCATCATTAGTGTCAGATACACAACGAACCCCCTCAAACTGTTGTTGATTTTCTACTGTGGCATTTAAGCATTTGAGAACACCAGCAGGACTGGCAAATGCAAATAACAGTCATGGTCCTAGCCTTTCCTTTCCACTACGTGTATGTATGGTATGTTGTCAATGCGATATTTGTCCGCACACACTTTTTCACTCTGTGTTTGTGATGAGGTTTTATGAAGTGGGGATAACAAGTTTGGGCTTTGAGAGAGTTGTCTCTTATGCTTTCTTATTACACATTTACTATTTTTAGTAGTAAAGGTTGAAGAACTACTATGAGGACCGGAAGATCCAGCACAAGTACTGGAAAGAAACTGTTGTGTAGACTGGTTCATTATGGAATTTGAATAAATAAAATAATTAAACCAGGAGGTTTCACAATTTTTTAATTAACCAATTTTTTTTTTTTTATTCTTGTTTTTTTAAAGTGCAGATAAAAAGCAGTTACTATGGTACATAGATATGTAGAAGCAACTGTACACTATACAGATTAGGCTTAAAGATGATATAGTGTGACTGATAGAAATTGAAAGGATCACTCATAAGAATTTAAATAAATACCAAAGCTGATTTTTTTAAATACCTGTGGCAAAGCTTTAGCAAACTGACTCCATATCAAGATAAAGGTTAAGATTGGATATATTGATTATAGTGCGCCTAATAGAGATGGAAGGATCACACACAAGATTTTATATAAATACTAAACTTGGCTTTGTTTTAACAGCTGTGGCAAAGTTTTAGCAAAGTGACTCCGTACCAAAAAAGGGGATAGCATGGATATATTGATTATAGTACGCCTAATAGAGATTGAAGAATAACACACAAGATTTGAAATAAACAACAAACTTAGCTGTGTTTTAACACAAAGTTTTAGTAAACTGATTCCGGACCAAAAAAAAAGGTACAGAATGGATATATTGGCTATAGTGCGCCTAATAGAGATAGAAGGATCACACACAAGATTTAAAAATAAATAGCATTTGTTTAACATCTGTGGCAAAGTTTTAGCAAACTGTCTCTGGACCTGATTCACACCTAAAAAGCTTCTGCTTCTTAGGTGCTGAGAATTGAGAAATGACTACTACTACTATTTAATTTACGCAATCTACGTACTAGTTAGGTACGGGGATTGCCTCCGTGGGTCTTTAAAGACCGCACAAAATAGTTTAGTAAGAAAGAGACGGCCTAATGCTGCCTCGGGGAGTGTTTAGGTAGAAGTGGGAAGGGGGAGGAATTTAGATTAGCCGGGGAGTGTGGTGGGAGGTGAGGAGAGGCATTATCACAGTGCCATAAGGGACCTAAAAATGGGACGTGGGTTAGGGGCTGCACCAGTGAGTTAGGTGCAGTTCTGTCCACACCTATCTCACTGTGAGGTGTGAATACAGCCCTACGTCTCACTTTCTCATTTTTATCTCTTACATTAAGCTGAAACTTCACTTATAATGCGTTATATGAATCATTCATATTTCTCCAAAACTGCAAACATCTCACATGCCTCAAACTTTCCTTGTTTGCCTTAAACATTTGCATTGTTTTATAGCTCATCTTTCTGATCCTAACATATATACTTACAAGAAATAAATAAATAAAAATAACAACAACTATTAAGACAATAACAGGTTGAATTAGAATGTTAAGAAATGCTTGGGCTTTAGGGCTGTATCCGAACAGAATTTCCACCTGTAAACTTGGCATCTTCTTCAAGAGCATGTGTCGCTTGTAAAAGTCTCTTTGTATCATGTTTAAGGTGCAATGTAGCTTGTGTTTCTGAGGATTTCAGAACTTCTATGATTTCATCCTCTTTCAACGCCGATACGCTGTGCTTTAGTAAGCACAGCGCATCGGCGTAGGTATGGATCAGGCCCATTGTCCGTGCGTAGTTTCCTTAAGAATAAAACTATGCACGGTAAGATAAGGTGCCATTCGGTACCTAAAAACTGGGGGTGGTTGCGGGACAGGACTAGTGAGTTAGGTGCAGATCTGATCTCACTCTTAATTGTGAGTATGGTCCTCTGTACCAATATAAGCTATAGAGTGGATATATTGATATATTGTGTACTGTCAAATAGAATTCACAAAATGCAATGTGCAGTGCAACTAGCCACCTATATTTTGTAAATGAATAATGAGAGCCCTAATAATTGCTGTAGGGTTCTTATTTAACAGCAGAGCAATATCACTGCCCCACAAAAGTGGATTGATATATCACTAGCTCAGTCACTCTATGATAGTAGCTAAATTTATAGAGAGCAGAGCTATAGCTATCTAAAATGGCTCCATCACGAGAGAGTGCTTTATTTGAAACGTAATTTCTCATGCTGGCCAAGGGTATAAATATGCCCTAATGACAGTAGAACTGTTATTAGCACCGGGAACTTAGAAGACTGAACCCCAGCAGAGCTGTTTTGTTTTTTTTACTGTACATTTATTAATATTTTTACATTACAATGGCCGGACATAACCTTTAATATTTTTACTATGGGGGCATTCACATAGCGCAGCGGGCCCTGGCTGACAGGGCATGCCAGCGCTTGTGGTTTTCCAAGCACCAGCATGCCCTGGCATCCATGGGCATGCTGATGCTTGTAGCACTACAAGCATCAGCATGCCATGTAGGGCCATTATGAATTATATTAATGGGATTCATACATTTTAAAACTCTGAATCCGGTCCTAGTTTGTACACAGTTCCAACTATCTGTCCAATGATTCTGCAAAAACAATCGTGTCAGTGTGTAAGCATCAATCAATGCTCATTGGGACTTGCAATTATAGGGGTAGATCCAGAACTCCACTTGCAATCCGTTTACTAGCATAGCGTATTTACGCGTGCGTACCTTCTATACACTCCCCTAGGCACACCCCTTGGATGTACGTATTTTGACTGAGTTCCGCTAACCCTACCTTTTGACCGCTTTCCGCATTCTAAACCCTACCTTAACTTTTGGCCACGTATTCGCTATCGTCCACACACGTACGGAGGGGCAACACGGACTTACGCAGCTAAGCGCGCCCATACTGTACACTTTAAATGAAACCCCCCGCCTACATTGCGTATTTTAGACGTAGTTTTGCCACACGTAAAAATTGGCATGCCCACGCGTACGAATTTACGCAGCAAATACGTAAATGACCCATACGCTCACATTTACTTTACGTTAGGTAGCATATTATCTGTCGTGCGCATGAGCAGTACATACAAAATCGCGATTTTACGTGTCCACCACACTTAAATTCGCACAGAAGCGTTGTTCTGGATCTGCCCCATATCGATTAATATATTGCAATGTGGAACGTTACATGTGGTATGTCCCCAGCTTCAGTCCAGCACATGCGTTGACTGCTATAAAGTGGAAACATATCACCCCCAGTGGCCTTCCGCCTACACAGTGGTGCGAATGATCAGCCATTTTGCTACATCCCGCCATCACCATTACACCTGGTTTAATTACTTATCACTTATATCCACATTAGAGAGATGTCTTTTATGTTATACAGCATTTCATGAGCCATCTTTTGCAGAAAACATAGGCTTCATAAAATCAATGAGCTGACAATTTGCAAGTGAATATTTCCTTGAAAATCATTTCTATTAAAAGAATTTAATTTGTTAAATGTTTCACATTACAAAAGTGTGTTTGACCATTTTCTAATATTCCTCTAGCACTCCCGATAGCCGATCTACCACAATAATTACTTGTTAACTGAAAAATGTTATCATTTATATTTTTTTAAAGAGCAACATACATCATTTTTTGACATTTATATTGAATTTTCTGTAATTTCATGCTAATGTTTAATGGAGGAAAGCACATTTATCTGCAGTCACTTAGTTTCAGCTCATCTGGTAGTGTCATCATGCGCAAAAGATATGTAATCTTTACTGGATTGATGAAATACGCTCCAGGATTGTAAGCGTTCCATCTGATTCCCCGCTACCTCCGGGACTGTCCGTGGCAATTCTTCAGGGTGTAGTTTTAGCAGTGTTATAAAGTAGTGTTTTGTGTTGTAATAGCTTTACCGGATGTGAATTCTTGTTTTCTGATTTATTTATTTTTTATTTGACATATTGATTACAAACCTCTTTGTGTCATGAGGTTCTAACCCCCTTCCCCCCATCATCAAGTCCCAAATTCTAGCTTAGTGACATGTACCAATAAAGAGACATTTAGTACTTGTATGGCCCAATTTAATTGCCCGTGATGCCTGATCGCAGTGTTTTTTTCATGAATTAGCACCGCAGATTTTATCTCAAACCTCACAGGGGTGCGTTTTAAAATCCGCTAATTTTACTTACAGTAATAGACGTGAATTGTCACAGCAATTGAATCGGACGGAAGAAGGGAGTGAACTCCCCCGTCCCAGCCTTAACACTGATGTGCGGATCAGTGGTCCTTGCGAGTTTAAAACTAAGTCCACAATGTAAAATTTAAATCTCTTTCTCCCACACCCACTTCGCATACCTTTGTCGGGCAGAGGGGAAGACCTACGCCATTAGACGGATTGCCAGTCATTACGATAGTCAAACAGCGTGTAACATATGAAGCCACATGGGTACAAGGAATACCATAAAGTATTGCAGTGGGCAAAAGAAACAAAGATAAAATGAAAAAAAGACGCAAAGAGTTAAAAACTTTCCGGACCAGATAACGCGGCTGTGTGAAAATGTCAAAGTCGATATAAACACACAGCGCATGTGCAGTATTTTTTATTCTGGAGCTTGAAATTTTCTACAGGTGAGATACTACGATGTCTACAAACGTCTCGCAGATCATCACAGTACCTCACCAGAGGGGTAAGTATTAGTGAATCTCCTGAATGATGCTGCCAGGCTCGCTGTGAGATGAAGTGAGTCTGGTTCAGAAAATGAAATTTTAGGTGAATAGAGCTCTATAGCTGATCTAGGGTGTACAGGACCGGAATCACACTTAAGAAGCTTCTGCTTTTTAAGTGCGGAGAATTAGAAAATGACCTACACATGCGTAGTAGGTCATTTACACAATCTACGTACCGCTTAGGCATGTAGATTGGGTATGTGTGGCTTTAAAGACCGCACGTGGTAGGTTAGGAAGAAGGAGACAGCCAGTGTTGTCTCTGGGAGTATTTAGGTAGTAGTGGGTGGGCGTAGGGACGTAGATTAGCCGAGGAAGGCAGGGGGAGCCATTATCCATGTGTATTTTCCTTCTTAAGAAGGGAAATATGTACGATGTGTTGAGGAAGCCTATGATAATCTAAAGTGCCATTAAAACCAGGGGGGCGGGTTTCGGGGACTGTACAGGAGAGTTAGGTGCGGGTCAGCACACACCTAACTTTCTCTTATCTCTGAATACGGTCCACAGTGTCTAAGTTGACCGGGGTAAGATCTGACAGTGCTGGGTCCCATATTCATTTTGGCAGGTTCATCACTATTATTACAGTAGCAGCACTTGTCAGTCTCCTAACCATTTCTACATGTATTGTAAGAGTTAAAATCAATAACATTTTATAGTTGTTATATTGCTATATAATTAGTGTATTAAATAAATTGGAGCCTAATTGCTCCAAATAAGGACCTGTGCATTCAGTGCTTTGACCGGGATAAGGAATGAGTGGGTGCATTCTTGTTGGTGCAGTTTGAAAAATGTAATGTATTTCTATTTGCTACCTATAGAGTTGACCATGGCCAATCCAGTCTGCCCAGTTGTTTATTTTAAACTATACTGAACCTAGACCCCATTTTACCCTCAATTTAGTTTCAAATTTGGGATCTCCTTATATTTATCCCAAGCATGTTTACACTGTTCTCTACTGTGTTAGCCTCAACCACCTCAGATGGGAGGCTAATCCACTTATCTATCACCCTTTCTGTGAAGTATTAGTTCCGCACATTTCCTATCTCCTTATATTTATCCCAAGCATGTTTACACTGTTCTCTACTGTATTGGCCTCAACCACCTCAGATGGGAGAATATTCCACTTATCTATCACCCTTTCAGTGAAGTAATAGTTCCGCACATTTCCTATAAATCTACCACCCTCCAGTTCATGCCCTTGTGTTCTATTACACCTCTTCCTTTGAAAATTGCCTCCTCCTCTAGCTGGTCACAACCCTTGGTATATGTGAAAGCTGCTATCATGTCCCCCCTCTCCCTTCTCTGCTCCAAGCTATACATGTTTAGTTCCTGCAGTCCTTCTTTGAATATTTTGTGATTTCATGCACCATTTTAGTTGCTCTTCTTCGCACAGTCTCTATAGAAAACTGTGATACGGCAAGGAGTTCTGCACAGTCTTCTATGGAAGGCAGCCAAACGTTCCACAATGGGATTTTTTTTTATCTGTCCAGTTATCCAGGTTATTACAGAATGAAATGGAGACATACGAAGTAACGGGGATGACCTCACAAGGTCACACATATCTGGCTTTTGGACTCAATGTAGAGTCAATTTAGAAGAAAAAGCTTAAATTACTAGGTTACTGCAGACGAGATTTGTATGACAGAAAGTTTCACATCGATGTCTACATCATAAATCATTGTGACAGACCACTTAATGTATTTTTTATTTATTTATTCGCCGGCAAGCGGTAGAGGGTCTGCTGTTAGTCTACATACGAATAAGCTGCCGTTTGTACTACTGTTATTTGTCGTGGTTTAATCTGATACAGTTGCCTTTACCTTAATTTCTGATAGAATGGGAGCAAATTTAGTTAAGAGATGATCAAACACCCTTTGTGTTTGTACATTTGAACTTGCTTGAAGGTTTTGTCAAAGTATAGAGACCGTCCCCTCCAACTGCACGTTCATTATCATTTTCCAAGGAAATGATGTTTCAGTTATGATACCATACATTAGCAATTTAGTTTTCCATTTATATGTCCATTATGGTTTAATATATCCAGCGCCTAACATTTACAGGATGTAATATGTAGCTGTTTATTGAATTATAACTAGAACATTTAAAAGGAATGTAAAAGTGGAGTTATTACTGAGTTATCCAAGTTAATCTGTATGATTATAAACAAACAGTAGCAATATCACATTTTTTATTTTTTGCTGTGTAAATTCTTATCTACGATCTAATTTAATATTTGCTGTTATGGAGTGCGTGGCATAACTTCAACACAATTGCCCAGAGGCAAGATAAATATTGGTTCCCCTCCACCCCCATCCAATGGCGACTGCTCAACGTTACGGGAACAGGTAACAGATGGCAGGAATCGGTTACAGGTACTTGGGGCAAGATACTGTACAGACTCCAGGAACAGGTAGAAGACACCAGGGACAGGATGCAGGCACCTGGAGCAGGATGCAGCATCAAAGATGGATTTAGGTACGACAGCAAGATACAGATACCAAAGTTGAATGCTGGAGAAGATGCAGGTTCTCTTAGTAAGATACAGATACCAAAGCTGGATTCAGGTACTTCTAGCGGGATACAGATACCAAAGCTGTAGTACTGATAGCAGGATACGCTCTAAGACTGGATTCCACAAGGAAAGCAAGCAGGAGCCAATACAGACTGAAGCTAGGCACAGCTGTAACCCTGTGCTTGTGGGTACGCATATTCTGTGATAAGTCCTAAACTGGTGATCCTATACCAGAACAAGTTGTAAAGAGCTTTTTAGCACCCTAAATAGGACGGCACAGTGGCCCAATGAGTAGCACTTGTGCCTCATAGTGCTGAGGACATGAGTTCAATTCCCAGATTAGGCCTTATCTGTGTGTAGTTTGTATGTTCTCCTCGTGTCTGTGTAGGCTTCCTCTGAGTGCTCTGGTTTCTTCCCACATTTCAAAAACATACTGGTAGGTTAATTAGCTGCTGACTAAATTAACCCTAATGTGTGTGTATGTGCTAGGGACCTTAGTATGTAGCTCCAATAGGGATAGGGACTGATGTGAATGTCTAATGTTCTATGTAAAGCGCTGTGGACAATTTGTGGTACTATATAAGTAAGAGATAATAATAATAATTCAACATCCAGATTGCTCAAGGCAGAGCTTATGTCCTCTCAGTCTGAAGCTAACATATTTGATTTTGCTCTTAATGGCTCCTCTGGTCTTCTGTCATTAATAAGATTGCATACCCTCCAACTGTACCTATATAGCAGGTACAGTACCGGTTTTTAATGGTCTGTACCGGCTAAAAGGGCTCCTGTACCGGCTTCTGACCCCAGCTGTCCCTCCCCCCTATACTCACCTTCCAGCCCTGCCCCATCTAAAACTATTGCAAAGCTGTTGGGACAGACATCCGCAACTCTGCTAAAGTGACAAGACCCTCTCCTGTGACACTATAGTGACAGACCCCCTCTCCTGTGAGTGCTTAGCACATATGATAAGGTGTAAATGAGATTTTACACCTTATCATACATGCAAATGAGAGCATATTAAAGCCCCACCCATTCACAGGACAAGCCACGCCCCTAAGTGTACCGATTTTCTATTGGGATCTCTTGAGATTCTGCCCTTGTGTTCTCAGTATAATGGCTTGGAATTTCTATTATATCAATAAAGGATGATACTGTTCAGAGAACTCTATTTAGATACA
Source organism: Limnodynastes dumerilii (assembly GCA_011038615.1). Taxonomy (NCBI): domain Eukaryota; kingdom Metazoa; phylum Chordata; class Amphibia; order Anura; family Limnodynastidae; genus Limnodynastes; species Limnodynastes dumerilii. Next base: position 710,060 of record WWET01000175.1, on the reverse strand, counting down.
TTAGTTCAAGAACCAGCAAAGGGAATAATTGCCCCTCCCCTGCTCCCCAACCCAACCAGACACTTCTAACAGGGAAAGGAATGTAAACCTCCTAAACAGGAAGTCCAAAGGTCTAGCCTTTATACTTTGTATTACCTGGGCCTGATTATGAGGTGCCCCATGTCTGGGAAGCAGTTATGATCCCTGGAATTATACATATGACATTTTTCTGAACTAACGTGCTCCTTTGCAGTTGAATTCTACCTTATTTTCAAAGTAATATTACGAGCATAATCAGATATGATTCTCATGCCAATTCAATCTCAACTGCTCTTCTTTGAACAGTCATTTTAATTTCAGTAGCTGTATCACAAATTTGGTTTCTGATCTATTTAATTTCAAACATTCACAAACTTCCTTCTACATCAACAACATAAGTGTGTAATGAAAACAAATTTGCCTTAACAGATGCATTTATTTCACAGCAACATCCACAAAGTCAAATACGACACGTTGCCTTTGCTGAAGACGGAGTGTGTGATTGGAGTTTTTGCTTTCAGATAACCAGTTTTGACAAGTATAGTTAGTAGCTTTTATCTCAATTGAAGAATCATTTGTTTTCCAGTCAGATTTTTTTTTTTTAAAGCATCGTTCTGCAGTAAGTGTTTATGGAGGGAAATGAAATGATTAATATTTGTTTGTAAGGTGAGGGCAATGGCTTTGCAACATACTCTATTGCATTAAGGAAATAGTTACCACAGAAACATTTGATTTTATATTACGTTCATGATCTAAGATCAATTAGAGTTCTGCAGATTTTATAGTCCCAGCTGCTGAGTTTCTGAGGTTGTGGGGATGTACACAGAGTGTATATATATATATAT
>WWET01000175.1:670036-708056 GCA_011038615.1 Limnodynastes dumerilii | reverse complement strand
CCTCTTCCCCTCTTGTTCATAGCTAAGAAACTCTCATTGGTCATTGATGTTTTTTTTCACTTCTTAGAGTTCACTTTATGGAAAAAAAAAAAATAGCAAAGGAATAAAAATTTATATTTACTTACCTTGAGAAGAGAAACAGGACCTCGACGCTTCACACAATAGGCGCGCACTCTGAATGTAAGTCCTGCGGTTGCCGAGAGTTGAGCAACATGTCACTCACAGAGAAGCTGCTGCTGGAGTGGGAGGGCCGCCCAGTGCAGGTGGTATCCTAGCAACCAGCCTTGCCGCCCAGTGCTTTTAAACATGATCTGTGACTAAGTCCCGACCGCAGCTGTTTACATGAGGGCCGCTGGCTGGTTGCTAGGATACAAGCCAGCCCTCATGTAAACAGTTGAGGCCGGGAGGACTTAGTCAGGCTAAGTACCGGCCGGAGCCCAGCAGGTCTCGTCGGCAGCCGGCCCTGAACCACTAATGGTGGAGCAGCCCGGGGGGCACATACCCCCCTGCCCCAGCCTACCCCTGGTAACAGGGCCCTACTCACTTGAAATCCAAAGGTCATTGGGGATTGAAACACAGGGGTAAGTGCTATATATTACACAAGTGCTTAGTGCTCTGTATGATCCAGTCACACAGCTGTGTTAGGGTCTGATTCAGACTTAAGAAGAAACTTGAAAATAAGAGAGGAAAGTTACTCCTGGGCAAAACTATGTTTATTTCAGAGGGAGTCAAGTTAATTGTATTCTTTGCAAGCAGAGATATATCTTTAAATTGCTTACTGCACACAGATATTTACCAGCTTTACTTTTACACTGTTATTTAGACTTGGCTGGGAAACTCCACCTCTCACCTCTAATACAGTTTCCAACAGATGAAATATGACTCCCCTACAATCAACATGGTTTAGCCCAGGAGTAACCTTCCTCTTTTAATTTCAAGCTCTTTCTCAAGTCTGAATCAGGTCCTTACTAACAAAACTGATGATAATTTTAGTATGGAAATAAAAAGTGTTCAAGTTTGTGTTAATAGTTTAATAGAAAGGGAAACGTGTTGGCAAAGCAGTTGTAGATAAGGTAGACAAACGTTAAGCAGTAGGTTTGGTAAGTAGCTTGTCTGAAGAGGTGAGATTTAAGGGGGCACAAGTTTGGAGGGTAGAGAATATTCTTAATGGGTATAGAAGTTTATTCCAGAGAGTAGGTGTAGCCTGAGATAAGTCCTGTGACCGAAAATCAGATCATTTGTTTAGTGAATAGGAAAGTAGTAGATCCTGTGAAGATCTGAGAGAGAGCAGCCTTCTATATTAAAATATAAGCTACTACAAGGAAAGCCTAATTACAGATATATGTTACAGATAGCACAACCAGGGTGCAGTGTCTAACTAAGGCCTTGTCCTAACTAGAGCCCCTGATGGTGGATATAGGCTGGGCTGCAGGTTCCTAGCAGGTCGTGACCTTCTCAGAGACGGCACCCGCGAGAAGAATGATGAAACAAAGCAGAAACAAGTAAAAGGAGATAAAACAAGCAGGAGAGATCGACAGCAGGACTAGGAAGAGCTAGAAGGGACTAGCTGTGAAAAATAACACAAAATACAGTCAAGAACAGAAGACCCACAGGACATACAGGGTACTCTCTAACGCACTCACGCAGATGACACACTCCAGGGGTGTCCACGCACGCTCACTGAATGAGAAAGGCCAAGGCATGGCAGGAGGGAACACAAGAGTGAAGGGCCAGAGAACACTGGGAGAGAGAGATGCAGGGAACAAAGCAGGACAATGGGGCACTCAGATATCCAAAAATAATAAGCACAAGCCAAGAGCACTAGACAGAACAAGTTACAGGCAGGGCTGACCTTACACTATAACCGGCAGTAGATGATTGCCGCTGCCAGGACTATAAAGGAGCTGCTGGCGTGAGATTGGCTGGCAGATATGACTCTGATTGATTGAGTGACCTGTCTATAACACAGAAACCAGAAGGCCACAAAAGGCAAAGGGAGGCTAGCAACTGCTAGCAACAGACATTTGCAGGCCATGCAAGGTGTAACTGCTTGCATGGAATGATTCACACAGTGGTAATAAAGCAAAACAGCAAGGGCTAGTTTCAGGGAAGATAATAACTTACATGTCGCCATGATTAGCGTGGCAGCGTGTAACAATATGGGTCTTTGAAATTAAAACAATAGTTTGAATCCAGAGGGACATCTCACAGAGCGTAAGCTGGCTTCAGTACTATCCAGGCTCCCACACGGGCCCCATTTTACATGTAACGTGGGGGTCATACAGCAGAAATCCTTATGAACAAGGGAAGTGGTCTCACCTCGCCCGTACACATTTCTGAATGCAGCGCGGATCCAGCATCAGACCTCTGCTATTGCTGTGGTGGGAGTTCTGACCACAGGGACAGTGGAGGCAGTGCCGGATTAAGGGGGGGGCACAGGGGNCCCCCCTTTCTCAAGTGCCCCAGGCCCCCCGAAGGCTTAATCCGGCCCTGAGTGGAGGTCTGGGTCTGGTCCAGTATTGGTAAGGTGCATTAATAGGCAAATAGCTAATCCAAGCATAAGAGACATAGGAGTACATGAAATCAGAGCCGGTGCTGGGGTGTTTGGCATCACCTGCAAATCACTGATTTCACGGCACCCTCACCACAGCCTCCGGAGCCTCCATCTATGTAAATATCAGTCAATAGAGTCACTTTACAATCTCAGATACTAGAAAGACTCTAGTGATGGATATTATCCCTATTGCTACACTGCCTCCCCAGCCCTGCACTACTCTCCAACCTGGTGCTGACCAGCCCTGCATATCCTATACCCTGCACTACTCTCCAACCTGGTGCTGATCTACCCTGCACACCCCATACCCTGCACTACTCTCTAACCTGGTGCTGACCAGTCCTGCATACACTATACCCTACACTACTCTCCAACCTGGTGCTGACCAGTTCTGCATACCCTATACCCTGCACTACTCTCCAACCTGGTGCTGACCAGTCCTGCATACCCTATACCCTGCGCTGCTTTCCAGCCTGGCACTGAATTGCCCCACATACCCTATACCCAGCACTGTTTCCAGCCTGGCGGTGACCTGCCCACATACCGATGTAATGCCCTTCTTTACTTAAAGCATGCTGGAAAAATATATCACCTTTAATGCATCATGCACTATATCCCAGATACCAGAGTTATTATACGTACAGTATTTACAGTTCTCTTGCAACTCAATTATGAGTAAGTCTATAATATAAATTACCACTTTGACCGTAAAACTATCTTTACCACCATGACTTTGATTAGATCCATTCTAAACACAAACAATATCTAATATTATTTCTCAAATTCTAAAGGTTTTGGGCCTTATTCACAGATATGTTTTTGGAGTAGCTGCGCATGTGTAGTAACTTTTTCCACGCAAATTACGTAGTATTTCCGCACATAAGTACTTTAGGCACAGACTTGTGAATTGCACTTAGGGAGATATACGTACAGAGGGGTGTGGTTGTTTTCCGTACGTTTGAAGTTACGTGAAAGTGGGCGGGGGGAGGAATTTAAATGGGCATTTGTGGGCGTGATCAGATAGATACGCACGTATTTAAGTAACATACGCGCGTAAGTACACACGTAGAGATAAGGATTCCCTATAGAGGCGTAAGTCATCCAAACCCGTCCGGGCGAGGGGAGTGTCTTGGGTTTTGCCTTCCTACGTGTGTGCGTAAAAACGCGCACGTAGTAAATACGGATCTGAGAATCCAGCATTTTGGGCCTGATCCAGACCTACGCCCACCGTACTAGCTACGGCGGGCGTAAGCGTAAGATCGGCTGAAAAGCCAATCTGCGCATGCGCCGGGCAGATGTTGCATCCGTAGGAGCAGCGTAGTGATGCTAGAGGGGGCGTCCCCCAGCGTTACTATGCTGAGGTTAGAGCAGGGAGGCGGGGGGAGGGAGGGTAATGAGGCTGGGAGGGCCTCATTACCGTTAGCGTACTAACGTCGCCAACCCCGCGTATTTACAGTACCTTACGCCGGCTGAAGTTAGGGTAGGCTTCAGCCGGCGTAAGGGAGTGTAAATATGATGGGGCAGGGGGAGTGTCAGGGGGAGTCTCACGATGTAACGCTGAGCGATAGTACGCATCGTAGGTCTGGATCAGGCCCTATGTCACAAGAACATTTTCTTCCAATTCTTTGTGAAGTATACATTCACAAGAGTCCCTTGTGTTTCCCAAAAAAAACACTAGCTGTCGGTCTATGGATGTGATCTTTATGTTTGTCTTAAAATGACTAGCTATGGTGACTACTATGATATAATGTTACAAGGACAAACAATGCATTAACACCAAGAGGAATCCTGATATATGTGGACAGTTTTGACAAACATTGCCACTTGTATCGCTGCTTTAATGTAGGGTACTTATGAAAAATACATACTGCTGCAGGGCATGACTCTCTTAAATGTAGCTTTCCAAATTAATTTTTCATCCGTATTCTACACAGCAAACAATCTTATCAGGCCTCTTCAGTGTAAGCATGTGTGATACAGCATTTTCAAATATAGTTTCTGTACAATTCTCTGCAATTACATTACCACTAACATTGTAAGCAGCGGATTCTGCAGACTTTGCCAATCGTTCTTTACAATAATAGTTCTCAAAACATGGCACCTTGTGTAATGAAAGTATCAGTCTATTAAACACTGCATTTGATTCCATATTATTGACTCTGAATGTCCTGAAATTCCCTCTCTCTGCATATATTTAAACACAAAGTGAATGCATATCTCTGTACAGTGCTCGTTTTCTATGAAATAGGTGTCGGTACTCAGCTAATATTATAAATCAAAATGATCGCCTCGTTCTATTCTAAACCCACAGTCTTACCCATAGGCGTATCTATAATGGGTGCAGGGTGTTCAGTGCACAAGGGCCCCTCAGAGCAGGGGGCCCTGTGGCATCCATCCTGCACTCAAGTCCGCATAACAGGGTTTGGCAAGGGAAGGGGTGTCCATTTGGCATCTATTTCTTCCCTCCAAGATCTCCCGGAGGGAAGAAATAGATGCTGAATGAGCCCCTTTTCCCCTGCGGTGGGGAGTGCCGCGATTCACAGGCCGAAAAAGGGGTGGAGCTTAAATCTGCCAGCCCCTTTTGAGGTCCATGAACCAGGACAGTCCTGTCTCAGGGTAAGGGGGGGGGGCATATACAAATCCTGCACAAGGCCCAATCACTTCTTAAAATGCCCCTGGTTTTACCCCTAGTACATGCTCCATAGTTGTGTACCTAGTGCTTGTTTATACCCAGAAGAATATGAGGTCCTGTATATGGTAATTACATGGGACGCTGTGGTCTGAGGTCTGCTGCTGGATCCTAAACCCTGTACGGGTGAGGGGAGGCTACTACCCTTGCTGGAATGGATTACACTCCGAGGGCCATATTTACTAAGCTGCGAGTTTGGAAAAGTGGAGATGTTGCCCATAGCAACCAATCAGATATTAGCTGACATTCTCTAGTATGTAATAGTTAAATGAGAGCTAGAATATGATTGGTTGCTATGGACAACATCTCCACTTTATCAAACCCCCAGCTTAGTAAATCTGGCCCCAAGAACCCTTCTTTAACATCTCTGTACTGTCCCCATATAAAATAAGGGTGGTGCAGAAATGTGAATTGTACTTAAGGGTTAAAGCCCTAACTATACATTTTACATCCCTCTCCACTACCACAGAGGGGAAGTTCCTCCGCTTCCAGCTCCGGCCACATCACCATCGGAATACTTACCAGGATGTAATCTGAATCCTCTGTATCCAGTCTCATGTCCTGGTATGTTCTGGCACTCTTGCGCCCACACATGCAGCGCAGTACCAAAAGGCCCTTAAAATATATCATGATCTGGCCCATGGATCGGCTGCTGAAGAGGTTCTCCTGAGGCCCCTCACAAAAAGACATTGTATATGTACATCATTTACATATGAAAATGCTATAAACTATTGCGCTGAACACTAAAAACATTCATGTATAGGTTAAGACCTGGTACTGTTTATCTCTGATAATGCTAAGTTTCCCTGACCCAAGTACCTGGTGCTGGTCCAGTACTGACAGGGCTCTACCAAGTCCCTAGGGGTGGTCATTGGGTGGTTGACAAGTATTTCCCATAGACAATGGAATTTCTACGGTGGAAAAACTCAACATACCAAACCATGCTGTAGCTCCAATGGGACAGGGACTGATTTGAATGTTAAATATTCTCTGTTAAGCTTTATGGGGTGGATCCAGACCTAAGTGCTTGTTACGTTTCATCGCGTAGCGCAGGGCCGGATTATCCATGGGGCAATCGGGGCGGTCGTCTTTGGGCCCCCACACACAAAGGGTCCCCACAAACTGCAGTTACAGAGGATGGATGCCAGTGATTGACATCCTCCTCTTAAGCACAGTGTATCGCAGTCGCCGTCATATTTCGGCAGCTGCGATAGTGTGCTTAAGAGGAAGATGTCAGTCACTGACATCCATCCTCTGTCACTGTAGCCGGGGCGCAAGGGGAGAGTAAGGAGGCGGAGCCTTCACATAGTGATCCTGCCCCCTGCTATGCACAGCCCCTGCTCTGTTTACAAGACGCTATGTGACCTAAGGTCAGAATGCTTCAGAGCGCGCGCCGTGGAGGACAGAGCCGGAGGAGAGGCAGCAAAGGTAAGTTTACTATACAGTTTCTAAACAATGTGGTTGAGGAATTGGTATTTCAACACAGAGGGGGCACAAAGGCTGGGTGGACACAAATAAAAAGGGGGCAATAAGGTTTGCTGAAAACACATAAAGGTGACAATCAGATTGGCTGGATACAAAGAAGGGGCAATAATACTGGTTGGACACAGAAGGAAGGGGCAGAAGGCTGGTTGAATACAGAGAAGGAGGGGGTATAAAGCTGACTGGACACAGAAGGAGGGGCAATAAGACTGGTTGCACACAGGAGGAGGGGCAATAAGGCTGACTGGGCAGTAATAAAGATGGGGTAATAAGACTGGTTGGACACAGGAGGAGGGGCAATAAGGCTGACTAGATGGAAATAAATAGGGGGCAATTTTGCTGTATGTTAATGTGAAGCAGGGGCCCCCCCACGATTTAGTTGCCCAGGGGCCCCCACAGACCTTAATCCGGCTCTGGCGTAGCGTATTTTCTATGCACTCCCCTCGCATGTATGTACTTTGGCCGATTTACGCTTCCCAAACCCTACCTTAACTTTTCAAAGCGTAACTACTGACGTACGTAAAGGCTTCACGTACATAAGCGCTAAGCCACGCCTCCGAAGCGTAATTACGTTTTTTGTATGGCTGTCACGCCCCTGCGTTCGTAGTTAAGTTGTTGCTACGTGGCTGGTACGTACGTTCAGAGTTACGTGGCGTAACATCTGCCGTGCGCATGAGCAGTAAATGCTAATGGGCGATTTTTCGTCAGCGCTTAGGGTAAAATCACTCGCGTACGTAATTTCGAAGCTGGCCCTATGTAATCTGTTCATAAATAAATAATAAATAAATGTTCATGTAACCTTTATACTTACAGATGATTCATGAGACAGAGAAAGCCTCTGGATGCAGCACTTTCTCTTTCGTTTAAGATAAACACTGTAAGGAGGATGTTAATACAATTAGTGATGATTAAAGTCATTCCCTAAATAAACTGCATGTGTAGTAAAATGGTTTTGCTCGGAAGGTCAAACTTCGTTTCACAGTCATTGCTTTTTAATCAATAAAGTACCATCTTATCAGCACATGTAATTTTTCCTATTTAACATTCATTTAACATTTAAAAGTATTTCTCCCCTTTAACTAATGACAGCTAATTTTTAGAAAATTAGGCTCTAAATGATGCGGAAATTGCTTCTGTTCCTAATGTTTTACCACTTTTTTTTTTCTACTTTTCCGTGACTGATGTTACAACTAATTTGAAAGCAGTGGTCTAATGCGTTCATTTTATCAGTAGAAGAACATGAAATATCAGAGGGAAATCATCCTTGTGACGTGTGTCTATATTTTGCTCTTTCATTTTTCTTTATCATTCTTTGGTTAGCTAAACTTTAAGGGCCGTATTCAGAGATCCGTTTTCCCGGCCAGTTCCGTGCGTATTTTTAGGTACGTTGCTTTCAAATACATCAAGGGTTGTGACCAGCTAGAGGAGGGTACCATTTTTCAAAAGAAAAGGTGTAATAGAACACGAGGGCATGGATACAAACTGGAGGGTGGCAGATTCAAAGGAAATGTGCGGAAAAATTACTTCACTGAAAGGGTGATAGATAAGTGGAATATTCTCCCATCTGAGGTGGTTGAGGCCAATACAGTAGAACAATTTAAACATGCTTGGGATAAATATAAGGGTAGCCCAAATTGAAACCCAAATTGAGGGTAAATAGGGTCTAGGGTCAATATAGTTTTCAATAAACAAATGGGCAGACTAGATGGGCCATGTGGCTCTTATCTGCCGTCACTTTCTATGTTTCTATGTTATGTTTCAACTGCGCATGCGTAGTAACTTAATTTACGCAATTGATGTTAATGATACACGCAGATGTGCCTTACGGACGGACCTGTGAATCGCACGTGGATACATACATCCGGATATGCAACGGAAAAATACGCACGGGAGAATTTAAATAAAAATAGGTGGGGGGAGGCATTTAAATTAAGGAAAGTGGGCGCGATTAACAAGATACGCACGGACGGATGTCATATACGCACGGAACTCCACACGGAAAGTTACAGCTGGTCTATGGAGGAGGAAGCCTCAGAGCACGGATTAGCAAGGGGAGTGACTGGGGTTTTGGTGGGTGTTCCTTGCTCCATCTGTGCGTATATTTGCGGACCAATCGGGACACGGATCTCTGAATACGGCCCTGCATTTGTATTAATATGTAAATGACAAATGTTAGTAAAGGAGTTTAGCCAATTCCATAAAAAAATAGAATTTGGTGACAAGTAAGGGGGTGTGGGTCCGCACTTAGAATGACCCTATTTCGAGCTTTCGGTGCTCTGAAAGGTAAGGAAAAAAAGTACCCCAATTCTTCCCCTAATTCTAACCTTAACCCTCCCCTCTCATTACCCTAAATCTAACCTTCCCTTCCTCGCAGCCTGACCCTAGCTCTCCCTTCCTGGCAGCCTGACCCTAACCCATCATCTCTGGCAGCCTGATCCTAATTCTCCCTTCCCTGCAGCCTGACCCTAACCCTCCATCTCCTGCAGCCTGATCCTTACCCTTCGTCTCCCGCAGCCTGACCCTAACCCTCCCTTCCCTGCACCCTGAAGAGGTTACTCATCTTTCCCTGGGGTCCTGCGGTAGCGGCAGCGGTGGTGGTATTTCCGAATCAAAATGGGTGAGTAGGCATATTCACCCATTCTGAAAAAAATTTCTAAACTGGGGAGTATTCGAAATAAGCACATCCGAAAAGGAACTTTCGGATGTCCCTATTTTGGAAATCAGAATTTCTAACCGGGGTCTGCAACCACAAGTAAAAACCACTTGGCCCATCTAGTCTGCCCATTTCATCCACCCACCACCATTCCTATTATTATTAACATTTATATAGCACCACAAATTCTCCACAGCGCTGTACAGAGAACAATTATCACTCAGTAATCATTGTCCCCCTTGGAGCCATTGGCAGTAACCAATTAACTTACTATGTTTTTGGGGTGTGGGAGAAAACCGGAGCACTCAGAGAAAACCCAATCAGACGCATACATACTCCACCCAGATAAGGCCTAGTCTGGGTATTAAACATGACCTCAGCATGGGCACGAATACTTATCACTGTGCCACAGTGCTACCCAATTAGATCATCCTTGTAATGCTACATATATACTCAACCTCAAAGTCACAGCACTTCATTATCATTTAGGTGACTATGCATCTAACAGAGCACCACTTCTATAACATGTACTGACACTATTAACCCAAAAGGTATCTGCTTGCACATAAAAATTGCCAAGACATTTCTTACGTAAAGAACTCTTAATACAAGTCTCAAAAAGCATCAACCACACTGCTCCCAATTGCCTCCCAGGATACCTCAAGGAGGGTCAGAAGGCAGGAATCCCATAAAACAAAGCACAAGGCTCAATCTAAGAAGTGCCTATACCACCCCCTCATTCACATTGAGGTCTACACGACGAATTGTGCTATATTATTTACCTTGTCATCACGTGTATGCTGTACGTGAAAGCTCACCTGTAAAGTATATCTCTCTCTCAAATTACTACATCTATCAAGGAGAAATGTGAGTGACCTAACTTTAGCTAAAGTTGTATTAACGGAGACTATTGCACTGAAGTTTTTATTTGAAAAACTGTGGCTGTAAGCCCATATTGTGGTCATTTTTTGGAACTTAAAAAGTATAACATTTTCGGGGGCGCCCGCTACTCTGTTTCAAACAGCCTGCTCAATCTGTAGCCAATTAACCATCGAAGGAGCAACATTGTTTTCCATCTGTGCCAAGATTTTTGTCTATAGTCATTACATTTCAGATTCAAATTGACAGTGCTACATATATCTGTCATATTTATATTTTCATTGTATGAGTATATTACTTTTTCAGAGATCTATACCACTTGATACCCTGACCTGCTAAATTTAAGGAAAATTTTAACGTTTTTGTATTTTTAATAAATCAATTTTCAATACACTTTGAGCGCTTATCTTATCATATTTCTGTATTTTTCTTTGAGAGGGGATTTCTCACCCCTATAAGTGAGCAGCCTCAGTGTATTTGGGACCCCACTAGAGAAGGTAACTGTATATGCAGCGCCCATATATTGTGCTCAATCTAAGAAGGACCATGAAATATCTTAGGCCATTCCTCTTTGGGATGTTAATATTTATAGTGGAAGACATTTTATAACACGAAAAGGCCACTCATTTACACCATAAGTCCACTTTACAATACAATTTAAGGGGGCTTAATAGCCTTTAATCTTCAGTTTTTCTTTGGCGTATATTTGGCAAGAATAAACCTTTTCATTATTCTTGGTGAATGTAGTTTAATCAACCCCAAAGCACCTCTGTAGAGGACTTATACTAATATTCCAGACATCAATCAGACACCTATGTACAATGATGCAATCACTACTTTACTCTCTACTCTGATATTTTGCTAATTATGCTAAAAGTCTAATTTATGCAGATATAGAATAGAACAAAATATTTTCTATCACTATCTGGAATTTTATTTAACTATACGTTTAAAAAATAAATAATCTTAACAATTTTAAATTGTTAGAGCTGAATCCTAAATAGAAGTGTGTGTGTGTGTGTGTGTGTGAGGGAAGGGGGGGGTTTCCAATCAGAAGGATCGGAATTCACCCCCCTTTGGTACTCCCCCTTACTTCCGTAGGCCTCGAGAACCATCTGGCACGGCAGCCCATCTCCCCTAAACTCCGTAAGGTGGAGGGCAATATAAATGTTATGGTAGGGGCAGGGTCTGTATGGACCGCATGAGAGGCAAGTGACTAGGGAATTCACTCCCCTCTTCCATGCAGACTACCAGATATAAACCAGGTCTGAATCTGTCCCTATATGTACTCTTGGCTTAGAGAGTCCATTGGAAGGACTGTTTAGTTAGTTCCTATTTGGAACCACTATTTTGTTTTCCTATTCACTTTTCTCGTCTATATTTTTACAAATCGCTTTTTTTTTTATTACATAATAAAATGTGTTTCTTTTCAATCTACATTGCTTTGTAGGGGAGATCTTAGAGGAATACACTGATTTATGGACACTGCTTCCTCTGTCCTCTTTTTGTTGCAAATTGCATATGTTGCATAAAGTATTAGAGTTGAGAGATGATGCTTTCTAGCCCAGGGGCTAGATTTACTAACGGCGATTTAAATCGCCCCCATAAAACCGCCCCACATCGCTGGAGTTGAGGGGCAATTTTTTCCCCCCAAAGCTCCGGGTTTACTAAGGGGCGATTTTGATGGGCAATTTTTAAACTCCAGCGATGTGTAGCGATTAAACTCGTGAGAGCTTATGTTATACTCTGTCGAGTTTGTGCTAAACTCGCTGGAGTTTAACCTCGCTGGAGTTCCTGGGCAAAAGAAAAAAAAATGGCTGCCGCGGCAAGCTCTTCACCCTTGGTATGCAGCTGCCTATAGTACTATAAGGCAGAGCATGCCTATGTATTGCAGGGCACGCTATGCCTTATAGTACCCTAAGCGACAGCATGCCAAGGGTTTATGGCATGCAGCCGGCAGCATACTATCCCCGTTACTGTTACAATAAAAATAAATGCCCTCCGTCACTACCTAACGTAATAGATGTCCCCAGCAACACTACCTAATGTAGTACATGTCCCCAGCAACAATCAATACCATTGTACATGTCCCCAGCAACAATCAATACCATTGTACATGTCCCCAGTAACAATCAATACCGTTGTTCATGTCCCCACCGTAGTATAATGTCACCACAGCAACTAATTATGGTCCCCGATCCTTGCTAAATGACATAAATGTGAGCCATAGTCTAAAAATCCCATTCTAATGCTGCTAGAATTTTTCCATATTTTGCTCCCTGTAATGTTAAAAAATAAATCCACATAGAATGCAGGAATATTTTCAGATTGTACTCACTGTTCTGGAGTTTTCGAACTTGCCAGGGACGACGATCAGCTGTTCTTCTGGTCGGAGTCAGCGGCATTTTGGCTGGGCTTGTCATGACGTCCTCCTTCTTCTTCATGGTCCCGCCGGCGAATTACTTACGTCATGCCAGGGGCCTCTTTTATAACTTCGGCCACGTTATCACGTCAGAGCATGCCCTGCAATACATGGGCATGCTCTGCCTTATAGTACTATAGGCAGCTGCATGCCAAGGGTGAAGTGTTGCGGCAATAGCCGTTTTTTGTTTTTTTAAACACATTTTATCATTTTTTTTCACAGGTCACGGGGGCTTATTAAAGCAAAGTGTGTGCCGATTTCTATGAAATGGACACTCACCCCCATGAGAATTATCTCGGGAGAGTTGACAGCAAATTTCTGGCGATTTACTAAATCTCCCTCTTAGTAAATCCAGAGATTTGTATATCACTCATGCAAAAAATCGCCAGAGAGATTTAAACACTGGAGATTTAAGTCTCCACTCATCTCTCACGAGTTTGTGGAGATTTTGCTTTAGTAAATCCAGCGATTTTAAAATGGCTGGTAAATTACTGCAATCTTTGGCGATTTTACACAAATCGACCTTAGTAAATCTCATCCCAGGTCTAAATAACAGTGTAAAAGTAATGCAAATGCAAAAGTAAAGTAAAGTAAAGCAATAAGCAAAAGGAAAGTATCTCCCTGTATGCAACTAATAAAATGAGTTTGATTCCCCCTAAAACATGGTTTTGCCTTGGTGTAAATTTCCACCTGATTTCACCTTATTTTCATACATACCTCCTTACAGTTGTCTTCATGTCTGACCACAGAACATGTTACAGTTACTATAATTTAATCATAGACTTCATAAAAAAAACTCCCAGTCAAGCTAAACTTTGCATTTGTATTAATATGTAAATGAACCCTGCAGTCATAAATGTTAGTAAAGGGATTTAATATAAACAGGTTGTACGATATATGAGCTCAGCATATGCACTGACAACTGCTCAACTGTACACAACTGTGCAAATTGAGTTTCACATTGACAAAAACTATTTAATGTGCATTTTTATTAAACCTGATTTCTTGAATCAAAAGAGACCAAAATTCCTATTAAATGGAATATATCTCAGCAGTAGCCTTTATTAAAAGTGTGAGAAGCAGGTCTATTATAATGCAATTATTAGAGCAATAATAGTTTGTGACTTTACTGATTCAGTAATTAAACTTTAAATACCAGGAGAGTTAAGTGTACAAATTTGTGAAATGATTGCTTGATGTTCTTTGGTTCTGAGCTTCTTCCAGTTAATAGCAGATTATTGGGAGAGCTCGTTCTAATATATGAGTTAAGCTGGCCATACACTAGAGCGATTAATGGGCCAATCATCCAGTTACTGTAGTGCACGTTTAGGATGAATTTTTCAAACACCTAATAATTGTACCAGAAATGCTCTGGTACAATTATTTGATATTTTTATTAGCACTCAATATTTTAAGCTGAGCCAATCATCTTACTGAATGGCTCCCTCTTCTGCTAGGGGTTCGCTCTTTTGCTAAAATTATCGATCCCAGCAGAAGAGGTGTATGGCACCGATAACGGGACCTTTCCCTGGCTGGAAATCTTCTCGTTTATCGGATCACCTCCTGCTGGGATCGATAATTGTCTCAGTGTATGGCCAGCTTTACTTCACTTTGCGAGAGATTTTTCAGAGATCATCCGAATCCCTTTGATCAACAGTTGTATCTGAAGAAGATCTGCCTAATACAAGATAGAAGTAACAGCAAAACCAAGATCAAAAAATGCACCTGGGACAAATCAAGGTGAACTGCTTCAACAAGCAAATTTCAATTGTGCCAACAAAATGAGTTGAGAGAATGTTTTGTTGTTCAATTCTCAATTACAGTTTAAAAATAAATATTTTAAATATTTCCCTGCTTGCAAAAATAAATGACATTTAAAAGTTCTACATTAACACTCATAGGGCCTGATTCAGAGATACGATTTCCACGGCACTTAGGAGTGTATATTTAGGATCTTAGAAAATTTGCAAAACTGCGCATGCGTAGTAATAGTGCAACGCCATGTACGTAGCGGTTAGGAGCGTAAATTCGCTAAGATCGTAAGTGTGAATCGATCGCAAGCACTTAAGATCTTAAGTGCTGCGAATCTTTAAGATCTTAAGGATTTGCATGGAAATGGGCGGGGGGAGGCAGGGAAATGAGGGAAAGTGGGCGCGGGCTGACACTTGGGATCTTAAATATACGCTACTACGTCACTTAAGATCTCAACTGCCAGCGCAGAGTTAGGGCTAGTCAATGGTGGTCTAAGTTTAAGATCCACCGCTGTTTGCAAAGGGAGTGACTCTTTATGCAGTGGGCTGGAACCTGCTAAGATCTTAACCTTAGATGCGTATATTTGCGATCTTTTCGCAATCGCATCTCTGAATCAGCCTTATAGTTATCACAGCCTAATCCTTACTGAAGCCTAAACCCTTAACCACAGCCTAAGACTAACCCTTGATTGCAGCTTAACCCTAAAATAAGCTGGGGAGAGGGGGTTAGAAGGGGGAGGAGGGTTGGGTGGGTTATATATAAGACGGTTGAAACAGAAGTGGGTCCTATTTAGTTCCTGGTTCTCTCTCTCCTCTAAAATTGTATGGATTGTGAAGGTATTAACCTTGCACTTTCCTATACAGTAGTAGGAGGTCTTTTGAAAGTAATGGTTCAGAAAAAAAAGTCAAGGTACTTGACCTGTGGAACACAAAGCTTGAAGGTGACACCAGACCTCACATTTAGGTTTGGGTGGATAGGAACCGATAACCCTATCATTATTAATACTGGATTTGGTCTAGACCTTTATATAAAGAAAGACCCCATGCATAGAGACATAGGCAAAATCCCTTTGTAGTAACAGAGGGCCTGATCCAGACCTACGCTGGTGTGAAAATTCGAAATTGCGAACTTTCGAAATAGCGAAAATTCGCAATTTAGTGGTCGAAATAGAGATTTTCGAAATTGGGATTTTCTAACCGGGGACTGCATACCGGCAAACCCTACCCTAACTTTTGTGTTCCTTTCCGCGTCCGTCCGTACGTTAATTGCGTATTAACGACGCTTAGCACGCCCATACTGTACAATTTAAATAGCTCCCCCCGCCTACATTCCTTAACTCCAGCGTTCATACTTCGTACTTTAAATACCCCTGTCGTCTGAAAATACGCAAACAATACGGACGCCAGAATAGCTGCTAGGAAAAGGTGTTTGGTACGACTGGAAGTTGTCACTATGCACATGCGCATTGCGTTTTTTCTGCCGTTTTTACGCTTACGATCAGCGTCAGCTCGCATGCGAGCGTAGGTCTGGATCAGGCCCAGACACTTCACATAAGACAGACTCCTTACATAGAGGCAGACTGCCTATTTAGAACTTAGAACCTGATCCTGACCTCTACATTTTCTGTATGCATAGAGGTCAGTAAGTCTGCACGCGAGAGAGGAGTGAACTCCCGGTCACTCCTCTCTCATGTGCCTTCAAATCTCCACACAAATTTGCATCTGTTCTAATGCAGATCTTCCTTCTGCCACCCACTTTCTTTAACCTGCATGCACACATGCGCAGCGCCAGAAAAAGCTGCTTGCGGACGTTGGACCAGCTGGGGATGGTAGGCAGAGGGGAGCGCCTCACTTTGTTGGCGTTCCCCCGCTGCGCTTACCAAGCTTACCTTGTTACGACGGCCCTGCCGTTTCACCAGATATCTTATCAGTGTGTACTGACCAAAGAGCTCCTAATACACACAGGACACACTTTCAAAAATCTAAAGATATCTTTCCAAGGTTAATCTGGGATATTAGGAGCTCCAAAACATCACAGATCATTTTAAAAGATTTTTGAGCCTCTCTGGACAGTACACACTGGTGAGATATCTGGTAAAACGGACTTTTGATTGTGTGATTGGAAAGATTATGTTTCAAAAAGCCCAGCCCAATGATTTCCCGCTAGGGAAATGTCCAATTATTGGTACCATACACCTCTTCCGCTGGGACCAATAATCCTAGCAGAAGAGGGAGCCACTTAAAGAATAGGGAGCCATTCAGTAAGCTGATTTAGCTCCCGACTAGCACCCGATTTAAATCAAACTTGCTAAAAGACCAAAACGATCCTACCAGAGCATTTGTGGTGCGTTTATTTGGCATTTTAAAAATGATTCTTGTCCATTAACTAAAGCGATTATTTGCCCGATCACCCGATTATTGGATAATCGGGCCGATAATCACTGCAGTGTATGGCCAGCTTTAGTCTTTATATAGAGGCAAATGTCTTTTTGTTTCACTTTACCTAGTGGCTGGTGCATGAAATGTAACTGTAACCACAGATGAATAGACTGTCAAAGTAATACAACTATTCCATATAGCAGCATATTCGAATTAGTCAAGATAGCAATAATTTTGCCAATGAATTAAAACTAGAATTACCCAGCACATGAAGTTCAGCAACATAAAATACTGTCTATGAGGAGGTAATTTCATAAAGAAAAACGCTTCGGATATTGCAAAGGCTTGGCGGTCTCAAAAGAAATGAGCTACGGCCTGCCACATACAACATAAATTATATTTTGCTCTGATTATACATTGTTACTGTGATTTATGCCTTCCCCCCCTTTTCTTTTATGCTATGTGTGCAGAGCACTCAAATATCTTATGACTTACGTTATAATTTGGTTGAATATTTCAAGCCTTAGAGCTCTTGTTTCTTTCCTTCGCAATTACTATTATTTCTGTATGCCAAAGACGCTGGATCTTTGTCTCTGTTGAATGTGACATTAGATTTCCGTAAAATAATTATCCGGAGTGCTTTTACCGAAGGACGAATTAAAAATGTAAAACAGGAAACCTGACAAACAAATGTTGCGATGTGTTGTAGAAGAAACAGGAAATATTTGGATAATGAGAAGAGGGCTCAAACAAGAAGTGATACTTTTAAAGTAAGTGCATTGATCACGGTTTGTACTATAGCACTTCTACTCCACTTTTGTTCCCTCTATTCTTTAAGATGTTCTCTGTGATAACAGTTGTGTGTACCCCTAAGAGTTAAATTACCTTTAAAACTCCATGTATTTTGCTAAGAGCAGAGATAGGTGGCTCTGGGCCATAAAGCAAGATTTAGCAAGACTTTTTATATAGATATAATAGATTTTGGAGGGTGCCTGGCAATGCCCTAATGATGCCTCTTTTTTGAAACAAACATAATGAGTGATGGCATATTATGCCAGTGTGCAGTAAGCGCAGGTGCCAAAGTAGGTCCATTTGCTGCTGACTAAAAATGAACCCTGGTCTGTATCTGTCTGTATTTGTGTTTTCGGGAACTTAGGACTGCATCCAGAATTACAAAATGTGGCCACTCAGCGCCAGAGCTATAACTAGAAATTTCAGCGCCAGGGGCAATAAGGAAAAATTGTTCCCCCTGACCCTGAATTCCAAGCCAATTTAACCATTAATATGTGGTGCCTCCTTAAGAATTGCACCCAGGGCAGCCGCCCCTATCGCACACCGCTAGTTACGGCCCTGCTCTGCGCATGGAAATAGTCAGCATTTCACTACCACGCTAAAGGCTTCCAGCACAGAACAGGATCCTCTTGATCCAGGTTTCCGTGCTGAAAGCCTTTCCGATGGCAGGGCTGCAGTGTGTACGTATTGTGGGAGTGGGGACCATATGCAAATTGTACAGTAAGGCAATCCCTTAAGTATGATTCGCAGTCCAGCGCCATTTTCTGTGGGGCTGGTGCGTAAAATTAAAGATAGGGTCCTGGGTATGGAAGTCTGTATGTATGATGGGAGTTGTCTTCTCTCACTTGCAGACTTTAGGATAACGCGGGGTTATGCTAATG
Source organism: Limnodynastes dumerilii (assembly GCA_011038615.1). Classification (NCBI taxonomy): domain Eukaryota; kingdom Metazoa; phylum Chordata; class Amphibia; order Anura; family Limnodynastidae; genus Limnodynastes; species Limnodynastes dumerilii. Next base: position 689,574 of record WWET01000175.1, on the reverse strand, counting down.
GAACTCTGACGCCGCATTGGATGGATTTCCAACCACACCAGGCGGTTGTTGTAAGTTCCAATAGGACAGGGAGAGTTGGCGCTATGGAAAAACATAACTAAATAAATACATACATAAATTAATGACAACTGCACTGTTTTATGAGTTAAGCAGCGAGGGCAAGAGGCAAGATAACTACAATGGGGGCCGGGGTAGAGGGCAGCATGGCCACCCCTCGCATTCTCTGTAATAAGACCTCTCTGCTATGGTCTAACTTTGGTTAACAGACAATAGACTGGATCCAGAACCAATAATGTCAGGGGACTTACACACATAATTTGCCTGATAAGTAACATCAGCGGAACACTAGATGTTACTTAAGTGTACCTTCAGACATACAGAGCTGAGTTCCATGTTATAATGTAACATTATACATTACATTAACATTATATTATAATGTCTTATGTGATGAAGGAGGCGACCCTTCAGGTACGCATGTCGTATCCCCACCATAGTTAGATATAGGTTACAGGGAAGACCAGATACACATTGATCCGCATCCGGATGGACGCAGATCAATGTGTAAAAGTTAAGGTAGGGTTCTGGACACATAAGAGGGGAGTAACAGCAGAGCTGTAGCTAGACATTTTAGTGTTAGGGGAAAAGAGGAAAAATGACGCCCCCTACCTTAATTAATAACCAGTTTAATCTTAAAAATGAACTTAACCACCCCTATTGCACACCCCTAGTTATGGCCCTGAGTGACAGAGACGTGCACACCCCTCTACCATGCGTAATATCAGACCCCCATCTTGCATGTACGTAAAGTGTGCAGGGGTCTGGATCTGGCACAATAGCACCATCCCAGAGGGGATTTATGTTAGAATGAAGAATTTGCACAAATGATGTTTGTATTTTTTCTGACTAACCTGAAAAAGGAGATCTAATGTTAAATGAAATAATCAATACAATGGGGTAGATCCAGAACTCCACTTGCAATCTGTTTACTAGTGTAGCGTATTTACGGGTGTGTGCCTTCTATACACTCCCCTAGGCACTCCACCTGCATGTACGTACTTTCCTTTCCGCTTTTCAAGCCCTACCTTAACTTTTGGCCGCGTAACCGCACACATATGGATAGGCAACGCCCGTACAATTTAAATAAAACCCCCCGCCTAAATTGCGTAATTTAGGCGTACTTTTAGATCACGTAAAAATCGTACAAATTTACGCAAATAATATGTGAATGGTCCATACGCTCAGAGTTACGTTACTTACCGTATCATCTGTCATGCGCATGCGCAGTAAATACAAAATCGGGCATAAATTCGCACAGAAGCGTGTTCTGGATCTGCCCCAATATTTGTAACCATAATTGGGATATGGAATGATCTCCGCCTCACACAGGAGGCTGACTAAGAATAAGAAATAAAACTAAGGTGAGACTGGTGGGACACGTGCCCTGGATGTTCATGGGTATTAAGGTCCATGGGGACACCACTGGCGCTACAGTCTCCAGCCTTTCCTTCTTCCACCTTGTATGACTCCAGCCTTCTCTTCTTCCCCCTTGTGTGTTTCCAGCCTTCCCTTCCTCTTGTATGTCTCCAGCCTTTCCTTATTCCTCTTGGATGTCTCCAGCCTTCCCTTATTCCCCTTGTATGTCTCCAGCCTTTCCTTATTCCTCTTGGATGTCTCCAGCCTTCCCTTATTCCTCTTGTATGTCTCCAGCCTTTCCTTATTCCTCTTGGATGTCTCCAGCCTTCCCTTATTCCTCTTGTATGTCTCCAACTCTTACGTCTTTCCCATTGTGTGTTTTGTGCACTTCAGACACAGTGCCTGACTGTGTCATTAGAGATAATGATCACCCATAAACTTTTTTTAATGCCCATTTGACACTTTTATTTAGAACCTTGATCATCGCAATTTTTATGGCTCATCTTTCTGTTTAACACAGGGAAAGCATGCATTAGTTCTTAGTCCACTAGTGTTTGTCATTTCCAAATATGTGATAAATAAGGATCGAAAAAACAGAGCAATGGTTTAATGAGATGTTTGAGTTAAGCCAAACTTCAGAAACTCTTCTATATGCACAAATCTATAGAATAAACCAGGAAACACAATTAGTAGATGGACATTGTGCAGTATTGCTGAACTCAAGCTGTGCTGTTTTAATTAAAAGAAAAACATGAAAAGAGAGGCAATCACTTGCTCAAAATCTCACCTCCTGGCTGGTCATTACAAAGCACAAAATAACCAAAGGTGACATTAAACTAACTCCATCTTTTAACTAAATCTTTCTTTATGTGTATATCTTAAAGTTATTCTTAAAGTCTTCCTACCAAAAATGTATTACTTTTTTTTTTACTTTGATCAATAAAGAAAATGTACCTAAAAAGTTAAATCTAATGATCACAGGGGCCATATTTACTTGATTTTTGGGCAGTAGTCTGACAGTCTTAATTTAATCTCATTAAATCTGGACACATTTAGTAGACACACCTCATTATTTCCACCGAACATTCTGTATTCTTCATGGAACTTACTCAACTTTTGCTCTTCATGTGAATTTCCTTTTCATTCTGTACAGATATATGTGTGGTAAAAAGCAAAGTAAAGCCATTCAAATATCCATAGGCCCATAGAGTCAAAGGCAAAGGTAGCAGGCAAGAGGCAATGTGGATATACTTGAGTCAAGGGGCAGATTTAAAGATCTGTGATATAAAAATTGTTATGGATACTTGGGTACCACACACCAAGGCGCAGAGTCTAACTGGGACATGGTATTTCACTAGAGCTTGGTGAGGTTAGGCTTCGCAGCAGGACACCCAGCAGGTTACGGCACCTAGTGGTGATCCCCATTATTACCTGGTGAGGTGCATCTTTATGCAGGAACCCGCTCTCATAGTACACAGGCAGAAGACCAACAGCCATAGGTAAGTATATTAACCAAGAATGAGACACTATGCTGGAACCCACAAGAGGCATTTCCTCAAGCACTCAACAAGCCCAGGATGACACAAGATGCAGATAGAGTCAGATGGTAAGACCCAGAGGCCATCACTCTGGCAGATGACACACACAATGGCACTGGAGAAAGTCAAACAGTGTACACTCACACAAAGCTGGGAAAGGGGCAGCGGAGAGAGGGTTGAAACTGGATGGAGAATGGAGGGAAGCCACAAACAGATAACAAGAATGGAGAAGGTATAAAAGCGCTGAGGTGTTTATCATCAGAGGGAAGTGCCAGATATATAACCATCAACAAACATAATTATAAAAAATGTCCATTCAAATAAAATCCAGAAATGATGATCTGTAATCCCAATAGAAGTCCTTACCCCTCTCGGGGAAAAAAGGAAACAAAAATAGAAATGGAAAACAATTTATTAGTAACAATTAAAAACAAGAAAAATTAAGAAAGTGAACAATGCATACCAGAGGATGTAATGTCAAACAGTCACTAGGTCAGCCAGAGTATACCCGGGTACTGGCGAGATGGAGAAAACAGTGCTGCTGGGGTCTGGTATGGAAGTCCACAATCCCTTCTGCCGCCGACTTACGCGTTTCGGGCTCTCTCTGAGCCCTTTTTCAAAGTTCCAGGCGGCAAGCTGTGTCTCCTCCGGCTTTACATGTTGTGGTGCTCGCTGATAGGTTGAAACGGTCAGCTGATCGGCTCCTGACATCCTCACTGATAGGTTGGGACCGTCAGCTGATCGGCTTCTGAAGTCTCCGGTGATGAGCTGAGACAGACAGCTGATCAGCTCCCGTATGGTAATACTAAACACTCATACAGTATATCTGACACTTCCAACAGAGGGATAATGTTCAAATAATATCTAAAAAACATTACGAAGGTAATGACAGAATACTATCAGGAGATAGGAGTGATGGTAGAAGCCACAAACAGCAGTGCAATAAAACACAAGGTACACAATCCAAAAAGCAGGTGAAAACGCAGGAAACCAGAAGCCATCACCAGCAGCATAGAGCACACACTGTCAGCTATTTAAAGCTCCCACCTCCAATCAGAGGCTGCAGCCAGACAAGCCCCCAGCAGGCATGTGAGTGAGCTGATTACAGGCCAGGTGGAGACACTCACAGCAGCCTAGGGAACATGTAAACAATTTCACGCTGCCAGAGTCAGTGTGACAGTGTGTAACACTTATAGTCCTGAGATCTGCACTCTACTTATGCACCATGGACCCAATCCAGGTCTTTGTTTCTGATGTAGATGCATGTGATAAGGTAGTGCAGGCTGGGCGCAATCCAAAGCACACACAATGGTGGGCGTACCCTAATACGTTGAGCAAGAGTAGTGGTGTACACTGTATTCTATACTGTAAAACAATGGACCAATTCCTCTCCATAGGTCACCTGACTTCCGCAAACTGCTTGCAGAAGTCATGTGATTTTCTGGCACAAAGCTTGCATGCGCTTGTTGTTCCTCAATGGATTTCCTAGCGAACAAAAGTTACACGGAAGTCTGGATTAGGCTCAATGTTATGAAGATTACGGACACTTCAGTTGGAATATGAATATAATAAAACTATGGAAAAAATATAGTTTTTAAAATTGATTAAAAAACATAGAAAATATATAATTTTTTGTTAGTGCCTGTATACATGAACACATGCACAATAATCGCTTATACTGCTTCAAAGGGACAGGGGATAAACTGAACTGTGACTCCTTTACAGTGGCAACACTTTCTTTACCTACTCAGCCCCTCAGCTGACATATCATTGACAGCTGATTGACTTAGCAGTACAGGTAAGTGCCTCTGCAGGGAATCAATTGAGCCTTGTCTCCTGAACACAGAAGCCATAGCAGGGGATTATCTGAGCGGCTACTCACATTTTCTGCCAATTTTAGAGTCTCTGAGCATCTCCCTTGTTGTCACCCAGCAGCTGCCTATACCTACCTAGCGGTAGCACTGGGCCTAGTGCAGCCCTGTTGACACTGGGGCAGTTCCACACAGGGCCACTTCAGTACTAATTTTTAATGATACGGGATAACCTTTTTCCTTTTTCTACTATGACAATTATTCCTCATGTTCAGCTAGGTTCCAGGAGCCTCTATCTCGATTGTGGTCGAGCTGGACAGGTCAAAACGGGGACTTCTGCTGTCACTGTCAGTCAGTCCCTTAGGTAAGGCTGGGTAGCTGACCTTGTGCTAAGACCTATATACCCCAACAGCAACAGAGCCGGAAATCCCTACCTTATTAGGTTATAAACATGTTATAATCAGTCATCTAACTAATTTCTGCATGGTATAAGCAAGCATTGTATAATCACGTGCCATCTATTCCTACCAAGCTACCTTATTGGCCTTAAACGTCTGGTTCTACATAGTATTATTAACATATCTGCATAAAAGCATTCAAAAATGGAGAATCGCAGCCATCTTAGGCTCAGCTTCTGCTTAGTAAAGAACATTTTTAAGACCAGATCCAAAATTGTGTATGACAGAGCAGTTACACTTTCAGAATGTGTAAGTGCTCCTTGCATGCGTTCCGTACACATTGCATAAGTTAGATTTTGCTGTGGAGACTTACAACTGCTGTCATTCTTAATTCAGGAACTAGGGCTGGATCCATACTTAAGAAGGAGCTTTAAATGAGAGGAAGGTTACACCTGGGCAAAACCATGTTGATTTCAGGGGGAGACAAGTTAATTGTATTCTTTGCATGCAGGAATATATCTTTGAATTGCTTACTGCACACAGATACTGATCAGCTTTAAATGAGAGGAAGGTTACACCTGGGCAAAACCATGTTGATTTCAGGGGGAGACAAGTTAATTGTATTCTTTGCATGTAGGAATATATCTTTAAATTGCTTACTGCACACAGATACTGACCAGCTTTACTATTACACTGTTATTTAGACTTTGGATAGGAAAGCACCTCTCAACTCTAATACTGTTTGCAACAGATGAAATAGGACTCCCCTGAAATCAATATGGTTTAGCCCAGGAGTAACATTCCTCTTTTAATTGAAAGCTCCTTCTTAAGTCTGGATCCAGCCCAATGTGCTTTGACAAAGATTGTTTTAAGAAATAAATATGTACACAAAAAATGATCAAGCATGCAACAAAATGGAGCCTAAAATGTTAACATACTGTAACATACTGTAAATTCATTGTCAGTAGTATTAACCTAAAAGGGGGCCCAACAACCACACTTTTTCCCCATTTTTGTGGGCTAACCACAACTAAATGTGAGCATTTTGTACACTTAGAAGTTCTAGATTTAGTAGATTAAATATAACAGTTTTTTTTAGGTATGGCCTCCATGAATAATTCACTGGAGTATCCTTTGCAAATTTTACTGCATTTTATATAAGAAATCTTTGTTAAATGCGTGCAGGAGCAGTGGGGAAATAGGGTTAGAGTCAGGCTGCAAGTAAGAGAGAGTTAGAGTCAGGCTGCTAGGAAAGGAGGGTTAGGGTTAGAATTAGGGAAAGGAGTGGGGACTATTTTTGCTTATCACGTCGGAGCACGGAGCTTTCGGTCTCATCGAGGCATATGCAATCAAAATTCCAGCCAGTTCGCAACTGGCTGGGAGGAAACGGCCGATTCGAAAATCGGCCATTCGGACCGGAGCCCCACACTTGCTGAGGAAAAACTGTCCTTTCTTGTCAATGATGTCTACTATTCAGGGGCTACAGCATTCCTATATGGAGTGCCGAACACTGTTTTAAGCTGCCACGCCCCCTTCCCTCCTCCACACCACATAGAAGCGGGACACCTTGCTCCCCCTGTAGTTACCTCCTGGTATTGGTGATATACAAATAAGCAATAACGGAAGAGAATACAATTCAGATTTAGGTCTTGCAGTTTTAACAATGGGATTGTGACCATTGCAATCTATAGATAACAATTTTCACATTTCTGTTTGTGTGTTTGTTGTCTTTCTATATAATTCCTGCTCTGGAATAAAAGGTTTCCAAGATGCTGCCAATAGATGTTAGAGTTGTTATTACATCTAACCTTTTCTGTCATCATATGGGGAGCGTGTTAAACCGTAGCATTCTTGCTTTCTTAATATAAGTTTTTGCATAACAGTAATATAAAAGCATTGACAAGCTCTATATATTCTGACAAGAGCAGAGCACAGAAAATAAGCACTCATTGCTTCCTGTCTTTGCATGTTTTCTATCTTGTAAAATTTCATTTTGCTGTGTCTACTGAACTGTGTCAAACAACTGCTTAATATAATAGAAATTTCATGTGGTCTACAATATAAATACAGTCTTGATTTTTGACCTGTCTATTGTACAATAATTTGATTTTTTTTTAACAAGAAATATATCTAGTGTAGGCTTAATTAAACCCCACCCATCTTGTATATTCCTCTCTGATGATGCTTAAAGGGAGAGAATTCCCAAGTTGGCATGAAGGAAAATAAACTCCTGGCTGTCCAGACATCCTCGCTAGACATGAAGGGGTTAAGTTTAGTTTTAGAGTTAGCCAGTTAGAATAGGTTTGGGAGGCAGGCTTTATAGGTGGTATATAATGGCTGACTGTATAGGAGTCCAGCCTCTTCTGGAATTTTCTTCCCTCCCTCCCTTCTCTTTAGTTATTTTACTAACATGTTCTTTATTACAGTTGGGACATAGTTTGGCGGTATTGGTGGGGTGGTCAGCAATTTATAAAGGCGCTAGCCTAGTGCTTGAGGTACGGTGCAGGGAAGGCACGCCCCTTCTAGACGAAGCAAGGATGCTATGCTGGCTGGCTAGTTTCCTGGTTTGCCTCCCCGGTTCCCCACCCCCGGGGTGTGCAGTTATGACAGGGGTGTGTGCTTGCATTGACCATCTCCTCCAGAGCGCCAAGAGCAGGAGGTTCCTGCCCTCCGTTATTATTGTTGCCTCATCTGGGTAACCCCCCACCTGCTAGTGGCGCCAACCTTTTTCCTTCAATACAAACTCATAGTCTAATCATTACAATTATTAATAAAGCTATGCCCCCATTTAAAGGTTTAAGTTCCAGAAATCATTGCAGTACGATGACAGTATTTATAGAGTGTATGCTTGCGGCCCTCTGTCTGTTACCACCCAGTCATAATCTGATGGCGCTATTAATAAAGCTATGCCCCCATTTAAAGGCCATACTGTTGTCTGAGTCTTTATTTCTGGAATGCATGGAGTGGGTGCCCTGGCCAGTCATTGGCCGTTTAAGTTCCAGAAATCATTGCAGTACGATGACAGTATTTATAGAGTGTATGCTTGCGGCCCTCTGTCTGTTACCACCCAGTCATAATCTGATGGCGCTATAATAAAACCTGTTAATAGATCATAAATATCTAGAAATTGTTTCCTATATCCCTGCGTTGATCCCAATGGATATGACCATTTTCATTGAAGCCCTGATGTAATCAAAGACTGCCATTGAGCTAAGACACCATGTCTTCAGAAAAAATACACTTTGGTCTCTAGTTAATCTGCTGCCATAGCACATTCTTTTAGCTTCTCTATAAAGGTCAAGCAGATCTCCTATTCACAAATAAATACTAAAAGAATAAATTTACTGATTATTAAACAATCAATAAATACCAAAGCATTAGACACGCCCATGGGTGGAGCTATTCACAGGACAAATTCCCTTGGTATTACAGGACACATTCCTTTGGTGACACTGGACACACCCCTTTGGTGGTACAGGAAACGCCCATTTGTTGCAACAACTTGATGGTGCTATCACAGTCTCCCAAATATCCATTTGCAAAAGTTGGCAACCATAATTATATTACAAATTCCACCCACCCTAAGTACTTTAAACAGCATCCCATTGTCCCCAAAGAAGTGGCACATACATTTCCTAGCTGGAATGCATCTTTATCCTTTGAAGTCATTTGGAAATTCTTATAACTGTTAATAAAATTAGCTGGTTGCATTCCTTTAAATATCTGCTAAGTCAACAAAATAACTTTCTCCAATGATTGTAGTCCATGGGTGGGTGTGGGTCCCCTCAAAGAACAGCCCTATTTCAATAAAGCTGTTCCCCGAAAAGGCATAGCAATCGATCCCCAGAGCACCGAACACGGTGAAATGTGAGTGATTAAACTAACCCCCAGTCTTCCCCTAATTCTAATCCTAACACTTCCCTTCCATTACCCTAACCCTCCCTTCCCCGCAGCCTGACCCTAACCCACCCTTCTTCCTAGCCTTACCCTAATACCCTAATACTCCCTTCTATATAGCTTAACCCTAAGACCCTCCCCGCAGCTTGCCCCTGACCCTAACCCTCTCCTTCTATGGTCCTAACCCTAACCTTCCCTTCCTAAGCGCCTAACCTAAACCTAACCCCCCTAATACTACAATGCCCCGGAGAGGTTACTCACCTCTCTGTAGCTGTCATCCGGTGCGTCTGCGTAAGTGAATGGGCGAGTATGCCAATCACCACACTCACCCATTCATAAAAAAAAAAAAATTCTAAAATGGCCTCCTATTAGAAATAGAGACAGCCAAAAAGTAACTTTCATCTGTCTCTATTTCGCAAAGCACAAGAAAAACAAAGTCAGTAAAATGTCTTGATTCACTTGAAAAATGTTGATAGGCCTTTCTTCTTATGAAACTTGTACTTCAGGCCTTGGCAGTGTTTAGATCAGGAATGTACAATCTTTAAAATGAGGATCAATATTGCTCTCTGGATTTGCAGCTAATTTTTCTTTGTTACATTGCCAGGATGGCCTTCGTGTCTGCCGATAAGCTCTTAGCAGTGCTTGAAGTATCTTTACATATGATTATTTTCATAAAGTTCTCATCAAACAAGGACCAAACATAGCATATGGCTGATCTTGGCAAATGACCATCATCATATGATCTGCGTCCAAATTAGCCCAATTACATCGCAAGAGACATAGCTACTGGCAAAGACAGGAAGAACACAATAATGATGACACAAGGAGTATGTTGAAACCCTATTAGAGAATGACAGATGTCAAAATGATGATTGTTTAACAAAAAGCCTGTATATCTCTGCTTGGAAAACTTATTTTTAGCATTGTTAGCTTAGTACAAGGGACTTTTGTTCTAGAAAAAATACTTATATGTCTGCACACCATACAGACATATAAAACGTGATAACCTGATCGCTGCAGAACTGGATCGATAGCTTAGCCAACAACAAAAAATCAGTTGGGAGAATCTAGTTTAGTATAAGGTGATTATTAGTTTAGTTCTACTGCACAAATTGGTTTAATCTAACTCTCTGGATTAGAAAATATATTTAAATCTGTCTATTATCCTAGTCTTCCTTATGTGAGGAATGCATTTTGTGACAGTGTCGAAGATAAAGAGTTGCCATAAATATTAATTGTCATCATCATAGAATTTGATGGCAGATAAGAACCACTTGGCCCATCTAGTCTGCCCTTTCCACCCACCCACCACCCTTCCCGTGGAGCAACCCTTCCTCAAACTTCCACTGAACCCACCACATATTATACAGAGAACGCTTGCCACTCACATCAGTTTCCACCCCCCTGGAGCCACTCACATCAGTTCCCACCCCCCTGGAGCCACTCTCAATTAACCTACCAGCATGTTTTTTTTGGATGTGGGAGGAAACCTGACCACCAAGAGGAAACCCACTACAAACACAGGGAGAACATACAAACTCCACACATATAAGGCCTTGTCTGGAAATTATTATCTTATTACCTCAGTACTGTGAGACACAAGTGCTACTCACTGAGCCACCATGCTCAAGGTTTACCATGTTTAAGGTTAAGGAAACCTAAAAATGCAGATATACGAGGTGTCTATTAAATAACGAGACTGATTAAATAACTCACCTTTATTTATTGGTATTACAAATGTAATGCTTGTCCCCTTCAATATACCCCATTTGCACTAATACATCGCTGTGGTCTTGTTTTCCAGTGGTCGAAGGCATGGAGCAAATCAGTTTCTCTCAGTTGTTTCAACATATCTGATATGTAGTCAATAATAGATTTGGTGTCTTTTTAATATCATTCATCTATCAAAGAGGAAGAGAAAAAAAACAGAGATGACAATTTGCAATTATTCCTTTCTGAGAAGATAGTCTCTCATAATTTGATTAAGCATTGTAAATATCAAATAAGTTCAAGCTATTATCCACTTAAAGCTTTTAGCCATCTGTGTGAGTCACTACAAACCCTCCATGCTCCTAATCATATGGAATATCTACTCTCAAAAGTTATACGAGATCTCCTTTCTCATTATAAAAGAAACAAGGGAGGTCTTCCAGTTCATCAGATCACTGCAAAGCCTGGCTTCCATAAAAGACTTACCCATTTAGCAGTATGGTAGATTTAATCATATAATTAGATACCAGTGTCTTGGAAATTGTCTGCATGTGGTCTAAATTAGAGTTAATGAACGTAAATGATTAATGATATAGAACATTTTTGGATCTGATCCAGAGCTGCACTTCCAGCTATTTTTTTTTGGTGGAAGCACAGTGGGAAACTGTTCTTTGCAAGTCATGACTGGGAATGAGCAAAGAAAGCCAGTTGCAAGGCTCACGGCCACCATCAGGGGGAAAAAGCTGGGACTAGTGCCCAGGGTCCGGCCAGAGAGAGTCCCTGGCTCGCCTCTCTGCCTGCTTGGGACACGGTGGAGAGATATATAGATACTAGTAGTAATCAGCCATTTCTACTAGTATCAGTCCCTGGCAGGCTGAGCTACAGAGTGACGATGCCCAGGGAAGATTTCCTTGCTTCTGGTCTGTGGAGCCACACCCCCATGTGATGTAATATGTTGTGATATCAGGTGGGGGAGGGGCACCGCGGACTGTGTACCGGGCCCCAAATTTACTGGTGCTACCCATGCACCTGTGTTTGCATCCATGGGCTCTGCAGAGTTAGCGGAACATGGTGTTCCACTATGTTTAAATGAGAAATTGAAAAATTGCCTTTTTTTAGAGATTCTGCTAGGTAAAGTGGCTGTCTGGAGTCCCTTGCACCATCTCAGGGGATGGTGTAAATGTAAGAAACAAGTCATTTTCTATCAATAAATGGGCTTTTTTGTATTATAAACCAGGGTTGCCGACTCTCCAGGAATGTCCGGGAGACTCCCGAAATTGGGGCAGTACTCCCGGTATCCCGGGAGAGCCAGCAAATCTCCCGCAAGTGACTTGAGGCCCGTGGTTTCACTGAAACCACGGCCTCAAGTTCTGCCCCCTGCCTAGCAACACTAGTATACTAGTGTTGGTAGGCACAGGAAGGGACTTGATGACGCAATTTGCGGCATCAAGCCCCGTCCCGACCCCTATTTCAAGTAAAAACGGGGCCGTATGAGCCAGGGGGGGCGCAGCCTAATGACGTGATTTGCATAACCCGCGTCATTAAGCCCCGCCCCCGCAGGCATCGCTAGATTCTCTCCGGGATCTCCCGGAGGGAAGCTGCCAAAAGTCGGCAACCATGTTATAAACAGTGCTCTAAAAAATATAGAAACGTATTGCCGCCAAGTATGCTCAGGTATTTTGAACACCAGGGGGCTGATTCAGAGATGCACTTACACCTTTGTTTTTAGGTGGAAGTGTACAGCTCGGCTAAAGCATTTTTCAAAGCACGGGGTGTAAATGAATTTACATTTTTTTGCATGCAAGGAAAATACATTACTTTTTACAGATAGAACTCAAATACTCCATAGCTTTACGTTTATTCTATAAAATAGAGTTGAGTTAAGAAACTTCACCTCTAATTTTAATTTTGGTTTTATAATTGAAATCTGCCTCCCCTTGTAATTCAACATGGTATTGCTCAGGTCTACACTTACACCTAACAAAAAGTGGAAGTGCAACTCTGAATCAGCCCCTAGGGATATATATTTTTATAAGGGGTCTTTTGATAATAAGTAAAATAATAGAGTTTTCCCTTTGCCGCTACGTCCTATCCAGAGTTTCCTGTTTTAGCGGAATAACGCAACTGTGGATCGATTGTATAATTCTTCCGTGTTACGTTCCATGAAAACTCTGGATCAGCTTCTTTATGTGGACAGTTTACTGGTTACAATGGTCTCACCGCACTATGATAAGTAACTGACTGTTACAGTGAACTTCTTATGAAGTAGTCGCTGCCCAGATCAGTTTTGGAGCTTTTTTTCCATTTCTGACATTAAAATCTTTTAGACAGACACGTTTCATCTGCCTTGTGAAACCATTTCAAAAGAATCAAAATCTGTTTCATCTTGCCTGGGAGTCATTCCCTTCTGGGTTCTATAGATTTCACATCTGCAAATAAATGATGGGCCTTATTGTGATGTGAGTGCAAATGTGAATGCAGCGGATGTGCCATAGATGTGCACAATAAATAGTTCCTTTAGATGGCTATCGATTATAACACGTAGTGTAAGGACACACAGCAGCTAAGCTAAGCTCACTGCAGCTATGTGCCCAACACATGCAAGAGTAGGAGTGTGGGTCCCGTTGCGAACAGCCCTATTTCGAAAGGTGCATTCGCTCCCAGCCAGTTCCGAACCCATGGATGGGATATTGATTGCTTATGTCTTCCCCCCCCCTGCAGCCTAACCCTAATTCCCCCCCACCCCAGCAGTTTAAGTCCTTAGTCCCCGGCGGCAGGGATTCCAAAAATGAATGGGTGAGTATGCCGATCACATACTCACCCATTCATAAAAAAAATTTAACACTTCTGTCATTCGAAATAGACACAGCCGAAAATCAACTTTCAGCTGTCCCTACTTCGGCTGACAGTATTCGGACATGTTGCTAGCTCTGTAAATTTTGAAAAACAAAATCAACAAAATATTCCATCAGCATTTTCCTAAACACATTCACTACTTGAAATTCCAACACATGGGTCAAAAAAGATCTTTAAGTGTCGGCCCCAAGAACTTAGAAATGACGTGGTTCTGATGCAAATATCTTAAAGAGTCCTCAGTTCCGTCTCCGTTCAGTTTTGGATTTGGAGCACTTGAAACGTCTTTACTCTATGTCCTCTTCCCTCCCACGACTCGCCCTTCAGAACACAAGCCGTGCAACTTGATTTGCAGTCAGCTATCACCAATGGAAAACGAATGGGTCTGGAGCAGTTCATTGCAGTAAATCAGGTTTTGGCTTTAAGTGCAGAATCAGCAGTATTTTGTACAAAATCATTGAGTAACAGTATATTTTCAGATGGAGTATTATTTATTGTAGTTAAATTCCTAATTTAATTTCACATATCCATTAATTTAATTGTTGTTACTTGTAAATACTTGACCTATACTTGCAATTGGGTCAAATTCAGATTTGCATCCGACACCCAGCTTCCACAAGCTGCTTGTGGAAGTTAGGTGTTTTTATGGCACTGCGCATGTGTTAGGTGTTTTTATGGCACTGCGTATGTGTTAGGTATTTTTATGGCACTGCGTATGTGTTAGGTGTTTTTATGGCACTGCGTATATGTTAGGTGTTTTTATGGCACCGCGTATGTGTTAGGTGTTTTTATGGCACCGCGTATGTGTTAGGTGTTTTTATGGCACTGCGTATGTGTTAGGTGTTTTTATGGCACTGCATATGTGTTAGGTGGTTTTATGGCACCGCCTATGTGTTAGGTGTTTTTATGGCACTGCGTATGTGTTAGGTGTCTTTATGGCACTGCGTATGTGTTAGGTGTTTTTATGGCACTGCGTATGTGTTAGGTGTTTTTATGGCACTGCGTATGTGTGTACGAGTTGTTACACTATGAATCTCATGGCATACAAAACTTAATACCGTACACTAGGCGATCCACTGGATGGGGCATCACTTCAGATCCACATGCCTAGGGGGGCATGGAGAGGCATGTAGATTATGTTCAATGAGCGACAGAACTTAAGGTTGGGTTCTCTCGAAGTGTCCAGAACTCCATACGTGAGAGAGGAATGACATGGGATTTACTTCCCTCTCATGTGCGGACTAACAGACCTCCATGGTGTGGATCAGTCCCCTTGTCTTGACCTAGCCTAAATTTGCCTTACTCCTACCTGGTCGGTACCTGTTCTGGTCTTGAATTTGCATTTTACTTACCTTACCTTTCTTAGCTTGCCTGTGTCTTTTGTGAGTACCTTGTGAACTTGTTACTCTGAGTTATTTTCTGGGTTGTACAAATTCTATTTAATACATCTACCCTGCTCACACCCTCTGTGTACTTACCTGTGTCATTTTCACCTTGACTATCTATCTGGTTCCTTTCCTGCACTAATTCCATACAGCACAGTTGCCTGTGTATGTTATCTGGTTAGGACTATTTTTCCTTCTGTAAAGGATCGCCTCCTCACTTTATTTTCATCTTTAGAGTTTGTCTGTTTTGTTTGCCTTAGGGCTTGGCACAGGACATGCCATCTGTCTCCATTTTAGTGACTCCAACAACCTCACTAATCAGGAACTGCTGCCTGGGGCTGCCCCCTGCTGAGCGCCTACAGCCTAGTCTGGCTCTACTATCAGGGACTCAAGTGAACACCTGGATATCGGTCAGGCTCCATGCCTAGGCTTGGGGTTACCTGTAACATGTGTTTCATATGTTAAAATAATGTGGTATGTCAGTACTATGCAGAAGTTGTATGTCTTCAAACTCTCATGCACAAATTCTGTATTAGGAAGAAAAATATTCAAACAAATTCAAAGAAAGTCCTATATAGATTTTGAAACAATGTACAAATAAAGTTTCTTTGAAAAAAAGTCTATGATTGGCCACATGTTTCTCAAGATATTTTCAACACAAAACACACACATGAAAGCATAGAATGGTTGCTAATGGAGTGTGGGTTCCCGCTTAGAAAGTCTGATTTTTGAAAAATCAGATTTCTCCCAGCCAGTTGCGAAAGCTCCAAAAGCTCTGTTCAGCTAAATGGTAAGTAAAAATAATCCCTTCCCTAATTCTAACCCTAACCCTCCTTTCCTGACAGCCTGACCCTAACCCTCCCACCCATGCAGCCTAACCCTAACCCTCCATCTACCGCAGCCTGACCCTAACCCTCCCTCCCCTGCAGCCTGACCCTAACCTTCCCTCCCCTGCAGCCTGACCCTAACCCACGCAGATAGTTTACTCACCTGTTCCTGGTCTGGCGATAGCAGCAACGGAGGGATATTGCAGATGGCGGAAGGATAACGGTAATTCCAAAAGTGAATGGGTAAAGTATGCCGAACAGCATACTCACCCATTCACTATTAAAATGTAGAAAGTGGTTAGTATTCGAAAATGGGACTTTAGAAAAAAAAACTTTCGGATGTCCCATTTTCGGCAATTAGACTCTCGTACCGGAGAGTGTAACCGTTGCTAATGATATAACAAGAAAGTATTTTACTATTTGTACACAATATATTGTAACAAAATTAAATAGAAAAATTATTGTGTTTTTACAATAGTGAAAAGCTACTGAACTATGAACAAATAATTCATCCAAATTAATAGCCGCTAAAATTGTTTATATATTTTCAAAATAAATGCAGCAACTGTGTAAGGTTTCACTCTATTAACACTAATAGAGTACAGGTTTCCTCTACTTGATCTGCAAGACAGTCTGGTTAAGTAACCTTAGGACTGACTAGGAAGAGCATTTGTGTATTTTCTTAGGAAAATCGAACGCCGCATAGGCGTGAGGTGCCATAATAGGCCGTTTGGGCTTCGCCCCACTTTGGTCAACATATAGGTAATGTTTTGCTATATTAATAACATAAGGTGACTTGGGATTGGTTGGGGCTAGTAGGGTAGGGTGAGGTCAGGTGACTAAGTTTATAAATTGTGTCTTCCAACTGAAATTTCCCTCCCTCTCCTAATAGTGATAGTATGCATTTTACTAACATGTCAAATTTTCTTTTCAGATGGGGCAGAGGTTGGCGGTAGAGGTGGTGGTGTCATCCAAAAATGAGACAAGCAAAAAAAAAAAGGAAAAGCTTTTAAAACATTCAGGTTTATTCATCACAGAATCAGACATTAAAATTCATATTTATAGGTGAAAATATCCAGCAACAAAGTCATAGGGCTAGATTTACTAAGCTGTGGGAAAGGAAAAGTGAAGATGTTGCCCATAGCAACCAATCAGCTTCTAGCTCTCACTTTCCTATCACACACTAGAAAATGTCAGCTAGAATCTGATTGGTTGCTATGGGCAACATCTCCAGTTTTCTTTTCATGCAACTTAGTAAATCTGGCCCATAGACTTCCCATATAAGTACAGTACATACATTGGTATCAGCTTTTCCTTTTGTTTGTCACCTATTTGGAAGACATTATAGTACAATATTTTTGTTAAAGCATGCAACAATATTTGATTCACAGTATGAATGAGTAGGGGTTTGTACACCAAACAAGTACAGCCTTTTTACCTGCCTCTCAGGGCACCTCTCTTTTTTTGTAATGTTATCATTACATCTCTATGTGGTAGCACCTTCATATTCTAAAGTTGTCCCCATTCCAATTGATTGGTTTGGCTTGTGCAGCCATTTAGAAAAGGAATAGACATATAGGTATGTGACTTACTCCAGCTATACCCCGCTGTCTCTCCCTGAAAGGGGGGTGCATCCAGGCCTGTGAACGTCACGTTACTTATGCACACAAAGTGCATAAGTGGGGTGTTTTGAGGGGAGGGTGCATGCATCCTCCAGATGTTACGTGCACTACTAACTTGCATTACTACGTGCAAGTACTAACTTAGGGCCTGATCTAGAACTACGCATCGATGTGAATTTACTCGTGGCGGAGACGTAAATTTGCAGTTTAGAACGCACTGCGCATGCGCAGCATAGAAAATATGCACATTCACGTAGCGTAATTGTGAACGTATGGGACATTCACGTATGTGTCACGTAAATACTTACGTGTGGGCGTGCCAAATTTACGTTCCTCCAAAATACGTCTGAAATACGTGAAGTAGGCGGGGGGTGGTATTTAAAGTGTACAGTATGGGCGTGCTAAGCTGCGTACGTTCACGTAGTCTATACGTCCGTTAGCGGACGTATGCTGTTACGTGTGAAAAAGTTAAGGTAGGGTTTGGGCAGCGTATCTTGACAAAATATGTCCGTGTAAGGGGTGTGCCGAGGGGAGTGTAGCGAACTTACGTGCTCGAAAATACGGTCCGCGAATAAACGTACGGCACACGTAGTTCTGGATCTACCCCTTAGTTCTGTATGATAGGAATTATGAGCAAAGAGTCTGTGCTTCGCCTAAGCCCAGTGAAGGGAGTGAAGGGAAAAGCATTTGCAGGAGAGATTAGGTATTTATGAGTGTATCAGCGATCGGATGAATCACTGATCTGCTTTTATGACTTGAGACTGCCCTATGGCAGTGTAAGTCACGCAATACCGTCACGAGAAAGGGGAGTGATGGGGGAATTCACTGCAGAATGACAGACCCCCCGCACACTTTCCAATCTGGTCCAGCTTCTATCTTCTTCTCTTCTTGCACATGTTTAGAATGTGCACTGAATCATTCCTAGAGAAGAACCAGAGCAAGTCATTATTATAAATAAATGACAAATGCCGAAAATAGACAGATTTATACTATTGCAATCACAGATGATCTTGGTAACAGTTGTGGGACCATTTTTTGCAGTGGATAAACACATATGATATCTCATGGCTTACTTTGAAAAAGCCAAAAAATAAACTATAATAACAAAAAAGTTGTGTGGAAAAACAATTTGATTTCTGATTCTAGAACTTACCTGGGCAACGTTCCAGCATTCTATTCCTGGCTGGAGCAGATTGTAACTTCTTTAAATAGAATACTAGGACATCCCGCAGATTAAATCAAATTTTGTCTGATTGCTATGCAAGAACTTCTGTACAGTAACCATGGCATTGATTATCCTTTACAAACTGCCCGTGACTAATAGTATCTGCAATGTGCAGTAAGTTTTGTGTTCTATAACTGAACCCACCTTCACATCTTTTAGGAACATATTTTTTGAGGACAAACACCGAAAAGTAATTTTCACCTCAGCTCAGTGCAGTACACGGGGTCATACATCATTCTTTTACACAAATGTGGGTCCCCGTAGCGAACGGCCCTATTTCGAAAGGGCTGTTCGCTCCCAGCCAGTTTCGAACTCTCTGGGATATTGATTGCTTATGCCTCTAAGTCTCACCCCCTGCAGCCTAACCCTAAGTTCCCCCCACAGCCTAACCCTAAGCCCCCCCCACACAGCCTAACCCTAAGTCCCTC
Source organism: Limnodynastes dumerilii (assembly GCA_011038615.1). Classification (NCBI taxonomy): domain Eukaryota; kingdom Metazoa; phylum Chordata; class Amphibia; order Anura; family Limnodynastidae; genus Limnodynastes; species Limnodynastes dumerilii. The sequence continues at coordinate 670,467 of WWET01000175.1, read as the reverse complement.
CTGCAGCCTAACCTAAGTCCTTGGCGGTGGCGCTTCCAAAAGTGAATGGGGGAGTATGCGAACTGCATACTCACCCATTTATAAAAAAAAAAATTCTGAAAGGGCTTGCATTCAAAATAGGGGCAGCCGAAAAACAGTTTTCAGCTATCCCTAATTCGCAATGCCTTCTCATCGGGGACTCACAATGCATTTACACAATACTGTGACGAACTTTGTAGCATGATGTGTGTTAACAGTGGAAACTGCTACATAAAAGAGGGACATCTATGAAGTGGGCAAAGCAGGGCCTTGCTGGTATATATGAGCCCATAGAAGAGACACAGCTAGTATAATCCAGGGTTGTCATCACTCTCAGAATATCCCGGAGACTCACAAACTTACAGCAGTTCTACCTGTACCCTGGGAGAGCCATCAAATAATGCATGATAGAC
>WWET01000175.1:647764-659265 GCA_011038615.1 Limnodynastes dumerilii | reverse complement strand
ATCTAATCTATATCCTTCAAAATAATTATAATTTTTAGATTTGATATTACAGTTTAGTTTATGTTTGTAATGATAAAAACTATACTTTTTTAGCCGCTGTGCATATTGCATGCCGTGCCGATAAACATATAGGTTAAATGACTATTCATATATATATATATATCCTTCAAAATAATTATAATTTTTAGATTTGATATTACAGTGTAGTTTATGTTTGTAATGATAAAAACTATACTTTTTTAGCCGCTGTGCATATTGCATGCCGTGCCGATAAACATATAGGTTACTGCAAATGACTATTACACAGTATCTAATCAATGTATATAATGTATGTATACACGCATATGTATATGGATGTATTTTATTAGTATAATAAATACCTCAGTGCCATAGAGTCTATGGGAATCAGGTTTACTTACAATGCTATCTTAAAAAAAATACTATAACACATAGAGAAAGTTAAGTCTATCTGCTGTGTCAGCCCATTCATTCGCGAAAAGCCAAGACCATATCTGCATTATCTCTCCCTGCGCCGAAATTCTTTATTTACCCAACATGCCTTTGATGATTAATGAAGAATTCATTGCTTGCGGCAGATTCTGCCTACTTGGCATTACTAAGAAATTATAAGCAGAAACACTATTTTATTTTAGACGTGCATTATTTTTACACCACTGAGAACATACTCTGCCACTGTTTGTTTGAATTATTTGGTGAAAGATTAAACATGAAGCATTTAGATTAGCAATAAGAGGACAAGCACTGGGAGCCAGTACAATGGAAGCCACAAGCTGTCGACTTTAACTTCACCTCTTTCATAGAAGCAATCAGTTTTATTTTAGTGTAATATCCTGAAGAAGGAACACAGACCCACTCACTGGGGAAATACGGAGATCTAAGGAGATTTAAATGTAAGATATACAGCAGTCACTGAACATGCCACGAGCCAGTTTGACAGGTTGGAGGAAAATTGTCTTTATTTATCTGCAAGTAAAGTAGCACAATATTGACTTCCCAATAAGATCTGCGTTTTATTATTAGAGAGCAGCAGTTGTTTGCAGAGTATTTTGTCTGCATAATATTTAAGCAGCGCTAATGCACTGGACGGCTGCTAATTCTAACAGAGAGCTCGTCTCTTTCCACTCGGAGGCACGGATTCACAGTTATGTAGTTTTCGTCTTACGTACATTGGGCTGGATCCAGACCTTGTTAAGCCCCTGAAATCAACATGGTTTAGCCCTTGAGTACCTAAGTTCATGCACTTAACAAGGTCTGGATCCAGCCCATTGTTATTAAGAATTGAGCTACTACGCATGCGTGATAGCTTATTTCCGCTATCTACGTACCATTTCTGTACGTAGATTGCGTAAGGGCTGTCTAAAGACGAAAACGACGTAACTGTGAATCCGGACCGGAGAGTCTAACTATTGAGAGACTTGAGTAGGTGACAGGCAGACAGCAGGATTAAGTGTAAATGTCTTTGACAGATCAGTTCTTATGGAAGATCAGTCTACTGGGAGGTGCATGTTCAGAGTATTAAGAGCAGAATATGTATTTTGCTAAATGATTGAATTTGCAGAGACAAAAGTTAAATTGTTGGTGTTGAGAAGAGATCATCTTAAGAGTCACAACTTGATGTTCTATTAACAGCTCAGAAGGAAGGGCCTGATCCTTGTTTAATAAAGACAGGTGACTTTTATCGGTTTCTTGCGAAAGTCTACGCATGCATGCGCCAGATGTTACGCTACGAATCTCCTAGTGCACGTAACTCAGTTCTCTACGCTAGGAAATCCGTGCGGTTGGATGGCACTTTACTTGCATATGCCTAATTCCCACCAGACAGGTGGGGAAGGGCATGCAAATCGAGGTCTGGGGGTGGCGATCAACAAACGTTAAGGTAGGGATCTGGACATGTATGTGAGGGGAGGGACATGGACAGTGCACTCCCCTCTTTCGTGTGGACTCCAGATATCTGTGCGTGTGGAAAATGTATGGAGATCTTGATCAGGTCCTAAGTTCTTAATGTTTCTCCCTGACTTCAAGTACAAGCTTCTAGGTTAGCTGGATGAGGTACTGGGGACCTGGCCACCTTGTGGTCATATAACCAGTGGTGCACCCAGGGGGGGGGGGTTCTGATAGCCCAGAAATACCTCACCAATAAATATTATTAATTAATGATTAATAAATAATAAAGTGCAAAAAAATTCCAAAAGCCAGAAAACTAAAAAAATCGGCATTGTTTCATGGTGGTGGTGGTCGTAAAAGAGGCGTGGCTTCGCGGGCAGACAGGCGGACCCACATTAAAGAGGGAACCTCTTTAGTGGAATCCCACATGAATATTTCCCCAAAAAAGTTTAAAAAACATGTAACCCCAGAAAACCCAAAAAAATGGCTTCGTGGGTGCCAGTAAGGGGGCGTGACTTTTTAGTCTTGTATGTAAAAGGGGCATGGCTTTGCAGGCAGGCAGGCGACATGAAAGCGTGATCCTCTCCAATGAAATCCCACCTCAGAGCTGGAAACACTATATATAAAAAAGTATATATAAAATATATACTTATAGGGATGGGATAAGTTTGCCTGCATCTGCTGCTTATGCATTCCTCTGTTATACAGCCTAGCACTTTGTGATGTCCTGCATTGTCATGAGATGAGACTAAAGCTTTTCCTAATCATTGTGTGGACACTTACGCTAATAGATTGTTTATTTTGGAGCTATGGACCAGGATGGCTATCTATCTTGAATATTGGTGATCAGAATATGACAAGTCATGAGAAAAACAAAAAAAAAAAACCTTGCGGAGGTGCTTCGCTCACAAGGAGTACCTGCTGTCCCTATAGTTCAGGATACAGGAATCAAGTGTGGGTGGCAGGGTTCTTCCATAAGCGGTATGGGATCACCACCTGTCTTGAACAAGCCTTTTTCAAGACAGCTGGTGACAGGTTTTCGCAAACTATCCAGAAAACAGACAAAGGGCCTGATCCAGACTTAAGGTTGTTTTACGTACGCAAGCGTACATGAGTTACAGACTACTAAATATAACGCACTCCCCCTGACACTTCCCTTGCACATGTGTAACTTAGCTGACTTACATGTTCAGAACCCTACCTTAAGTTTTCCTTGTGTATATCTGGTTGTCCATATCACCTTGTCGTATGTAAGTGCCTAACCCAGCCCATTCTCTACAATTTAAATGTCTCCCTCCACCCACAATGCATATATTCAGCTTGTGTAGGGATGGCATGCTTATCATGTGCTGTACGTTTACGCATGCATAAATTAGCTGTCATTATTAAGTCTGGATCAGGCCTAATATCACCAGTAAGGGAGAGTTCTCCCTGCTGGTTGTATAAACACTGAACAGCCAGTCAGAGCTTGGAAAGCCTCCCAGCTCTGATTGGCCTGAGTCCTGGCTAGTAGGCACCAACTGAGACCTATTAATTATGATAGCACCTGGTGCAGAAGCTATGGCTGTGCTGATTACACAGCATCCTGGCAACAACTATGATTGCTGTCATCCAGCCATCTGAGAGAGCAGCATCCTAGCTGCCTAGCAACAACAAGGGTCTGCTTGAGCAGCCAGGAGAGAAAGAGTTCATGCTGCTGTGAATAACATCCAATAGTAAAACATGTACATTTAATGAAAACATTTTTTATTTTTATTATTACTGTGATCATAATATTGACTGGCATGAAAATAGAAATCTTGTAAACATGAAGAGTAATGATCCAATGTAGACTGGATCATGTTGCAAAATGAATTTAAAAAACATGACTTCTATAGTTCACATTTATTTCACTGCGAAAAACCACATAATTGAAATCCTATTCAGGCGAATGAGCTAAAGCTCTTTCCCCCGGGACTAATTTTCACTTTTGTTTTTCAAATGAATGTGTGTTGAGCAGCTACTTGGCTCTTTAACCTTATTAGGCTAAAAGTGACCAGTAGAGTTTCTAGCTCAATAAAAGCCTGGCAGAGTTGGGAAATAACACTTAAGCCTTGAAAAGCAGCCCTGCTGTTAATGGGATTGTAAGTGGAGTAACAATGAAATCTGTTGAGAGAAAGACTTGGACTCATGTGCAGTATTTTTATCAGAACATGCAATGTTGTGCTGGCAGGGGAAAGCTGGAGTTTGTTTCATACAGACAAAATAAAAGCTGATTTCTTGATGAATTCCAAACCAAGAGACGGGAGGGGGGTCCTCAGAGGGCCTGGCAATGATGATGAGTCGCATTGTATAAACAATTTGTGCGGAAAAGGCGAGATTCGTGCTGAGCAAGTCTGAAATACTTTGTGCCGTTTCTCAATAGCCAACAACTGCTGCTCTGCAGGAGGTGAAATTGGCTGGCAGGACTTGCCACCCGAGATCAGCATACTTGACATTTGGTACGTGTTCATCATTATGACTTTGTTAAATCCTTTCTGGCATAATCCGATCGTGTCATGTTGGCTTGTACGATGAACACCAGTTTATGCTAGCTGTATAGGAAACACAGCCACTGCGAGGGAATTAGCTACAAATGAACAGAATGGTGACCTTGCTTTCGTTAATGGTATAATGTTCTCGTTCCAGTAAAGCCGGTCAAATAAACTGGACGTCTGCTCTTGTAAGCCTTGTAATTGTATATATAATAACAAACAAATTGTGCAATAATAATGCTTATCTTAAGAGATATCCCAGCTTGTGCTCTCAGATCATCTCAGGTTCTGCAACTCTCTTCCGCGCTAAATAAATGCTCTGGTTCACGGTTTCAGGACTTCTCCTGGGCTGCACCCGCTCTCTGGAATAAACTTCCTTGCCCATTAAGACTATCCTCTTCTCTTCAAACTTTCATAGGGCTCCCCTCAGTCCTGCTCAGTTTCATACGTGATTTCCCACGATGGGCAAGATTATAAATATGCCCTAATGACCGTAAATGACCGTAAAACTGTCATTAGTCCCGGTATTTTACTGTACTTTTAATTTTTTTTTAACATTACAATGGCCGGCCCTAACATTTAATTTTTCTACTATGTGGACAATGACATGGCGCTGCGGGACCTGGATAGCGGGCATGCTGGCGCTTGTGTTTCTCCAAGCACCAGCATGCCCTGGCATCTATGGGCATGCTGGTGCTTGTAGCACTAAAAGCATCAGCATGCCCTGTCGGGCCGGTAATATTTATTTAGTTTTGATATAGCGGCAGTAAAGGGCCATTTTTGCAATTCAGAGGTACGTTTTAGCAGATCCTCATTGCGCAAAACTCTAAATCCGGTCCAATGACTGCAAGTTAGTGGTGTACCTACAGTTATTGTGACAGCTTCTACCAATGCACTGACTTACGCAGTGTGCTCGCAGAAGTCAGATGATTTTCTAGCAGAGTGCATGCACGCCCCAGATGTTCCGCATCGGAATTCCTATCGTATAAAACTGCATGCCCAATCCCCAATAGAGAAGCAGGGATAGGCATGTAGATTAAGCAGGGTTGCCGACTCTCCCGGAATGTCTGGGAGACTCCTGAAATTTCAGCAGTTCTCCCGGTATCCCAGGAGAGCCGGAATATCTCCCGCAAGTCCTACCGACTATCAAAATCTATTAGAATCCCTAGAGTTACTAGGGATGGGCGGGACTTGATAATGTCATCAAGCTCTACCCATCCCTTGGAACACTAGAGATTACAGGAGTGATTGACAGGAGGTGGGGCTTAATGACGTGATTTGCATAAATCGTGTCATTAAGCCTCGCCCCCTTGCAGAAGTCTATGACTTCCCTCTGGGTTCTGCCGGAGGCAAGCTTTAAAAAGTCAGCAACCCTGAGAATAAGGTAAGTGGGAGTCAAAAGAAAGATCCATATGTATGTGCATTCAGCCAGATCCATGCAGAGCTTTTAAGGCAGGGTCTGGACATATACAGTAAGTTTAAAACCTGCATTAAAATCTCATCACTTACATTTTATTTATTGTGATAGTTAGACATTAAGGACCTGATTCACACTTAAGAATCTTCTTAAAATAAGAACTTAAAGTCACTCCTGGAAAAAACCATGTTGATCGCAGGGGAGATTAATTTAATTGTATTCTTTGCATGCAGGGATATATCTTTGAATTGCTTACTGCACCCAGATACTGACCAGCGTTACTATCACACTGTTATTTAGACTTGGGCTGGGAAATATCACCTCTCAACACTAGTAATGTTTGCAACAGATGAAATATGACTCCCCTGCAATCAACATGGTTTAGCCCAGGTGTGACTTTAAGTTCTTATTTTAAGAACATTCTTAAGTGTGAATCAGGTCCTAAATCAGAAATAACCAATGACACCACCCACTGTTAAAGCACCACTGCAGGGGATTAGCAAATGCTTATGTGTTCCACAGTGGCCACCAGGGTAATTGTGTTTATGGTGCCGCCCTTGCCCCTTCTCCAGCCTTATGCAGGGTTGCCGACTCTCCCGGAATATCTGGGAGACTCCCGAAATTTGGGCAGTTCTCCCAGTATCCCAGGAGAGCCCACAAGACCCGACCAGCTACTCATATCTGTTGTAATCCCTAGAGTTACTAGGGATGGGCGGGGCTTGATGATGTCATCAAGCCCAGTCCATCCCATGCAAAGCTAGAGATTACATGAACGATTGACAGGGGGTGGGACTTAATGACATGATGTCCATAAATTGTGTCATTAAGCCCCGCCCTCTTGCAGCCATCAATTGCTTCCCTCTGGGAAAACCTTTGCTAGCAGGAGGTGCCCGGCGCTACTGAGAGGCTATTACCCAGTGCCTGAAATCACGTTCTCACGATACTTCAGGCACTGGGTAATAGCCTCTCAGTAGCGCCGGGCCCCTCCTGCTAGCAGGAGGTGATTTGCGGCATTTAGAATCAGGTTTTTTTTTTTCTTGTAATTTTTTTATTTCGCTGCCTGCTGTTTTAGCGCAGCGTAATAAAAACAATTGAATTAGGGGATTTTTTGTGGGCGAATGCGTCGTATTTTTTCCGACGCTCAATTGAATCAGGCCCTTAGTGTAGTAAATGTGCAGATCCGTTGTTAAAAATGTATGCTTCCTTCTCAGGGCCAGATTTACTAAGCTGTGGGAAAGGGAATGTCGAGATGTTGCCCATAGCAACCAATCAGATTCAAAATGACATCTAAAATCTGATTGGTTGCTAGGGCAACATCTCCACATCTTAATAAATCTGGCCCTGAAAGTTATTATTATTATTATTATTATTATTATTAACACATGCCACACTGTATCCATAGTTCAAACTGTAACAACTCTGGATAGGTCACACTGAAGCTGACTACACTTTAAAACATGCAAACGGATGTCTAGATGAGAGATGGAAATGTAGCGGCCTATACAAGTTTGCAAAAATATCTTTTCATTTTTAATATTAAATAACAAGTTTGCAGGTTTCAAAAGTATATTTCCATTTTCTTTCCATTTTTTTTATATTAAATTGCTGTCATTAATGAATACTTTCATTTTAATAAATAATTAAAATCTTAAAAAATATTTTTTAAACAAAAAACAATTATATCTGTCTTTTAAAACATGCCTGTGCAAAATGTGCATCCATTTACTGCTCTTCAGGCTTTATTCATTTTTATTCCTGATTTAAAGTTTGCTATTTGTAAGGTGTGTAGGGCTGTATTTAGGGGCGGAAGGTGACAGATTTAGGCCCTATAGCAAGGAGGTGGGACCCAAGTCTGGATGGGCGGGAATAGACAGGGGTAGGTGGGATTGAGGGCGGGAGTAAGGGTGGAACTGATAGAGGTTGTCAGCTAAAAATAGCGCTCGGCACTCCATGTATGAATGCTGTTCATAAATACATTGCGAGCAGCTGTGTTATAACTAAAAAGGGCCATTTCTTGAAGGAAAATCTTCTCCTTCTTCTGAGCTGTTGCAGCGGGCAGTCAGGGCCAGATTAACACTGGGGCTAATGGGACCACAGACCCAGGCCTCTATCTGAAAATAGGCCCTCACACACTGCAGATCTCCAGGCCTCCCACTGCATAAGCATAAGAGTCAGGGACTGTCATTCTCCTCCAAAGCATACTATATACCGTGCGCATACGCACAGAAGTACCTTACGGACGGACCTATGAATCGCACGTGGATACATACGTCCGTTTATGCGACGGAAAAATACGCGCAGGAAAGTGGGCGCGATTATCAAGATACACACGGACGGAGGACATATATACGCAAGGAACTCCACACAGCTGGACTATGGAGGCATAAGTCTCCAAGAGCACGGATTAGCAATGGGAGTGACTGGGGTTTTGGTAGATGTTCCTTGCTCCGTCTGTGCGTATCGGGTCACGGATCTCTGAATGCAGTCCAGTATCACTAAATGCCAGTCTCTCATTTAAATATAACTAAACACTTCGTTCCACTTGGGCTGTTCCCTATAGGCGTAAGCAAAGCTCTGGATCAGAATCAGAGACCTTGGATCAGGTTCATAACTTAAGATATCTTCAATATGGTTGAATTGAGACAGGTATTTGTCCTGTTTATATACACTAGACTCCCACACAGATGCTTATTGACATTAAGTTATTTTCTGGTCCACAATGGCCCAGGTAAAATGATTCTAAAAACCTGCAGGTAAGGCCATCAGTAGCCGTAATTCTCTGTTCCACATGATTTATTGCACACCGGTTTGTTTGCTAAAGCTGTGCGGTCCATTCCCCAATGTCTTATGACTGAATGCAGCCAACTGTAACAGTAATTAACCGGCTCCCGGGCACAATTCCCCAGCGCTCTGAAGGCGATCTGGCAGGGCAGCAATAACCGAAGGGTTAAATGTGGTGTCACAGAATTCTGAAATGGATTCTATTGTCTTTTCTAATTTTAGCCTTTAAAATATAACGTGACCTGTAAACGGGAGCACTGGCAGATAATCATTTTCTAGGATTTTGTCTTAATAATTATTGGTGCAGATTTTGATTTTGATTTCTTTGGCTTATTATCTTCTCTCTTTTTACCAAACAGGTTTGAAAACGTATAGCTCAACATTGCAGAGTTTCCCGGAATGTCCGGGAGACTCACGAAATTCGGGCAGTTCTCCCGGTATCCTGGGAGAGCCTGCAAATCTCCCCCAAGGGTCTTGAGCCTTTGCGGTTTCCCTGAAACCACAGTCTCGAGTCCTGCCCCCCTGCCTGGCAACTCTAGTTTACTAGTGTTGCTAGGGACAGGGAGGGACTTGATGGCGCAAATTGCTTCATCAAGCCCCATCCCTATGAAACCCTGAAAGTGGTAACTGATAAACAAGGGGTGGGGCTTAATGGCACAATTTACATAAAGTCCGCTGTTAAGCCCCGCCCCCTGCATGCATCAATGGCTTCCCTCCGGGATCTTTTAAAAGTTGGCAACCCTGGTATAGCTGGACACATGGGACCAAATTCTCAGTCCTGAATTTTTCTTATTACTAGCGTACTTATACGTGTAGAGCTACTACTCATGCATAGTAACTCTTTTATGCTATCTACGTAACATTTTGTTACGTAGATTGTGTACACACGGTCTTTAAAGAAGAAAAATTCGGGACTGAGAATCCGGTCCATGCTCTCCCTTCATGAGTGACAAAAGAGAAGTGTTGGAACACAAGAGCAGCACTGAAACAGGGGTCAGAGAAAATGAATCGGATCCAGACCTCTGCGGTGTGGGTTCTGGTGGCAGCAGCAGTGGAGGTCCGATGTCAGTTCCTTGCTGTATCCCAAACTTCGTCACTGCCCTCTCTCCTCAGAGTTATGCCCAAGGGATCCTACTTTAACTGTTCCGGGTGTAGATCGTTGGTACGAACGGCCCTTTTTCAAAAGGGTCATTTCATACCAGCCAGATGCGAATTGGCTCACAAATCGATTGCTTCTGCCTCGAGGAGGAGAAGCAATCGATCATCCATGTAATGAAGAATGATCACCGAATGGTGAGTATTTATCCTACCCTAACACTTATCCTAATCCTTACCCTAACCCTGCCCGTCCATTATGTTAACCCTATTCTTCTCCTCCCTGCAGCCTGACCTTAAGACTCCCTTCCCCATAGCCTAACCCTCCTTTCCCCATAGCCTACCCCTAAGACCCCCCTACCTGCAGCACGACCGGGATGCAGTCTTCTGTCTGATATTACTATTTTAGAAATACAGGCAGCTGAAAGCTGATTTTTGGATGCCTCTATTTTGAAAACACTAGTATTGTGAAATTTTTGTGAATAAATGGGTCAGCATGCCGTTCTTCATGCTTAACCATTCATTCGGAAATCACTGCCGGCACAGATAGACCCACCTATCTTAACTTACATGAGGGGGTAAGTCCCCTACATGAGTGCACTTACCTTCGGTGGTCATCTCTCCTAATGTAAGTGAAGTGTGTGCAATGTATCGTGTGTATAAAGTAATAAAAAATATTTTTACACTCACCATTTGATGTACGCATCTTGGGAAGCCTTCAAATGTTCTTTTTCAGATGTCTTCTAGTCTTTTCTTGCAGCTTGGTTAATCTTCTCCTGTTGACACGCAGCAGATGTTCTTTTCTCCATTGCGGCATCTTCTTCGGACGATCCGGTCACTAGGGGGCGCTGTTTTTATACTACAGGTGACATCAGAAACAGTAGAGGACTGTCGTCACCTGTAGTATAGTGCCCCCTAGCGACCTGATCGTCATAAGAAGATGCTGCGATGGAGGAAAGAACATCTTCAGCTGCGTGTCAACAGGAGAAGATGGTCCAAGCTGCAAGAAAAGACTCATTTTCGGGTGTGGGTCCCCGCGTAGAAAGTCCCTTTGTCGAAAATACTGATTCCTCCCAGCGTAATTATGGTTTTGATATCCGGCGCCCCGGTGCACAGGACCGCCGCTTCTATTCAGCTCCGTGTTTATGATGGAGAGACCAAAGTACCAGACAGTGTAGGTTCAGCTACGGACCCAGAACAGGTGAAGCGCGATCGTGAGAACACTAATTTTAATAGGGACAGGTTCCTGCTTTGTGGCTTAGGTGTCTCTCTTCATATTCTATGCTGACCCTCCTACAAACAGTATGTATCGGCTTGTAATGATGTAATGTTAGACTCTGATACTGTGTTACAACTGTTTAATTGTTTGCAAGCACTGTCTCTTGAAATTCTTTTTAAATTCGTTTTTAATAAAAATAAAATTTTTTAAGAATTTTTCATTCTGTCTTTATGCGAGTCACTATTAACTGTTCAAAATTATGCACCTTGGGCCTGATCCAGAGCAACGCTCGCAAGCGAGCGTACGACGAGCGTATGCGAATTTTCGTCAAAAAATTCGCAATGCGCATGCCCAGTATGACAGGTTCCGGTCGCCCGCGCGTCATGAGCGAATAGCGGGCGTATCGTTAGCGTATTTTTCGCTCGCCGGGCGTATTTTTTTTACGATGGTCGGCTGGGCGCCCGTTTTACTACAGGGAGGCGGGGATAGCCATTTAAATTGTACAGTATGGGCGTGCTAAGCGTATTTTCTCAGCGTATTCTCTGCGAATTTTCGTACGGCCGACGGTCGT
>WWET01000175.1:606145-625530 GCA_011038615.1 Limnodynastes dumerilii | reverse complement strand
TTTCTTACCTTACAGGCTCATCCGCCGAGCGGGACTTCATATGCTAGCCGCAGTCTGTAAATGTAAGGAAAGCCGACCCTTATTTTAGCATCCAGACTCAGTCTGACTCCAGACCAGTGGCGCTGCTCTGGAGTCAGACTGCGGCTGGATTGTAAAATGGTTCAAGTAGGCGATACTACCTCTTAGCCAAGGTGGCATCGCCGGGCAGCGCCCCCCTTTGGCTGGCGCCCCTGGCGGCTGCCATCCTGGCCATGACACTGCTGAGGTGTTATGGAAACTTCACACTGGACTTCAAGCATCTGGGATTGTGCATCTCCATTCTTCCACTAGACTCTGGGACCTTGGACATGTAAAATGTTTTCTCCTCAGAAAAGAGGACTTTGGACCACTGAGCAACAGACCAGTTCTGGATCAGTAGAATTCACAATCATAGGGAAGATGCTGACCTGATTGGAATATAGGACCCGAAGGATTTGCATAAATTGCCAATGACTGACCAGGCTCCCCACCAGACGCACCCCAAAATAAATAGACACACACAACAGTATTGGATTTAAATATTGGGGACATAGTTTATTGATTAATAAGATTCAAACTATTAATTTGGAAGGTAAAGAGTGGCATAGATAGCAGGTGGCAGGTCAGCGATGGTAAACGGAGAGCAGGGATCCCCCTGCCCTCAAGCGCCACGGAGGAAATGGCCACCGCAAGCACACACCCCTGTCACACTGCCCACCCCGGTGTAACCGAGGTGGCAAACTGAAAACTAACCGGCAAGCATAGTTTCCAAGTTTCCTCGAAGGGGTGTGCCTATCCCGCACCATACCTCAAGCATGAGCTTAGCGCCATGAATTGCTGACCGCCACCAATACCGCCACACTATGTCCCGACTGCAAGAAAAAATACAGGTTAGCAAAACTAAAAAGGAAGGGAGGGAGGGAGGGAAGAAAATTCCAGAAGCTGCAAATAAACTCCCCCCAACCCCTTATAAACCTAACAGAAACCCCTCCCCCTAGACCTCATCTAATTGGCTGCTATTCAGCCCCTGTTAACCCTGCGGTGCCCTTGGTAAGGAGCCTGGCAGCCAGGCATTTATCCTCTTTCAGTCCTATTTAGACTTCATTCCACTTAATGTGTGAGGGTGGTGTGAGGTATTGCTGCAATGTGTGAGGGTGGTGTGAGGTATTGCTGCAATGTGTGAGGGTGGTGTGAGGTATTGCTGCAATGTGTGAGGGTGGTGTGAGGTATTGCTGCAATGTGTGAGGGTGGTGTGAGGTATTGCTGCAATGTGTGAGGGTGGTGACTTCATTCCACTTAATGTGTGAGGGTGGTGTGAGGTATTGCTGCAATGTGTGAGGGTGGTGTGAGGTATTGCTGTAATGTGTGAGGGTGGTGTGAGGTATTGCTGTAATGTGTGAGGGTGATGTGAGGTATTTTCTGTAATGTGTGAGGGTGATGTGAGGTATTGCTGTAATGTGTGAAGTTGATGTGAGGTATTGCTGGAATGTGTGAGGGTGATGTGAAGTATTGCTGTTATGTGTGAGGGTGATGTGAGGTATTTTCTGTAATGTGTGAGGGTGATGTGAAGTGTTACTGTAATGTGTGAGGGTGATGTGAGGTATTGCTGTAATGTGTGAAGGTGATATGAGGTATTGCTGTAATGTGTGAGGGTGGTATGAGGTATTGCTGTAATGTGTGAAGGTGATTTGAGGTATTGCTGTAATGTGTTAGTTTGATGTGAGGTATTTTCTGTAATGTGTGAGGGTGATGTGAAGTGTTGCTGTAATGTGTGAAGGTGATGTGAGGTATTGCTGTAATGTGTGAAGGTGATGTGAGGTATTGCTGTAATGTGTGAGGGTGATGTGAAGTGTTGCTGTAATGAGTAAGGGTCATGTAAGTGTCCTTATGCACAGATGCACTTATTTTAATAATTTTTCCAAATGTAATGTTATTTTGAGTTATAGTTAACCAATGTATTCTTTAAATCTATATGATTTTAACTTTGCAATAAATATAGTATAGGTTTAAAACCCACAGATAAAGATATATAACATAATTGGGAGCAGAGGGAGATATTAGAAACGAGACACAGTATAAAAAGAAACAATTTTGGTACCTATTACTGTGTCATATACTGTAATTGTTCCTTATCTTATAAAACTTTTTGATTTGCCTTCAGCAATGCTGTACTAATTTATGTCAGTATAGATATGTCACGGGCTCTGGGGTTTTTGGATCTGACTCTGGGTCCCCTGAGTTTGCGGATTTGAATAGGAAACGTGGGGTTTTGATTTAAGTCTTGCTCATTGGTTGGGACACAGAAAGGGTCACTAGAACGCAGGAGCTGAATGGCATTAGCAGCAGGACTGCAATAGTACAGAAGCTCTAGAGACCGCAATGCATTCAGAAGCAGATGAGACTGCAATGGTTTCAGCCGCAGGTATGCTGTGGAGTTAACTGCACACACTGTGCAAGGCTGGCTGGGAGCTGTAGTGCAGACTTGTAGTACTGGAACTGAGGTGGAACTAGTGAGTTGTGGGCCCAGGTGCAAAAAAATATGCTTTGACCCTGATGATATCCCAGGTAACCCTTTGAGGAGCTTTTGGCGGTGCGGTGATGACAGCTGTGGGCCCTTGTATCAGCATGGGCTCCGGTGCCACTGTTGCACCAATGGTAGTTCCGCCCCTGCACTGCAACGCTAGTTGAACTGCTCACACAGTGCAGGCTGACTGAGGCCTCTAGGACAAAAGCACTGGTAGAACTGCACACACTGCAACAGATGGCAGAGGAACGGGTTAAACACAAGGGGCCAGTTTTACTAAGTTGCGGAAAGGAAAAGTGGAGATGTTGCCCATAGCAACCAATCAGTATGTAATAGGAAAGTAAGAGTTAGAATATGATTGGTTGCTATGGGCAACATCTCCACTTTTCCTTTCCCGCAGCTTAGTAAATCTGGCCCAAGGAGTTAACTGAGAATTCTCAAGGGTTACTCAGAGACCAGGAATGCGATACAAAGTGCTTCTTGCACTGGCACCAAGGATTCGGTGCCAGGGATTTAAATAAAGAGCGCCTAGTGCTGATTGGCAGAGCAGTAGCTATGGAAGCAATGCTGCTAGATGGTTGGTGCAAAGTGGTCAGATGACCATCTAGGATGGCCACTACAAGCCTCCATGCTCTGGTTAAGTGATCGGGCAGACAGGTTAGGAAACACTGGGGATGTGAGATTGAGTAGGCCGCGCTAGAGCTCCTGGACTAGTAAGACCCATGCTTTGTGAAAGGATAAGGCTTTTCATTTGACCAGTTGGGGTGATGATTATTGATCTGAAATATATACTGTCTCCAGATGCTGTTGCCGATAAGGGTTGTTTTCTGGCTTTTGACTATAGTAGTTGAAAATTTGTTTGAGTTGCTATTTCTGGAAAAAAATATTGGGCTGTATGCAGACTACCGGACGTATAACATATACGTCCGGAGTTTACCGTTATTGACTACATATACGTCCGGAGTTTACCGTTATTGACTACTGCGCTTGCGCAGTAAATTTATAATGGAATCTAAATATCTTTTCCATACGTAGATTGCATATATACGGTAGTATATATAAAGGTCGCATATATGCAATCTACCTATGGAAAAGATACGTAGATTACATTATAAATTTACTGCGCATGCGCAGTAGTCAAAAACGTTAAACTCCGGACGTATATGATATGTCCGGTAGTCTGCATACGGCCAATTGTTCCTTTCTCTGAATGGTGCATTTCCCCAAAATTAATGACCAATATGATGCAGGAATATAGTTTACAGCTGATTCCTGTAAGTACAATAATTTTACTCTGTTGTCTTGACTTTCTGCTCTAGTATGTTGTATACAGGCAGACTAAGATGGCTGCCATTCTCCATTTTTAATGTGCTTTTATGCGAACGTGTTATTAATATTGTATACAATCAGGCGTTCAAGCCCAAGACATGCCGATAAGGCAGCTTGGTAGGAGCAGAGGGTATGTGATACTAACATTATGCAATGATAGCTTACTGCGCATATGTGGAATGTAGAATAAGTTACAAAAGCAGTACCAATTAACTTGCCTAAAACATGATTATAACTTAATAAGGAAGGGAGTTTCAGCTCTGTTGTTGTCGGGGTATAAAAGACTTGGCACAAGGTCAGCTCCCCAGCCTCACCTACGGGACTGACTGCAGAAGTGCTTGTTGACCTCTCCAGCTCGACAGATAGGGGAATCATGGAAACCTGTTGATCATTATCAAGCAATAAGCTGAAGCTAAGTATTATTCATGTCCTTTGCATAGTTTTTTAAATTAAATTTTATAGTTAATTAAGAATAGTCTTGTGTTGTTTCCTTTAACTGCTGGTTTTTAAGTAACCCTCAAGTTCTGTCAGGAACATATGTGAATATATTCTAAAACGATTTCAGTAATTATTTTCCAATAATCTTTTGATAACGGAACATTGCAATAAATGTCATATTCTCCAATGATTCTCTTTTCTGGAAATGGTTTTATTTAATTCTGCGGAATTTAGCACTGGAAAATGTATTTATTTTTTGTTTGCTAACCAGTAGCATACTTAAAATGATTGACAGAACGCTGGAGGGCAAGACATTGTATAATATTACTATAACTTACTGTTTTAGATTTAGCAACTAAGATCTAGCAGGAATTGAATGTAAAATATCTGCACGATCCATGTAAAATGCACCTATTTATTTGTAGGCTTACCTTTTCCTTTTATCTATTTATGTATTTATTTATGACTATTATTTTTGCTTAGTTACTGTTTGTGTGGGCTACGGTTTCCAAATATTACAGAAATCAAAATTGCAGTTGATGCCAGTGTAAGAAGACCCTGCCAAACAAACATTACACTCTGTGGCAAGTATTTATCCTAAAAAAATAGAATCGTATGCCATTAAAATAGGAATCATGATTGCTGATTGTCCCTTAATGTCAAAGCATAAAACCAACTAGCTTAAAATAATAAATATGGACCAGATTCAGGGTTTTTAAAATAAGAGGATAACAGGTTGAATGTTACACCAAGGAAAACCAAGTTAAATTTCAGGGGGAGTAAAATAATATTTATTGCACACAGATACTGACCAGCGTTACTTTTACACTGATATGCACACTTGGGACCATATTTACTAAGGGGCAAGTTAAATCGACAGTAAAAATTGCTACACATCACTGGAGTTTCCTGGAGATTTAACTTTTTTTTTTTAAAGCGATGTCTGGCGATTTTAGTTGCGGCGAGTTTGTGTGGAACTCACTGTAGCTTGCTGCAATTTGTATTCAAATAGTGTTTTAATGCTGAAATAATGTTTTCCTTCAAACTCACCAGTGTTTGTTCGAAAATCTACATGTTTACTGTAAAATCGCTAAAGTTCACATCACAGACGCTATTTCAATGCAGGTCACTTCCTAACTGAGTGCATCCATTTTGATGAAGTGAGCTGAACTGTTTGCAGACATTTGGCAGCCATTTTGTGTGGATTTATTCAAATATATTCAGCTGTTAAAACATTATGGTTTGTTGGGACCAGATTCACAGATCAGAATGAGTTAGGTGCGGCAGTATCATCGCTACCTGTCCCATAGTGCCATAGGGCTTCCTTAACTAGCTGTATGCAGCTGGTTATTTCAAAACGCTATTGTACATAAAATAATAATAACCCTCAGCTGTTAGCCTTTTATGAGGTCATGTTTATGACAATGATTAATTGTTGACCAATTGCCAGCGATTTGAGAAAATTTGCCTCTCGCTACCACCTCACCAGCGCATTCTCCAGCAAATATTAAATTCTCCCCTTAGTAAATCC
This sequence comes from Limnodynastes dumerilii, assembly GCA_011038615.1. Lineage (NCBI taxonomy): Eukaryota > Metazoa > Chordata > Amphibia > Anura > Limnodynastidae > Limnodynastes > Limnodynastes dumerilii. The sequence goes on along the minus strand of WWET01000175.1, from coordinate 619,690 downwards.
AGAAATTTATGTGTTCTGACTTCAAAAAAAGCACCATAGTGATCTAAACTACGGCAAGCTTGAAAATCTATCATCTCTGGAGAGTTTGGGGCAAGTTTGTATTAGTAAATATGGCAAGTTCAAATTGCAATGGCCTCTGGATCAGTCCACCAGTCTTTCTCAGCAGGTATCAGATTTAATCCGGTTACTGGCCGACAATAACGTTCATTTTGTGAAACAATGATTATTGTCACTGGAAATATATAACACCATCATAAACCAAGCAACAGACCACAAATAATGTGAACACAACAACAGGGTAGATTACTGAGAATAGAGCATTTTTTATAATAATGAATACATTGTAATCATATTAATTAATACATTGTAATCATATAAATAATTGTAATTATACAAGAGCAATATAATTGTGTTGTATTATTATACAGTATAGTAGTATCTAGTACATTAGTCATTGGAAACCTTTGGCACCTTTGGTTTTGTGAAACTATACCTCCCAACATGCTCCAGAAGCATAAGCATATCTGATACCCAGCTAAGCATGATGGGATTTGTAGTTTCACAACATCTACTATAAAAGGGTTGCCGACTTTTTATTTCTCCCTTCCGGGAGATGCCGACATGGGGATGGGGCTTAATGATGCAATTTATGCAAATCGTGTCATTAAGCCCCGCCCCTGTCCAGCCCCATGGCAATCCCTAATGTTGCTGGCAATGGGCATGGCTTAATGATGAAAATCACATCATCAAGTCCCACCCTAGTAACACTAAGGATTGCAGTAAAGAGAGGGACTTGCAGGAGAACTGCCTAAATCTTAGGAGTCTCCCGGATATTCCGGGAGAGTCGGCCACCCTAGACTATAGTGTTGTGCACCAAGTAGGATTAGACCTGACAGCTGGTTTAGCAGCTTAGCGTTATCAGCGACTGCTCGGCGGAGTGCTGTGAATAAGCGATCGCCGCTGACAACTCTAGTGCTGTGGCCCCTCAGGCTTGCAGAGGTCAGAGCCATTGCCTCGCACAACCGGCCAAAAGGAGCGACAGCACTAAGATGTCAGTCACGGCTACAAATCCTGTGTTCAATAAGCAAAGGTATTTCCTCTGCATGCATGAAAGAAACACATCTGCAGCCCTCACACCGCAGCAGGGCTTCACTAGGTACAGACTTGCTGCTATTTCTGTGATTGCTCCTAGCCCTGGTCAGCCCCCATTTGGATGTGACTTCTCTGGAGGCATGATTGTGCTTTCTAAATGTCATAAGTCGTTTATGTGATGATTCACTGAGACTATGGATAAATGACACAGCAATGACATTTATTAGTCCATAATACACTGATGTACATATAAGAGCCAGCGTTTGTCAGATCATGTGTTAGCAGAATGCTAGAAGAGGCTGATCCAGAGCTGGAGAATAATAATAACAACGGGCTGGATCTGGACTTAAGTAAGGGCTGGAAATTAGTTACTCCTGGGCTAAACCATGTTGATTGCAGGGGGAGTCAAGTTAATTGTATTCTTTGCATGCAGGGATATATCTTTGAATTGCTTACTGCACACAGATACTGACCAGCTTTACTATCACACTGTTATTTAGACTTGGGATAGGAAACATCACCTCTCAACTCTAATACTGTTTGCAACAGATGAAATATGACCCCCCTGCAATCAACATGGTTTAGCCCAGGAGTAACTCATTTCAAGCACTTACTTAAGTCTGGATCCAGCCCAACAAATGGAAATCTACATCTAGGCAAAACCATGCTGAAGTATAAGGTGGGGGGAGATTTAAACTGTGATTTAAACAGAATGAAGAAGCAAGTTTAAAAACCTTTTGACTGTTTGTAGCCTATTCAGGTAACATATTACCTGCATTTTCACACTGCACACGCTCAGAATTATGTGCACACATTGGACCGGGTCCAGACTCCTGCACGCTTTCCGTATGTGCGGGGTCACTCCATCCGAAGGAGAGAGGGTAGTGCACGCCCATAAACGGCCCATGGTATAGGGGGCCACACACCTATTCTGGACCGTCACCCGCCAGGCTTGCATGTGTGAAGTAAAGGCCCCGCACTGGGCCGCAGCAGCCAGCACAGCTCCACTGGGTTCATTATCCCGGCAGCACTGTACTGGCTAACGTGGCCCCTTTCCTTCCTGGACACTATATTGTCAGGCACTGTGTATGTGTTGCTATGGCAACACAGCGCCGTTTTCAGCGTGAAAACGCTGGGACCTTTACTTCACACATGCAAGCCAGACGACCAGTGGCACCAGGCTTGCAAAAAAATTGAAAAATAAAAAAAAGGAAATGTGTCAAGTTTTTTTCTGGGGGGAGGGGGGTTGTTGGGTGGGTCGCCTAGGGCCCCGCAAAACCTAGGGCTGCCCCTGTGCACGCCCCTTGTCACTCCCCTCTCTTGTGCAGGCTTTATGACAGCTTAAGCTGCCTTATGTTAATCATGTGGTTCAGCGGTCCGTACGACTGCTGATCCGCACAAGTGTTAGAGCCCCCTCCCACACTGTACACTTTGCATGCTTCCTCCCATTTGTACGCAACTGGAATCCTACGAAACGGAGTTCCGTATGGAGGATGCTACGCTAGGGTTAAGATAGAAGCACAAGTGCCCTCCTGTCAAATCTGGACACTTATGCACCTTGCGTACATAAGGGACCTGTCGGGCACAGGTCTGGATCTGGCCCATTATTCAGACCGAAAAGCATGGTTGCCGACTTTTGGCAGCTTCTCTCCAGGAGATCCAGGAGAGAAGCTAGCAACGCATGTGGGGGACGGGGCTTAATGACGTGGGTTATGCAAATCACGTAATTAGGCTCCGCCCCCTGGCTCATACTACCCCGTTTTTTTATTGAAATAGGGGTCGGGACGGGGCTTGATGCCGCAAATTGCATCATCAAGTCCCTTCCTGTGCCTAGCAACACTAGTATACTAGTGTTGCTAGGCACAGGAAGGGACTTGATGATGCAATTTGCGGCATCAAGCCCCGTCCCGACCCCTATTTCAAGTGAACCCCGGCCCTCAAGTCACTTGCGGGAGATTTGCTGGCTCTCCCGGGATACCGGGAGTACTGCCCGAATTTCGGGAGTCTCCCGGACATTCCAGGAGAGTCGGCAACCCTGCCGAAAAGCCACATGAGTTGTGACCGCTTGTGAAAGACGTGTCATGGGAGAGAACGGGTGGAGGCATGTAGTCAGTGTACAGTAAGGACGTGCCAAAATAAGTGCACCTGATCCAGTAAATACCATCATGTCTAAGTCCAGTGGGCTGACACTCCATGACCTGTTTCAGACCCTTGCGTTAGAATCCAAAATTTGTTATAAAATATTTTATATATGCATCAATTATATACATATATTTCCATGATAAAGCGGCACTCCTCTGAATATGTTATACTTGGTCTGGTACACTATCCAACAGTGTCAGGATGTGAGAAAGATCGTCCCTCTACTTCAAATGCTGCATGCTGATTCTTGATTGGCTTGCAATATAACTTTCAAAACCCAAATCCTGACACTGAGTGCATCGGTGCGGCTATCAGGAGAGCCCTACACACCCCAGAGTACAGTAGTATTGCGGTCTTAAGCTTTTGCTTCTATATGCTTTTAAAGAATGTTTTTTTTGGTACCATGCCATTTTTAACTATTATAAAATAAATGTGTTTTTAAAACTACTACACTATGGTCCGTTACCTCTTTGTCTTTATAATACACATATAAGGAACAAATTTCATTTGCAAACCGATTCAATTGGCGGCGAAGTTTTCAAAAAGTTTGCGTCGGTAAAAATACGACGCCTTCGCCGGCAATTGAGCGATAAAAATTCGCCTATTCAATAATTTTTTTACCGCTGCACTAAAACAGCAGGCAGCGATAAAAAAATAACCAGAGAAAAAAAAAATCCTTCACTGAACGCCGCAAATAACCTCCTGAAATCACGTTCTCACGATACTTCAGGCACTGGGTAATAGCCTCAGTAGCGCTGCTAGCAGGAGGTGACCGGCGCTAGTGAGAGGCTATTACCCAGTGCCTGAAATCACGTTCTCACGATACTTCAGGCACTGGGTAATAGCCTCAGTAGCGCTGCTAGCAGGAGGTGACTGGCGCTGGTGAGAGACTATTACCCAGTGCCTGAAATCACGTTCTCACGATACTTCAGGCACTGCGTAATAGCCTCAGTAGCGCCTGGCACTTCCTGCTAGCAGGAAGTGATTTGCAGCGTTAACAGAGAGATTTTTTTTTTTCCCCTAGCAGCTGCTCAGCGGTCCCTGGATGGCAGGGCATGGTGCCTAATGCCTTGCCATCCATGGGCATGCTGATGCTTGTAGTTCTACAAGCATCAGCATGCCCAGTAGGGGCACAACATAGGGCAGCGTTGAAAATCCGCACCTCTCATAGGTGCGGATTTTTATCGTTAAAAAACCGGCGTATTTTTAACGCAATAAAAGAATTGAATAAGAAAAAAAAATAGCGCTGGTAAATAAAAAAAAAATGCATTAAAAATACACCGGCGAAGGATTTTTTCCTAATTGAATCGGGCCCACAGTATATCTATATCTAATTTAATTTCTTTTAATGCATTCAGTACATTTACTGCATTCACATTGCAACAAAAATGTCCACACTATTCATAACTTGCATTTCCATTATACATTACAGTGTACTACCATGCACTTGTGCAGCGTACAGTATATGGTAATGTGGCTGCATTGGGCTTGACTGCTTTGTGTCCAGAGGCTACTGTTGAAGAAGAAAGAGTTTAATGATGAGTTAAATTGAATAATAAAGATTTATATGGAGGTCTAGATTTTATATTACAGCAGAGTAGCAGTAGCGGTCAATGATGTACAGGTTAAGCCACAATGGTGAGTGAGCAAGCGTTTATGCAAGTTACTGGTTTATTATAACAGCAGAAACGGTTTCTTTAAAGCAGGATACTCACTGAGGCTTTCAGAGATGATCCGGCATCCATTTAAATCTGTGGTAATGATTGTAAACCCGACCTACTTAACGATGTCCCCCGTACACACTGCTCCCTAGTTTCTTGTGGATCGTTTCACAAACTGATCACATAAACCTGTGCTGCAATGATATACTCGCCCACAAGGTGTCGCTGTGCAGAAATATAAATGTGAATCGTTTCAGGGCTTTGGATCGCACACAGCCATGTGCTGGGTGATAATTTGCATGCGACTCTGGGTCTGTTTCTTTGAGTACAATAGGCAAAAGTTAAGACTTTTTCCCTGCAGGGTCTATCCAGATACATATAATCATATAATACATATAATCAGCCCCTACATCTGTACGTTGTAGGACATGCAAGATAAGGTTTTATCCTAATACCGATTCCATTCAGTTAAATATCTCTGAATCAGAGCCATATAGAGCTGTGTAGCTGTGTATCAAGAATGTTTAATTACTGGCTCAAACAAAATGGAAGCATTAGGATGCACTGAACATATGTAGCCTGTTTCTTATATAACAAAGAGAATTTATCCCCAAATCCTGTTTCAGCAACATGCATCCCAGGCACAAAAGAACCACAGGAATCGTTCACTCTGCTTAGTTTCAAACTGTTTAACTATACTATTTATTCCACTCTTCCAGTATACAACGGGGACAGTACTTCAATTAAATTCCTGAGATAAGCAAACTACTGCCTATAATTTATAGGAGGTCATTTTCAGCCAATACCCACTTTGGTGCTTAATATAATGTGCAGTCTATATGATAAATACCACAGCCTAGCTAATAACTGGAGCCACTATTTATCGCACATTAGTCGACCTCTAGTTTGCTGTTGTTGATAAAAGCTACCCCTGAGGATGATTATTATTTAGGGGAGATATTAATCATAAAACTGATTAACTAAAAGCTATTATGCTGGAGTAGATATTTTCTCGCACCTTTTTTTTTCCCAATGAACTTTTATCATGTTGGTCTTAATAGTCTTGAAATAAAATCTAGACCATTAATAACTAGTGGGAAAGAAAAGCAAGAAAGCCCCCCCGCAGGACAGCTAGCTGAATACAGATCACTCGGAGGATGCTAAAGCAGACTGCACAGGATAGATTTAGCCAGCAAGTGTAATGCACAATAATTAGTTGAGTAATATATAACCGTGATGGGGGAAATAAGCCACTTTAAGCACAGCCATTGACTATTTGATAGTTTGTTATTTGTCACTGTAACCAAGTTTATATATTAGCATAGAAATCCCTGGATAGCAGCTATTTCAGATTGCTTTACATGTTAAGATATAAATAAATCAATGTGTAATCTCTGCCATGTAATTGATAATGTTGTAGAATTCAGGAAAGCAAAAGGAGCCAGGTGCCGATGCAGATTACCCTGGCAGAAAGGGCTGACTGTATTAATATCCCTTACAACTGTTCACAGGTAATAGCTTGGACGAATTTCGAGGTCTTTAATCACATCTCCTTTTTCCAAGTGTCAGCTTGCATTTTGCGTTAAGTGCTTATACTATCAGGCTTTTAATTGCTTTAGGGTGCTGCTTCATCCTTTGATTTGCCTATCTTATTATTGACAGCTGTGAGTGTTCTATTATTTTTCCTCTCTAACGGAGACCTGTCTTGTGTCTCAACAGGCTGGGCTTTAATGAAGGAACGTCAAAGCTGCTAACAGTCACACAAACAGGGACTTCGGACCCTTGTGACCGAGGATGGTGTCGCCATGGAAACTATTTCTGATCCTGTCAGTCACAGTGGGTTACCTATCAGGTAAATACAATGGTTATCAAGTCAAACTAAGCTAAATTTATACTCTTTCAAGTGCTAACTAGATATTGCAACTTTTATATGTTTTGTAAGACATTGGATGTCATCTTTTGCTGTGTTGGAATATAGTATATTGTGAGGATGATGGAGGTAAATTCAAGTCTGCATATAATTAAATTGTGGTGTGGTGGAGTTTACAAATTGCAACTATATCATAGATGGTAGTTAATGACAGCAGGAGCAGCCAAGGTGATTGGAGCATGCTTTATGACAGCTATGTTTGGGTATTTGACTGTTCTTGTCATATGTCTCATTTTAGATTTGTACTGTGGTTTGCAGCAGGTCTGGATATAAGAGGTGATTGTATGATATGTAAGCTCTTGGGAATTGTAAGGGTTAATGTGGTTGAAGCATGTGACTGTTTTATACCCGTAGGCGCAGGAGAAGCTTTATTGATTTTGACAAGTGCTATGTTATCAGCACCTAATGGGATATGATATTGCATTAATGAATTTAACAGTGGAGAATGCAGGTTGCATACTACCTTAGGCATATGCAAATGAGAAATGACTGGCCAATTTCAGTCTACATCATCTGTGATGAATATTCTATATGCTACATTTCAAGACGAGTTCTATGTAATTAACATTTCTCAACCTTACTCCCTGGGTAATAACTGTACAGTGTTCAGAGGTGTAAGGGTCCCAGGATTGATCCTTCTGAGGGTAATGGTTTTCAGTTGTTAATTCGCTCTGCACATTTCATATCTTTTGCATTTATTTATTGACCATTCTGACTACAGAAGTTCTTTGTTTAACTTTTATCGATACCATTCTTTATACTTTACTTTTGCACAATTGAACTGATTTTATATCTCCGTTCCCTTTCCAAGTATGCTCACACATCTTACTAATGTTTAGATTGCAAATGATTTCAAAATGCTTTTTTTTTTCTGCAGGGTTTTTGCAACTTTTGACAGCATCATCCAATAGTTAAAGAGAATCACATGATAGTTTGGAATCATTATATAGTGTGAATTTATAATATGATTTTGTTCACTGGTTCCAGGGCTTTTTCAATTTTAGATAACCTTGGGTGTGTCCGAGGTCCATTGCCTTTCACGCCGGATGTCCTTCAGACTGGATCATATTCACACTTAAGAGTGGGTTAGGTGCAGACAGATCCGCACCTAACTCACCAGTCCTGGTGCTAATCCCCCCCCCCATTTTTGGAACCTTAAGAGAGTGCCATAAGGCTACCTTATCTTACCATGCATAGTTTCCTTCTTAATCTGGTACATAGATTGCATAAATGACCTACTACGCATGCGGAAAGTAGGTAGGTCCTTCGGGAGATTCCGTACTTAAGAAGCCAGTGATTTTTCATCAGTGCTGAGAATTATTTATCTGTTAAGCTGGGTACACACCTATGCAATTGTTGGACCGACCATACAATTCCAGACCATTTGGAACAATATCGCAGGACTATGCGCCAGATCCAGAACTTTGGTGCCGCTGTGGAAATCGGACCTGGTGGGTAAATGAGGATTATATGGAAGGGCTAACCCAGGCCCTTACTGTATAATTTAAATACACCCCCTCCCCTTCCCCATCTAACCATGTGTTCATGCTGTCAACATGTTGGCTTGAATTGTCCCGCCATTGGAAAGGCTTCCATTATGGAATAGGGGATCTTGATAATAGAGATCTGTGCTGGAAGCCTTATATCCACCCATGCTCACTTGCCATCTGCGGTCACTTGCTGCTTATCTGGATCTTGAATTTTGGTGATAAAAAAGGCCACATTTGATGATTTGCTTATATGAACGTCTTATTGGACCATCGTGTCTTCTGCCAATCTCCTGTGCAGCATAAGCAGATATCTGTACGGTGTGTATGGAGTCACCATTGTTTCAGCAGATGTTTAGGAGAGATGATGATCTCAGATCTGCTGGTAAATTGGTGTAGTGTGGACACGGGAATTGGCGTGCTTACCAGGACTTGCAGTCATCACTGAGGACTTATTTTGGTGGGTATTTTTAAGAACGGTTAAACTGTACATGCGTGGTACCTATATTTACGCAATCTATGTTGGTTTTAAGAAGGTAAGTCCCAATCCTGGGTTAAGTCTGACAGGGGAATTACGTACGCCGGCTGTTAAGTAAAAGGGGTTGTCCCCCCTTTTAAGTCAGTCGTATCTCTGCCGTGAAGGCGGAGATCGACATATTAAAGAGGGGACAGGGTGGGGGATGCCCTGTTACGACCTGGTTGTAAAACTTAAGATAACGTAAGTGTCCATATTTACTACTGAGAGTGGGTTTGCACTACCCACTACGACCATGGCCGCAATGACCTTGCACACCCATAAGGCGCGTGTAGGTCAGGATCCGACCCGTAGATCCCTTAAGAGCAATTCATGCAGCTGTTCGCAATGAGATAACTAAGAAGGGGCTTGCTAGGAAAAGTTAAGAAGGAAGTTAAGAAAAGCGTGCGTGGGGAGCCATTTAAATGGGGCAAACAGGGCTCAGTTTGCTAACTAAGTTTGTTCTTCAGCAACTTAAGAAGATACATACGCACAGAAGGATAAGGCAGCCTTTGGCATTCTTAAGTCAGTTAAGAACAGCAAAAATGAGGGTGTCAATGGAGTTGCCGTGCGTATAATTAAGAACCTAATCGTTCTTATCTCCCTTTTTAACTGTGAATCTAGCCCTAATTTCCTAAGAGCCACAATATTTCAAGTATGATTACACAGCTTTGGATAGATGAATACTCAACTTTAGATGTATTTTTCTCAGAACATTTGCATCCACTGAAACATCTATCAAGGAGGTGACCTCTGGACAGCTGGATGAAACTTTTACCTTTAACCTTGTTCTGGTACTAAGCCAAGGCAATACATCAGATGTCTGCTCTGTAAACTGTAAGACTCCAGTATATAATTGAAGAGAATACATTTATATTAGGGCAGGTGGAAAGGTCATCAAAGAACGATAATTCAGGTGTTGTTCCCATTTGTTTTATACTTTACTTCTACATTATACCAATAGCAACTAGACTTGAATGCAATCTTCTACATAATCCATATTCCATAATAATATACCAGTCTGTCTCAACACTTTCAGTTCAGGATTACATCTAATGATCGTTAACGTCTTCTGTTTTTCTATTGTTAAGGACCTTCGCTTAACCTGAAGTATTGTTCTATTTGTAAAAAGGTGTATAAATTAGCAACTAATTAAATGCAGTAAACAAGCTGATAGCATCAGCGTGTCAAACAAAGTACTGTGTTGTACCTGCATCCGAGCTTTGTTTAAGCCCAGGCATGATAACCGCAGCGCACGATTGAATCCATTGTTATATAATCACAATCATTGCCGTACGATTATGTCTTTGAAGAGGTATATTGATTCTCTTCTGCTTGCACTCGCAAGTTTGATGTTTAATCCCGGTTTGTTTGCTGACCTTGGACACGATGACAGGATAATTGTAACTCAATGACATATGCAAATAGACGTCCGTAAATAACAGAGGTCATTCAGACACAATGTAACCCTTCCACTTGAGATGTAAGATAAAACAAACAGATCATAGAATATCAGGATGTGGATTTGTCATAATGATTACTAATAATGTTCTCTTCCGAATTTTGTTTCATAATTGCTGTGTTCTATCATATTTCAGTGCCAAGGTTATGCTCGGAATCATTATTTTCAGGACGCATACAAACATTTTTATAGCATATTTGAGTTTTTCTCAGAAAATTGAGTTGTATGTATTTTAAGAAACGGTAATTTGTGGTAATTATATAAAGAGTTCCAAACATTGTAAGGATTTTCATATTTTGGTTCAGTCACTTTTTGCCAAGATATATATTACATTCTATGTCATTATAGGGGATTTAATAATCATCATCATCTATGATATAAGAGGCTAAGGCTGCTCCTCACCTTTATAAATGAGCGACAGGGGGATGGGCCAATGGGTGTGGCGTACCGGGAGTACCCTGGCCAGTGAGGGGAGGGGGGAGCAAGGCTAACACTACTCCTCACCTTTCTTAATGAATAAAAGAAGGATGGGCCAATGGGTGTGGTATCCTGGGAGTACACTGGCCAGTGACAGGAGAGGGGCGGCCACAGATGTTGTGTGTGAGGAGAACATTCCACTGCTGAAACAATGAAAGGGAAGCAATCTTTTTTTTATTTTGCTATTTTGACAGCTTCTAGTCTAAAATCTTGGACCTGAGGTGATTTTCCTGACCCTTTGTTTTGGTTAGAAGGTGAGATTAAGCTGGTGGTGAGGTCAGAGGTCAGCATGGAGTGGCCCAGGCAGTGGGATTTATAGTACTGGTGCAGACACTGCAGACTTCGTTTTCATTGGTTCATATTTAATTGCAAAAGCTGAGGTTATTTAATCCCTCATTAAATGCTAAGCCCTTTATGTTTGACCTATTTATCTCATATTTACAATCAGAATTCACACAAGGGACTAATCACTCAATAAATATAATAATGTAAAATAATGTTGTCAAATGATTCATTGTGTATTTGTGGTGTGAAATAGATTTTTGTGTGTAGTATATCAAACCCTCCATCATGACCCATTCCATCAGGTTCAAAATATTCTGTGCCTAAGCTTCCAACAACCAGTTACTATGGTAACCACCCTTGTTGAAAAAAATAATCTTTTTCAAATATCAGTTAATTCGTTATAATAATAAGGTGAGTGATAGTTGGAAGCTCAGGAGTGGAGTGTTGTGTACCTCATGATGGAAGACTTTAAGACTTTAGCTCTATATAGCAATGCTTTAATGTAAAATTGCTTTAAAACTCCGCACGCATGAAATCACCTCTCCTGAGTGTCGCTGTCTTCAGCCAGTATCCAGCATGTCTCCCCTGCTACCACTGCCCTGCTCTGGACTGGTGAGTGGCCTGGGAGCCCCTACCCTATGCTTTGCTTGTCCTGTCTGCATGGGCTGTGGAGGGATACAGATAGTGAAAGGACCAGGGAGACAGCCATAACAAGGGGGCAGGTGAAGGCTGGCAATAGGGGGCAGACATGGAGGTAGGCCCTGGCAATAAGGGGCAGAAGGAAGCTGGTATTTGTATTTGGGGGCAGACATGGAGACAGACATATGCAATAGGGGGCAGATATGCAGGCAGGCACTGGCAATAGGGGGCAGAAGGAAGCTGGTATTTGTATTTGGGGGCAGACATGGAGACAGGTATTTGCAATAGGGGACAGACATGCAGGCAGTGGCAATAAGGGCAGATGGAGGCAGGCACTGGTATTTGGGGGCAGACATCGAGGCAGGCACTGGCAGTTGGGGGCAGCTGGAGGCTGGCACTGGCAGTTGGGGGCAGCTGGAGGCTGGCAGTTGGGGGCAGCTGGAGGCTGGCAGTTGGGGGCAGCTGGAGGCTGGCACTGGCAGTTGCGGGCATCTGGAGGCTGGCACTGGCAGTTGGGGGCAGCTGGAGGCTGGCACTGGCAGTTGGGGGCAGATATAGAGGATGGCATATGAATCCTGGACAAATAATAAGGGGCAGACCTATGGGTGGCTGAATAAAAGGGGTAGGTACTAGATCTGCTTGTATGGGCAGTGCAAGACACACCCACTTTCCCAGACACGCCTACTAGGTGGTACAAAACACACACCTCTACCAGGCTGCCAAATTTTGTCCCTCTTTTGAATTTTCAAATGTTGGGAGTTATGCTGTTGATAGTTATATATTGCAGTTCAATTAAGGTGTTGTTTAACCTGTGGAGGGCATATAGGGCTATATTTACAAGAAAAAAAATTTCCCCCAATTAGAAGCTGCTCCAGGCTGGCTTGTGCTCGTGTCGAGCCTGGCAGCTTCCCCTTTAAAATTTACCAAAACTCACCCCTGCGCCGAGGTCCCTCGAAGTCCCTCAAAGTGCTCTGCCCGCATCGCAGGCACTTCATATCAAATGAAGTGCCTGCACATTCGCAGAGACTTCACAGCCGCACTTAGAAAATTTTCAGCCCAAAAAGCTTCTAAGTCGGACGCGTCTGCCGGACAGGTAAGTTTTGTCTTTTTTTTTTAACTGTTATAAATGTTTTTAATGTTTCCCTTTAATTTTAAGTAAAAAAACCCAAAACATATATTTTTTAACTTTTTTTTTTTTACATGACCGCATCCTCCTTCATACCAGCAGTCTCCCCATACACGCCCCACTTTTCCTCCTCCTAATAACAGCTATTAGGGGGAGGAAAAGGGGGGTATATGGGGACAGTGCATGTTTTCCAGGTCTCAATGCTGGAGCACAGGTGTGTTCATTACTAACTGACACATTTTAAAAGCTCCACAGGTGCTGCTCATTATATCACTTGTGCTTCTTTAAGGAAACCTAGAAAATAGGGACTGTTAGGGGTCCATGAGGACCGAGGTTGGGAAACACTGCTGTAAATGGAATATGGGGCTGCTCTTGTGAACTCAAGCCAGCCCTTTATGGGTCGAGTTACCACAATTTGGTTAAAATGCTTGTAAGTTGAGAAAAATTGGTCAGGACCTGGCCCAAATATTTAAATATGTTCTTAGCACCAGCATCTCTTATTGTGCTAATTAGAATACCAAACGTTTCACCAGTTTTATGTCTGCTTCAGGGTTGCCGACTCTCCCGGAATGTCCGGGAGACTCCGGAAATTCGGGCAGTACTCCCGGTATCCCGGGAGAGCCAGCAAATCTCCCGCAAGTGACTTGAGGCCTGTGGTTTCACTGAAACCACGGCCTCAAGTCCTGCCCCCCTGCCTAGCAACACTAGTATACTAGTGTTGCTAGGCACA
>WWET01000175.1:565676-588764 GCA_011038615.1 Limnodynastes dumerilii | reverse complement strand
ATAATGAAAATAGTAGTTTTGTTTAAAAAACATGAAATAATAAAAATGAAAAAATAAACAATAGAATAGGGTTAAAAACTTACCTGACCAAAGACACGTCTGCCCGCAGGTGCTGGTCCCGACATAAAGGGCCTGCTCATGTGCAGTGCTTCTCATACCGGGGCTTCATTTTTACAAAGTCCCAGAAGAGAACCACTGCACATGTGCAGACCTCCGACGGGATTGCACTCAGCCAAAGACAGTCCGCGATGACTGCAGAAAGTTCGTATGTCATCGCGCGACAGCCAGTGGAGGGTAAGTTTTAGTAAATAATATGAACGTAGCTTCCAGGCTCGCAGTGAGCTGATTCGAAACCTGGATGAGCTACGTTCATATTGGTAAGTAAATAGAGAATGAGGTCTTGAGAACAATTAGAAGTGGGAGCATCGCCACATCTTTCCTAGCGGGCTCTTGATCACTCTGTGAATTCTTATTGCTAGGATACAGCCAGGACACTAGCCAATCCCGCTTGTCAGTGTGATGGACAGTTCCTTGTATTTTGAGATTCTGAGTGTCCCCTTGAATCTTCTTGTTTTTCCTGGTGTTTATCCCTTTCCTCCTCCAGCTCTTCTCTTGCTCCTGGCTCCTGGCTCTCGTTCTCTTCCTTGGAGTGTCGGTTGTGGGAGTGCTCTTGCCTCTGTTTATGGTCGGTTGTATTGTTGGACTTTTTGCATCTAGCCTCTTGCGCAGTGTTTCCTCTGTCTACACTGTTGCTTATTCTTCATGTATTTTACCCTCAGTCAGATTCTGGGCCGTATGCAGAGCGGAGTTTACCGATATGTTCTACTGTGCATGTGCAGTAATTCTGTAACGTACCGTCTTTAAGACCGCGTATACACAATCTATGTTGCAACAAGTAACAACAAGTATCTCTTGTCCTTGTGACTCTAGACTCTCGGTGCTCTCATCCCTGGTTGGGGGCTCGTGTGCTAGTATTTTAGGGGCCGTGAGCTGCTAGGCGTCTGCCCTAACCATCAGGGTCTCCAGGCTCCGGTAGACAGCTCTCGTAACACTGTCAGGAGGTGTAGGTTTATGGAGAATTCCATTGTAATGGTGAACATGAGCAATACTAGGTTTCGCTTCGTTCTATTCTTAAAGTCACATATAAATTATATCAGGTGCTCTTTTTGTACAAAAAAGGAGCCAGTACTCAGCTATTGTTATTAACTAATATTATATAACACTATATTATATAACACTATGTGTCAGCACATACATTAAAAAAGGAGGTTTAGTTCACTATGTAGCTATGCTGGGTTAAGCTCACCCGCCCAGCATCAGAAGTTGCAAGTTACGTCTGAATGGGTTATTTCTGAATGGGTTAAAAAGTCTGCAAGTTAGAATCTGGGCCACGTTCTTTTCTTAAAATGCTAAATTCAGCTTTCATATTTATTAATAAGACATAATTATCCCTGCAACATCATTACCCTATTTTTATGCAGTATAGTAATATATCACAATGTGTTTTATTATATGATTAGGTGGTATATAAATAGGTTAATGACACCTCGGTACATATGTGCCTGACTCTCGCACACACACTACTATGCCTGGCATTCCTCTGACAAATGTTTTTGTTGTTTCACATTGCAAGAGGTTCCCACTTCTGTCGTGGCCGTTGACACAACTGCCATGGATGTGCAGGCAGGGGTGTCAGACCATTTTAACTTGGGGTTTCACCCCTATGATCATGTAATTTGCAAGATACAGTGTACTTAGGTACTGCTAACTGCCAGGTTACTGATGAGTCTATGGGCCTGATCCAGACCTACGCCCCCGCCGTCGCTAGGATGGCGGGCGTAAGCGTAAGATCGACTGAAAAGATGTTGCCCGGCGTAGCTACGGCAACGCCCCCGATCAACGATCAGCGTCCGTAGGAACAGCGTAGGGACGCTGGAGGGGGCGTCCCCCTAGCGTCCCTACGTTAAGGTTAGTGAAGGTGGGCGGGGGCAGGTAATATAATGAGGGAGAGAGGGAGGGCTTAGCGGTAGTACGCTCGTGTGCGAGCGTATTACCCATTGCTTACGCCGGCTGAAGTTAGGGTAGCCTTCAGCCGGCGTAAGCAATGGAAAATACGCCCGCACAGGGGGAGTGCCGGGGAGAGTGGGCGCCGATATACTGTGCTTTAGTAAGCACAGCGCATCGGCGTAGGTCTGGATCAGGCCCTATGTGACTGAAATGTCAGCATTTCAGTCACACAGACTTAAATCGCTTCCAGCTCCCCCCTGGAAGGCACCTATTTTAAATTTTTTGGGAGGGAATCTCCCCCTTGCCCTTATGTTTTGGTACCCATTACTGCAGACAGGGCTGCCAGAAATTACGAATCCTCAGACACAGTTACTTTGCTCTTCCCCCTTTGTGACATCACCCGTGATGTCACATATAATGGCACTCTGCAGACCTGCATTACCAGCGGACCAAAGCACTGGGAAGTCCTTCCTTGCGTAATGGCCCGCTAATGTGTAGCTCTCCAGCAGCAAATATCAGGGGTAGGAGACCATTGATAACTGTTTCTGGAGAGCTAAGGTTATCCCCCCCCGAAGGGGTGTAACTGCTACTGGACTCAGTGGAGAAGGGAGCCACCCACTTTGAACCCATGATCAGAGGCAGGTGACTACACTGCACAAGCATCAGATGAGGATGGGGGGGTGAGTTGCCCCCTTATCCAGAGTTCTGCCAGCACTCTTGCTATGGGGTGATTAGGGTTGCACCTGGTTGTGACATTGGCTCCTTTTTGGAAATAGCCCCAATTTTGTGGTAGGTGAGACACCAAGAATGACCTACCACATAAATGACAAAAGTTTCAAATAATCCCAAACATTAAAAGCACCTAAATTGCTCAATAAATACGATAAGCTGCGAGTGATAAAGCTCCCTTACTCACACAATATAGGAGCTGTCACAGGATTATTGCACTTTACTCAGTGCACAGCTGAAAAAAAAAGTCTTGTACGGAATAACATAAAGCTTTCAATGAGAGATCACTGATAAAAGGTTGCTGATGGAGAACATATTATATGCTATAAATCCACTCTCACAGAGAGATAGGGAGATAGAAAAAATAATTGTTCCATGAGCAGCCTGATCTGTATGTACAACGATTATCACTGCTGTAGCAAAACCTTATATACAATTATTGAAACTCTAAACTTTACTCAGGTTCAGCTCAATATGAAAACTTACATTTTTTTTTTTATGTATACCTTTTAATAGTTTTTATCAGCAAGAAATATATATAATATTAATATTAATAATAATAAGATTATTATTATTATTATTATTATTATTAATAATAATAATAATAATAATAATAATAATAATAACAAAGTAACTGCATCTCTTTACAAATGTAGAGCTTTCTTTACTGTATTACTGGTGTACTTGCCAATTATAATGAAGTCAGACAGATGGAGAAACTCTGACCCGGAGGTGGAGGTACAGGTCTGATAATTGGAGATGGCCACACACTACTCAATATCAGAAGCTTGAGTGTGATATATTTCAAGTATTCCATAAAATCAAATAATTGTATTGGAGCGTTTCCAGTCTGATTAGTGGACATTTTGAAATTCTATAAAAAGAAAGCACTCTGGAAAGCGCTAGGATTTAAACAACCAACGAGATAAGAAAAGAAATTAGATCAGAAAAAATCACTATTTATTTAGAAAACATAAAAAATCTCCATCCCAATAGCATACATAAATATATGTGATTGAACAATATTAAGGCAGATACTTCGGTTGTATAAAATAAATAATGATGAGCCGTATTCAGAGAACCGTTTTCACTGCGATTTTTAGTGCATATTTTTACGTTTTAACTGCGCATGTGTAGTAACTTTTTGTACGTACTTTACGTAGACTATATGCGTGAAAATGCATCATGGACGGACTTGTGAATGGAACGTGGGTACATACGTACGGATATGTGACGCAAAAATCCGCACGTGAAAATTTCAATAAAAAAGGGCGGGGAAGGCATTTAAATGAAGGTAAGTGGGCGCGAATAATATGAATTGCGCGTAATGCCCATGGAAAGTTACAAGTGGTCTATGGAGGCGGAAGTCACCGACAGCACGGTTTGACCTGCACCGGCCGTGCGTATAATTGTGTACCGTTATGAAAACGGATCTCTGAATTCGGTCCCATATCACAAGTCTTAAGGCCCAATTCAATTAGCCTTGCACCCGCGTTATTTGCGCTGCAAAGCTAATTGCGCAAATTTTTATATTTTTATTCGCATCTCATAGAGGTAAAATAATAGACAGGAAAAACGCACCGCAGGCTTTTTCCTGTCTAATGCGGTGCACAAAACTAATTGAATCTGGCCCATAAATCGGTAAATATAAATGGTTTACTTTGAGCCTGAGATGATGCAAGATACGTTTTATCCTCGGGAGACCCAATTGCAAATGGGTAGATGATCACCAACATAGAGGCAAATGAATGCAAATTGTCGGCAATACCAAAGCGGCTTGGTTTCCCGAGTTGGCCAGTCTCACGGCACTACACTCACACACGTCAATAGCTGTGATGATATTAGTCCTGTAGCACCATTGGCACCAATTGCTTCTGTTACCTTGTGGCAATTTGACCCCCTGCTGGGTAAAGTGAAGTCTTTTGTATTTGGGATGAAAAAAACTCCAAGCTCCTAAGATGCAATCAATTATTTCAGCGCTGAATAATGGTTTATATAATATAAATGCCATTCAAATTGTAGAGAAATATAAAATAAATCTGCCAATCACTGTACTTAAAGTGTCATTCCTTGACGTGTTTAACTTGGTATACCCTGTGGCTTCATCAGAAGGATAGTATGTGTGTGATTTTTTTTTATCTCAATTATCCCATCTCTTATTTGACCTGAACCTTCAATAATTATTTGATCGGGCCGATAATCACTGTAGTGTATGGCCAGCATTATTAGTACACCTGAAGTTGTTGAAACATTTTAATAATAGGTAATTATGGTGACATTTATATTTGCTAAAATGTTCAGTTTCTTACTCTCCACTTTCCTTTGTGTTGCAGAGCGGAATTTATTGTGGTATTTTTTCCTCAAAAATCTGCTATAATTATGGGCTCTATGGGACGTATTCAGAGATCCGTTTCTAACGAAAGTTCCGTGCGTATTTTTAGGATCGGATCAATTTTAGATGATTCCGATGGTCAATGTTTAGCCCTGCACTGGTGACGATCCAATTATTCCTCAACATAATTGTTTTTTGGTTATATGGGGCCGTATTCGGAGATCTGTTTCTAACTAAAGTTCTGTGCGTATTTTTAGGATCGGATCGATTTTGCATCAACTGCGCATGCGTAGTAATAGTGATACTCCGTCTACGTTGAAGTTAAGGTCGGAAATGGCTAAGGGACAGACTTGTGAATCGGGCGGAGTCAAATGCAACCCTAAGTGCGGCGGAAATACACGGACCTAAGGATTTGCATAGAAATGGGCGGGGGGAGGTATTGAGATGAGGGAAAGTGGGCATGATTACAGAGTTAGGGCCGGAAATATCCACAACTAATACACATAAGGCCGGAAGTGCGCAACTAAGACACATAAGGCCGGAAGTGAGTGCGGCCAGATAGGGCAAGTCAATGCAGATGGAAGTTTAGGTCCGGCCGGGAGTTGCGAGGGGGGTGACTGTTTTTTCTGGTGGGTGTAACCTGCTCCGACCTGCCACTTAGTTGCGTATATTTGCAGCCCGATCGCCGACGGATCTCTGAATACGGTCCTATGTGTCTGCAAATTATTTTCCAGCGGAATGTCATTCCCTGTGTTACACTAATCATCTTTTTTACCATTGCTGTGAGCTTTTTAAATTAGTGAGACCTGCCACGCTTTAAGGTTACGGTGGTTAACATGAAACTCAAGCATCCTATCATGGATAGATAATAGACACTGTGAATGTGGGTGCACTGCACCTCTTCTGTGTCTATCAAGGCAACCTAGAAAGGCAAGTGTTCAGCAGCACAAACTGTCAATCTTACCAAGATCAATATTTTACAAACATTTGAAAGCCGTGGCCTAAAAGTTCTAGAATGAACAATATAAACTTTAAAACTTTTTTAAAGCAAGTAAAGTAAATTGCTATTTTTTTTTTATCACTTTATACTTTACAAAAACATCAGAATAAAACATTTAACAGCTGTCAATGATTTTGAAACAAGGAATAACTGACAATATCTTAACTTCACCTTAAACCTGGCTATAAGCTTTACAATGATTGGCAGATCCAAAGACACACTGACATGTTAATCAAATATTTTCAGAACTCTTGAACTACCGGCAGTGCAGCTAATGCTATGCACTGGGGCCTGCAGTGACTATGGGGCGGAGTGACAGGGGAACAGATTTTTATGTAGTGCCATTATATTATGTAGTGCTTTACCAAATGAACAGTCATTATAAAACAAGACTGACTAGTAACAAAAGACTGGGTAAGTAATATTCCTCTCACACCAAGATATGGACCTGGGAATAACCCAGGTCGAGTGTCGGTGTGAATGGGTCAATCTGGTTCTGTTGACCTGGATCCGCAACCCCTGTTTAATACCAAGGTTATTCCTGGGATGCCCTAACCCGTGCTGCAGTATGATAGGGAGAACCCAGGTTATTCAACCCGAGTTCCATCAAAAATATGTATATTGGGGGATGGGAATCACTGTCTGTCCCTGTAGACATGGATGCAGTGTCAAAGGCTACAACCCGTGATTTACTTATGTTGTAGCTGCGGTTTGAACAGCTGCATCACAGCTATAAGCCGTGTTCATTATCCCAGGGGAGACCCGGGATTTGGGTGTAAAAAGGGGCATAAAAGGGTTTTATGGTAAAAATGCTCAGTACTCTGTATGATCTAGTCACATAGCAGTGTTAGTAGCAAGACTGCGGGTAATAAATCAAATGAAAATATGAACTGTACTTCCTTTATGTGGGAGCCATTTTTTATGTATTATTATTATTATTATTATTATTATTAGCCCTGTACCTGATGTAGACCTCCGTGTGTTTTCTGTACACGGAGGAGGTATGCAAGTCTGCACGGGAGAGGGAAGTGAAGTCACATGTCACTCTCTTCACACGTATGGAGTTCTGAACACATACCTTACATTAAATTCTCTGCACAAACCATAATCTGCATACTTATCCCCACCCCCTTGCGAGGATTGGGCATGCTGATCTTGAGTGACGGCCTGTTGGACGGTTCTTCTAGCATATGGGAAGAACAGCAGCTCGCGGAAGTCAGGTGTTGTACCCAGTTCAGGGTCAGGGCCCCTATCTTTTGCTTATCAAATGATTAATTTTTTTCTGATAACCAACTGAAGTGACATTTTGATTTAGATTTCTGGTATTTAGGAAACTGGACATTTATTTTTATAAAATGGGACAAAGGGCCTGATCCAGACCTACGCTGGTGTACGTAGCGTATTATCGCCGAACGTACCACCGATGCACGGCAATAGGCACTCCCCTTGCTCGTCCCTAGTTTAGCTTCCATACGCTCGGCAAACCCGACTCTAACTTTTGTGTTTGTTCCCATGAGCGCCCGTACGTTCATTGCGTATTAACGACGCTTAGCACGCCCATACTGTACAATTTAAATGCCTCACCCCGCCTATATTCCTTAACTCCAGCGTCCATACGAACTTCATACTATAAACACGCCCCTTTGTCTGTAAAAACGCAAAGTATACAGACGCCCGAATCGCCGCTACAAAGATCAGTGTTTTACTACCGGAAGTTGTCACTAGGCGCATGCGCGGTGCGTTTTTTTCTGCCGGATTTACGCTTACGATCAGCGTTAGCTCGCAAGCGTGCGTTGTTCTGGATCAGGCCCAAAGACCCCATAAGGCTGCAGAACCCATAAATGGCAGGCAGGGCTGCACTGGGACACACAGGCAGGGGTTAATGGGGTTACTTGTTTATGGTTTAGATTGGCTAATCAGGGTAAGAGAGTGGTAGTTTGGTTAAGTAATATAAAGGTCAGGTTAGAGGGATGGGCTTCACCCTGCAGAGAGATTTTCCCTCCCTCCCTCACCTACAGTTATAAGTTTTACTAGCATGTATTTTTTCCTATTCAGACGGTGCATGGTTGTGCGGTAGCAGTGGGGAGTCAGCTGGTTATTTTTGGCGTTAAATGTTTATTGTTGTTCGTTCCAAGCGATCTCGAGGTACTCAACCCAGGAGCGATGCGAGGACTCCATTCCCTAGCAGTCGGGTCCCTAGGTATGCCACCTTCCAGGTGTTGGGGCGAGCTTGATGACTGTGTTGTCGGATGGGACCGCTTGCCATTAGCTTATAAGGTTAACTTTAAGTTAGGCGCTGAACCCCCCTATCTGCTATTGGGTCACCTTTCAGTGCTGAATGCTCTAGCGTTAGACATTCAATGATAGTTAACAATTACAATTCAGCCCAATCTCATTTATTATGGTAAATAAAATCATATTCCCTTTCAAAACCCAGCTATTGTGTTTGCGTCTTTATTCAATAGTTCGGTTTGCCTGTGTGGAGCGTGAGTGGAGCATGTGCCATTTGCCATTTATGACTATGAAGTGCTTTGCAGCTGTTTATAAAGGACCAGTAAACAGATGTCTGTACCAGTACCTACCACTTGGAAGCAATCCTAGTATTACAAGTCATAGTTTCAAGATTCGGTACCTATGCTCTGTCTCAATATCAATATATATGAACCATGTTTTTCAATCATAACAATTACCAGTGTTATTATTTTTCTTTTTTTTTTTTGTTTGCTTTATATTATCCATGATTTCAGATCACATTGCCATTGTTTTGTTCATGTAAAGTGCTGGCAGTAGTAAATGTAGTTTCTGAAGATTAATTGGAAAGGAAAATCCTTGAAATTGGCCAGAGAACATTCATCTAATAATAGAAAGCTATTATGTTCCTCATAAGATGTTGGATGCCCTGAATAAATCAATGGATAAGGCCTTTTTTTGTTAAATGAAAAGAAATATTTTAGCTCCATAAATGATTGGGGGAAATCACATTACACAGAATAGAGGGTTTTTCTCTTTTTTGGTCTTTGATATCTTGGTTATTTTATGCATTTGATCTCGAAAATATAGGTTTGGGCTACAAAGGTTACATTTCTGTAGAAATTCTGCCAACACACAACAAACTCGCCAATTACCAGGGAAATTAAGAGAAAATGCAATTACATATTCATTTACTTACAGGGATCTAGTTAACAATGAAACAAATTATGTTACTGATATAAATACTGAAACTGGGGATAATTTAGAAACATATTGATATAGACACTGATTGTATGTGACTTTTACTGAGCGTACATGTAACAGATAGATAGAGTCTTAAGTCTAAATTTTACCCCAACCCTTTCCTTGATCCTTACCCTAACCCTCCCCTTCCATGACCCTAAACTTAACCCTCTCCTTCCATTACCCTAACCCTCCCTTTCCACAGTCTGACCCTAAGACCCGTTTCTCAGTAGCCTAACTCTAAGAGTCCCTTGCCCATAGCCTAACCCTAAGACTCCCTTCCCCACAGGCTGACCCTAACCCTCTCCTTCCCCTAACCCTCCCTTCCCCAGAGCCTAACCCTAAAAGTCCCCAGAGAGTGTTACTCACCTCTCCGGCGGTTTCCGATCCGACGGGTCCGGTGGCTTGCAAAAAAATGAATGGGTAAGTATACCGATCAGCATACTCACCCATTCTACAATAACAATTCTTAAAAAGCTGGCTTTTTGAAATAGAGACAGATGGAAATCAGTTTTTGGCTTTCTCTACTTCTAAAAGCAGCATTTCGAGGCGGCGATTCTCACTGTTTCGTTCGGGTGCTCTGGTTTCCCACATTCCAAAAACACCTGCTGGTAGGATAATTGGCTGCTGACAAAATTAACCGTGTGTTTATGTGAGTTTTAGGGACCTTAGTATGTAGCACCTAAGGGCAGGGACTGATTTGAATGTCTAATGTTTTCTGTAAAGGTCTGCAGAAATTTTGTTGTGCTATATAAATAAGTGTTATTATTATTAATAATAATAATAATAATAATAATAATAATAATAAAAATATCTATCTTGTGTCTTTTCTATCTGTCTGTCAATATATTTATCGATCAATCAATTTATAATTGTAAGCTTGTAGCTGGCATTTACTTTTAATTGTAGAACCCAGTGCTGCTAGTCAGTGCTACTAACCATTGTGCCACTATTATATGTATGTTCTGATATTGGGAAGCATGGTGGCTCCATAGGCTTATCTATAATGGAACAGGGGGCCGTGTGGCATTCGTCCTGCACCCAGGGTTGGCAGGGGAAAGGGGGCCATTCAGTATCTATTTCTTCCCTTTAAGATCTTCCGGAGGGAAGAAATAGATGCTGAATGAGTCCTCCCTTTCCCTGCAATGGAACTGTCCCTATGCACGGCCGGAAAAAAAAAGCGGGGCTTACAGCGGCGTTAGGCTTCGCCGCTTTTGAGGTCCGTGACTCGGGACAGTCCTGTCTCAGGTAAGGGGGGGGGCCATGTACAAATCCCACGCAAAGGCCCCCTCACTTCTTAAAATGCTTCTGGGTGGCTCAGTGAGTAACAATTGTGTCTCACAGCGTTGAGATCATAAGTCCGGTTCCTGGACTAGGCCTTATCTGTGTGGAGTTTGTATGCTCTCCCTGTGTCTGCATGGGTTTCCTCTGGGTGCTCCAGTTTTCTCCCACACTCCGAAAAAGTGTAGCAGGTTGATTGGCTGCTGAATAAATTAGCTGTAGTCTATGTATGTGTGTATGTATGTCTGTGTAAGTAAACTTGGAATGTAGCTCCAATGGGGCAGGGATTGATGTAAATGTTAAATATTCTCTGTAAAATGCTATATAAAAACCTGTAAATAAAAATATATTCTCTGTGGTGCAGACAGTGCATTATCTACAGTCTGCTGCATCTTCTCTCTCCACTCTCTCGTGGAACGCTGTACCATGTTTTCATTGTCAGGAGATTAGGTAGGATACGGCAATGGTCAGACAAGCTGCCGATGCCTTGCTACAAACCAATAACAAGTTCCAGATCTGTAGTTTATTTTTTTATATTTTCCTGTCATCGCATCTCTCGTGGTCGCCTTTTTCTTGTTTTAAGTCTATTTTTTTCATATATTGGATTTATTAGAAAGATGTCAGCTTTACTTTCTAGAAAGATTTCCTAACAGAATTGCAATTCACTTATCACAGCAGGACCTAATACACAGAAAAGGCTTTTAAAACTTTAAGCAATTCTATCTCATGGGAAATAAAATAGGAAGCAACAAGAAAACTAGTGTGTTGACATTTTTATTTGCTCAAAGTAATCCGACATAAAGATTGATGACATTTGTATTGATAGCAGTGCTGCTTTAAATCACATGCAAATACATTAATATAATGGCTCCACAACACATAATAGCCTCACACTGAAATACGAGCGTCACATAAAGCCATCAAAGCAGTGCTAGACTTTAAGTAGCACTGAATCACACAATCATGAAGTGGTGACAAATGAAATCCTATTTATTTGTGTAAAATGTATGGAAATGTCTAAAAGTCATTTTGTAGTCAAGTTATTTTGTTTTTCCTGCAGTAATTATTTTTTGGGGCTCCCCCATGGGTGCTGGTAGGTCTCCATAGGGGGCAGGGAAAGGGAGGCAATGTGCACTTAGATTATTAGGCATTATACAGCATGACCATAATGTAGAGTTGCAGACTCTCCGGGAATATCCGGGAGACTCCCGAAATTTGGGCAGTTCTCCCGGTATCCCGGGAGAGCCGGCAAAGCTCCCACAAGCCCCAGCAGCCTTCAATTACTACTGTAATCCCTAGCGTTACTAGGGATGTGCGGGGCTTGATGATGTCATCAAGCCCCGTCCATCCCCTGAAACCCTAGAAATTACGGGAGTGATTGACAGAGGGCGGGGCTTAATGACACGATTTGCATAAAATTGCATCATTAAGCCCCACTCCCTTTTGGAGATCTATGGCTTCCCTCCGGGTTCTCCCGGAGGGAGGCTCTAAACAGTTGGCAACCCTGCCATTATGGCATTTAAATACTCACCAGAATCCACCTTGAAATAACTGGTATAAGTTGATTCATTCTATTGAGAGGAAAAGCGCAAGGGTTTGGAATGCAACGGCAACAGTCAAAATGCCGACGTGTCAAAATGTCGACAGTTGAATATTATGTTAGTATTTGTTTGTATTATCGGTACATTTAATGTAATGCTGATGACTTGTAAAAAAAAAATGGAATCATATATACTATATGTAATATATATGTAATACTAACATAGGGCCTGATTCAGACTTAAGAAGGAGCTTGAAAATAAGAGAGGAAAGTTACACCTGGGCAAAACCATGTTGATTTCAGGGGGGGTCAAGTTAATTGTATTCTTTACATGCAGAGATATCTTTGCAGAGTATCTGCTTATTGTACACAGATACTGACCAGCTCTACTATCACACTGTTATTTAGACTTGGGCTAGGAAACACCTCTCAACTCTAATAATGTTTGCAACAGATGACTCAACTCTAATACTGTTTGCAACAGATGAAATATGACTCCCCTGCAATCAACATGGTTTAGCCCAGGATTAACTTTCCTCTCTTATTTTAAAGCTCCTTCACTGCACACAAGCCTGATAGAAGGTTGTAGACCCCCTCAGTAGAGACTAGGGGGCCCTGCTTGCTATACTTCCTTCCTTTTATACAAAGTTTAATATGTCCAACATTGCTTAGAGAGAGAAACTTTGAACAAACAAATAGGGAAACTTCTTCATCTAGTTGAGTCTTAGAAAACTCATCCAGGTAACCAAGAATTTTATTTTAAACTTGATTACCTTTAGTGTACACATTTCACTAAGTCAGGGTTGCCGACAACTGAAAGCTTCCCTCCGGGAGAACCCGGAAGAAAGCTATTGATTGCAACGAGGGGAGTGGCTTATTGATGCGATTTATGTAATTATGTATTGTAAAAATCCTTTTTCCTTTTCCTTTTTTTTTTTACCCACTAGGTAAACAATTTGTTTCTCTAGTAGTCTAGATTTGTGCTTTCGATGCGAGGTCTCTGTCTGGAGCGATGATTGCAATCCTTTAGAACTCCTGAGGTGATTTGCTGGGCTTCATGTTTTTAAAAAAAAACGTCTGATCAATTCACTGTCTTTTCCTGTAGTGTTAGGCTGTTTCTATCTTCAATGTCATAACCCGATTATTTATTGGAGTGTTGGGGATATTATGAAGCGAAGTCCTGATTTTCAGAACAATTGCATTGCTTATCCTGCCTATATATTACCCCCTTATGTAGTGTATGATTGTCCCATAGATTTAATTCCTGGAATAATGCTCCTTAAATGGAAAATCAATGCTCTTTGTAGAACAGAAACCAAAGCGATTAAGATATATATTTTTAGGCCCTCTCTCTTTTGCGAGGGAAAGATCTGTTTGTGTTTTTGTACTCTGGAAATATGGAACCTGTATGGACTATAAATGTTTCCAAATTAGAATTCATTTAGTAAGTAAACATAATGGACCGGATTCACAGATACGTGTATAATAAGTAGGCAAATATATGCACGCAGTGGCGCACCCAGGGGGGTTTCTGGTTGCCCAGAAACCCCCCAGACTGAAAATTGAAAAAAAGGTTAAAATGTGCAAAAAAAAGCTAAATTGCGCAAAATGGGCGTGGCTTCGCTGGTGCCATAAAAGGGGTGTGGCCTAGCAGCCATGTGGGGTAGACGGTCATGGAGATGATGGTCCTGGCCTGTGTTGCAATAGGAAAGCAGGTGAGGATGGTAAATGTGTCACAACATATTCAACAGTGCTTATGCGCTGACACAAGCTCTGGTCCATTGTGTAATGTGCTTCACTAATGCATTGTATACTGCTATTGCTATTAGATCTGTTCCTCCAATATAAAATTACTATCTTATTGTGTAAAAGAAGTAAATGATAAATTACTTAAAAATATCAAAAACAGGACTTGTTACAGACAATAACAACGCAATTCCTTCATGTAGATTTATGTTATTTTTATTATTTTTAAATCTACATGATAAACTTCCTGCTTTCACAAAGAACATTAATGGACGTCTTAGATATTTTGTCAGTCAGATAGTACGAGCATATTATCAGTATTATCATTTTACATATGTTTTTTTAACATCATATTAATTAGCTCTTTACAATTTTAAACAGTACTTCAACCTGTGCCGCATTACAGTCTAATTCCCTAACACACGCTCACAGAGGGGACAGGGCAGGAACGGAGCTTGAACTGGGCGGAGCTTATTTGTCACTTTTTTGTGCTCCAAAATGTTGGAAGGTATGCTAATATACCCCACATGTGTTACACCTAATGGAATCCCCCCTTTCAAAATCCTGCGTTTGCCACTGGCACGTACGTTGCAAGGCAACACCCATGACACCCCTCACATGGACGGATTTTGGGTGACTTACGACTCTATAGGGCAACCTTACATGTACGGGTGTATTTACGTGCCTAAGTTGCTCAGGTACGTGCGTACATTACTAACCGTGGCCACCATTTAAATGCCCCCCACCTCCCACTTTCACGTAACTTTGCACGTATGGAAGACAACCACGCCCCTCCGTACGTATGTCACTAAGTACGATTTTGAAATCCGTGCCTAATGGACTTCCGTGCCTAAATGCTATGTATCTTGTGTAAAAATAGTTCCTACGTATGCGCAGTTAATCGGATCCTAAAAGTATGCACGGAAAAAGTAGCAAAATCGTATCTGTGAATCCGGTCCAATAACTGAAAAATAATACTTTAACCTAAACCAAACTGAGGAGCAGGGCCAACATTAGGAGTGGAGGGGCCTGGGGCAAAGCCTCCTCAGGGGCCCTCCCATCTGGCCAGTATGTTGGTCTTCATTCCGAAAGACCCTCATACTACAGCTTATCGCACTCTACTGGCAGTCTGCATTTTAGAAAGCAGCGGAGGTGTAACTCCTGGAGAAGACTCATCTGCTGAAAGATAACTGTTTAACCTAACCGTACCCTTAATCCTTTCCTAACCCTAAACCTCTCTTTCACGCAGCCTATCCCTAACCTTCTAACCCTAACATTCCATGCCCCACAGGCTAACCCTAACCCTCCGTGTGCCGATTGCCTTAGTTGTGTATAGTGGTGCTGGTTAGTGGTTTATAAACAGTTCTTAGCGCTGTTTCTGAACATTTTCAGCTGACAGCCACGAGCGACAATTACAGAGCTGCAGCCGTTTGCCATGGATAATGAGTAGAGCATTGCAGTTCTGTTTATGATGCTGCTGAGGAGTAGCACTGGAGTAAGTCGGTTAGAGCTTCTCTCCATGAGTATGAATAATGGTTCTGGCCAACCCCCACCACTACTACTCCCCGTCAACATCAGAGAGCCGCAGTGTGCTACTAATATACTATAGCAGGTGGCCACGATTCTGTGAGTGCATCTGGCAGGACCCCCCCAAAGCATGAACCCCAGCTCATATGTCTCAGGGTACTGTTGAGACATCCATTAATATAACATATTTGGTTGCATAGGGAGAGGAATAAGTAGCAGAAAGAGAGAAGTAGTGATGCCCCTTTATATATCGTTGGTACGACCTCACCTAGAATACTGTGTTCAGTTCTGGAGCCATATCTCTAGAAGGACATAAATACATTAGAGACTGTGCAGAGAAGAGCAATTAAAATAGTCCATGGCCTGTGTCACACAACATACAGAGAGAGACTAGAGGAACTACACATGTATAGCTTGGAGCAGAAAGGGGAGAGGGGGGACATGATAGCAGCTTTCACATATATCAAGGGTTGTGACCGGCTAGAGGAAAAGGCATTTTTCAGAGGAAGAGGTGTAATAGAACAGGAGGGCATGAATATAAACTGGAAGGTGGAAGATTCAGAGGAAATGTGTGGATAATGACGTCACTGAAAGGGTGATAGATAAGTGGAATATTCTTCCATCTGAGGTGGTTGAGGTAACACAGTAGAACAATATGAACATGCTTGGGATAAATATAAGGATATCCTAAATCTCAAACTAAATTGAGGGTAAATAGGGTCTAGGGTCAGTATCGTTTTAAATAAAGAACTGGGCAGACTGGATGGGCCATGTGGCTCTTATCTGCCGTCACTTTCTATGTTTCTATAACATACATTTACACTGTGCATGCCCTGAAAAGAAGGGCAATGTCCTATGGGTATTCAGACTATTCAGACGCACATGTTATAAGACCAACAATTTATTTGACACTGAAGCCCTCTTGCCATATAAAGTGCTTCTAATTGAATATATTTCTTTTTTATTTTAATTTTTTTGGAATAAAATAGCTACAATCAGTGCCACCGGGGCCTATGCCCCGAACGGGTGTGGGTCGCCTCTGCGAAAGGGCCATTCTCTTACAGCCAGTTCTGAACTGGCTTGGAAATCGATTACTTCAGCCTCACAGAGGAGAAGCAATCGATCAACAAAAGAAAGAAGATCCTATGGTGTATGGTGACCCCAACCCTTACCCTAATCCTTACCCTAACCCTCCCCTTCCATTACCCTAACCCTTTCTCTCTCCTTCCATTTCCCTAACCGTCTCCTTCCTGCAGCCTGACCCTAAGACTCCCCTCTCCGCAGCCTAAACCTCACCCTCCCTTCCCCGCAGCCTAACCCTAAAACTCCCCATAGATTGTTACTCAACTCTGGTCTGTGGCGGTTGTGACGGGTCTGTGGCAACGTTTCCAAATAATTTATGGGTAAGTATGCCGATCGGCATACTTACCCATTTATAAAAAAAAAAATCCAAAATATTGCTACAATGTTTTAATTAGGTAATTTTGCCATTGAGTAAAAAGTTATATAAATGTCTTCTATCTGTTTTATAGTTTATTAGGAGATTCTTAAGTAATTCTAAAAAATAAATCATATATGTGAATAAATTATGGTATACATTTGTGAGTTTCTCTGTCGTTTTTACACACAATCAACGGGTTCTGATGAAATAACTTCCTGTATACGTTTTTCTGTCCTGTTTCGAAGGACAAT
This sequence comes from Limnodynastes dumerilii, assembly GCA_011038615.1. NCBI lineage: Eukaryota > Metazoa > Chordata > Amphibia > Anura > Limnodynastidae > Limnodynastes > Limnodynastes dumerilii. Next base: position 571,697 of record WWET01000175.1, on the reverse strand, counting down.
ATAATCAAACCTATTTTTATTTTTGTCCTTTTGATGATTAAAATTGTTTTCTTCTTCGGACTTTTCCATGTGATGTTGTAAAATTCCTTTGTCCTTCAAATCACCTGTACTTATTGTGTGTAGACACCTTGTTGCAGATGACTGATTGCCTACAACTTGTTTGATGGAGGGGAACAAGCTTTTACGAGATGTGACAGCATAAATTTCATCACTTTTAACACAATCAAATTACAACTGAGTTAATCAGTCATTATTCTGCACCATACATCAGCCTTTATAAGCATCATTTATTTATGAACACTGCACGCTAGAACAAAATAATTCCGTTTCAAGGAAGCCTTGATTTATATCTTTGCTGTTAGATAACTAATCTACAATATTTGGATATATTTTAAAGCAGTCACAATTTCCAAGGCATGTTCATTAATATTATCCCTAAGTGATTGAAAAGGTTTTTTGTTTTTTTTCCATTTGCTGTAAAATTAATGAACGTACAAGCAAAGTGGAATAGATTTTGGATTAATGGGTAGGCAATTGCAGACATTTTGATCACAATTGTTTTATAGCAAATATATCAGACAACAGGTATAAACTGGCCTGTTTTATTTGCTACATTCAAGGTAAAATAGGGTCAAGGTTCATCTTGTGATGCCTCTTTTCAGGGATGTCTTGGAAGGTGCACAACAAGAGGTGGATTTACACAGCCCAAGATAGCTAGTGGAAAAGGAGTTTATTAGTTGAAACCTCTTCCATTACTTTAGGGTACGTTTAGATGATTCCGATGGTCAATGTTTAGCCCTGCAATGGTGACGATCCAATTATTCCTCAACATAATTGTTTTTTAGTGATATGGGGCCGTATTCAGAGATCTGTTTCTAACTAAAGTTCTGTGCGTATTTTTAGGATCAGATCGATTTTGCATCAACTGCGCATGCGTAGTAATAGTGATACGCCATCTACGTTGAAGTTAAGGTCGGAAATGGCTAAGGGACGGACTTGTGAATCGGGCGGAGACAAATGCGACCCTAAGTGCGTTGGAAATATACGGACTGAAGGATTTGCATAGAAATGGGCGGGGGAGGCATTGAGATGAGGAAAAGTGGGCGCGCTTATAGAGTTAGGGCCCTAAATATACGCAACTAATACATCTAAGGCTGGAAGTGAGTGCGGCCAGATAGGTCAAGTCAATGCATGCAGGTGGAAGTTTAGGTCCGGCCGAGGGTTGCGAGGGGAGTGACTGTTTTTTCTGGTGGGAGTAACCTGCTCAAAAAAACAACCGAAAAAACAAATATATATAAATGAATATACCAGAAATAAAAAAATCTATATAGTAATCAGGTGTGAAATGTAATGTAAATGGGACAAGACGGAGTCTAGAAGATCCTCATTCTCCACAGGTGTGCATATTAAAAGCAAAAACAGAAAGCATGCATCAATAAAATGTATCAAAATAATTTATTTAAATATCTAAAAAATGTTATAGGTAGAAACACATAACTAAAGTGCACAACAACATTGGCACATAAAAAACAAACATGAAGGATATAAAACCTAAGGGGGATCCTATTGAAAGATATCCCCTCCGGAATGAAGCCACCCACCAGCAAGGAAAACTTCTACCCCAGATCAGTCCTCCGTTTGAAAGAGTATGGTCGTCGCTGTGCTGCAAGAGACGCTTGAAGGGCCGTTTGAACGTCAGAATGGAAAGGCAGATCACGGACGAACACGGACACTGGGATGGTCGGCTTGGTTACCTCACTGACGCGTTTCGAGGAGCCAGGTCCTCTTTCTCAAAGTGGTGTACACTTTAACCCACTAAGATTCTGGAGACCGTACTGTTGCCAATTCAGTCCCTCCAGAACTGTCTTCTAAGGGTTTGTAAAATGAAAAGTAAAACCAGGAATAGGTTTAAAGGGAAGCTACCTTCAAAACTACTATTTATGAAGAGTGTGAATTACAGAATTTTGGGGTCAATTTAAAAGTCCACAATTGTTGGCTTTACAATAATTCTGGACCTGATTCACAGTTAAGCAGGGACATAAGTATGAATGGGTTCACAATTATATGCATAGCAACTCCCTTGACAAGCCCTCGTTTTTTCTGTTCTTAACTGAGTTAAGAATGCCAAAGGCAGCCTTATCTTGCCATGCGTATGTATCTTCTTAAGTTGCTTAAGAACGAACGTACACAGCAAACCGTGCCCTGTCTGCCCCATTTAAATGCTTTCCCCACCCACTTTTCTTATCTTCCTTCGTAACTTTTCCTAGCACGCCCCTACCTACTTATCTCATTATTAATGGCAGCATTAATCGCATACTATGCATGCGCAGTGTAACCGTTCTCAAAACTACGCACAGAAATAGCAGCAGCTTCTTATCTGTGAATCAGGTCCCTTGTCCTTAACACTAATTACTAAGCTTAACCATAATCCTACTTTATAACCCTAACTATTAAGCTGGGCACCACAGCAGAGTGCAGTAGGTACCAAGGAGAGTAAAATTTGGTATGAGTGCAACATCGCCAGGGAAAGTAAATGTTCAGTTGTCGAATGAGTGTGGTTCGCCAATACGACAGTCTTCATTTCAAAAGACCATCGTACTACAGCTGAATGCAGACTGCCGGCATTACTCTGCATTTAGAAAGTGGCGGAAATTAGACTTCTGAAGTCAGACTCCTCCGCCAAAAGCTAAGTAATCTTATCTAACCCTACCCTTAACCCTTTGCTAACCTTTCCTGTAGTGGGGTGTGGGTCATCGATAATCCCATTTTCGAAAATACCGATTTCTCCCTCGAATAGGCACTGCAATCAATCCACGGACCACCGAAAGCTCCGTGCTCCGAAATGGTGAGTAAAAATATAGTCCCTACTCCTTTCCCTAATTCTAACCCTAACCCTCCCCTCTCACTACCCTAACCCTACCTTCCTGGCAGCCTGACCCTAACCCTCCCTTAATTGCAGCCTGACCCTAACTCACCATTTCCTGCAGCCTGCCCCTAACCCTAACCCCAACCCTAACCCCGCAGAGATCATTTACTTACCTGTTCCAGGTCCGGTGATAGCAGCGGCGGAGGTGCGACGTAGGGATATTGCGCATTGCGAAAGTGAATGGGCTAAGTATGCCAAACGGCATACTCACCCATTAATTAAAAAAAAGTATAAAGTGGCAAGTATAGGAAAAAGGAACTTTCGAATGTCCCTTTTTTGGAAATGAGACTTTCTAACCCTCCATGCCCCACAGCCTAACCCTCCATTTCCAGCAGCCTAAACCTAACCCTTCATGCCCCGCAGCCTAACCCTAATGCTCCATGCCCTGCAGCCTAACTCTAAATTTCCTTTTAGAGTGAGGCTTAGATACTGCTTTCCCTTCTAAGATGCAACATAGTAGAACTAGATTGCAGCCCATTACTAAATCACTAAAACTTTGTTTATTTAAATTAGCTGCTTGTTACATTACCCAGGTTACCCATTGCGGATTCTAACTGGGGCCTGGTATTTGCTAGGGCCCCTGATGATGGGGATAGGCTCGTGTGGCAGGAACCTAGCAGGTTGCAGCCCCTAGTGGTGCCTTTTAGAATACCAAGGAAAGATTGGGTGTCTGACATCGCAACTGGACAGGGACTGAGCAGATATAACAAGGACAAGGGCAGACAAACTGGACAGGATCAAGAACAGGATCGACATTTGAGTCAAGGATAACAGATCTATGCAGGTATACAGATATAAGGTAACAGGGTCAAGGTGGGTATACAGAGATAAAGTAACAGGGTTCATGCAGGTATACAGGGACAAGGTAATAAGAACCAGGAAGCAGATAGACATAGACAAAGGCAGACAGACAAGACTGAGGCAGGACAGTGAACAAACAGAATCCCTGTGGCAGCAGGGCTAACAAGCAGGCAAGAAACTAGGAGGCCAGATGACTAGATATAACAAGACCAGACAAGGCAAGGCAATATCAAAACAATAACAGATACAGGATGCAGCAGACTATCCAGAAAACAGACAATATCACCAGCAAGGAAAAGTTCTCCCTGTTGCGTATTTAAACACTGAACAGCCAATCAGAGATAGAGAGCCTCTCCGCTCTGATTGGTTTGCCCTAGCTCTTAGCCACCAGCTGAGCTCCATTAATTATGCTAGCACCTGGAGCAGAAGCTCATCCATGCTGTTTACACAGTAACCAGCCCTCTTAATCATATTTTCAACAATATTGCCTCATAAAAAAAAAAAAAAAAAAAAACAACTAAAACTTTTGGCCTGATTCAGATTTACATTGAAATTTCGTACATCGCCTCCGCAAAGAAGGCTAATGTATGGAATTTCTGATTCACATTACCACACGTAGGATAACGGGGCACTACCCCTGCTCTCCTATTTGCAAATAGCAAATCTGTGTACCGGGGCAACCTTAATTATTCCTAAGGCTAAACTCAGCCCTTTCCATACAATTTAAGGGCCTTATTCACAGATACGTTTTTGCGCACGTACGTTCCACACGTACTTTTAGGATCGGATGAACTGCGCGTGCGTAGTAACTTTATTTACGCTGTTTACGTTGAATTTACGCATGGAAGTCAATTAGGCACGTACTTGGGAATCACACTTGGGAACATACGTGCGGAGGGGCGTGGTTGAAATGCGTACGGACAAAGTTACATGAAAGTGGGTGAGGAGAGGCATTTAAATGACCATTTGAAGGTGCGGTTAGTTAAATACGCACGCATGTACCTAAGTATACGCATGGAAATGCACATGTACAGTTAGAGAGCCTCTCCTCTCTGATTGGTTTGAGTCCTAGCTCTTAGCCACCAGCTGAGCTCCATTAATTATGCTAGCACCTGGAGCAGAAGCTATGGCCGTGCTGTTTACACAGTAGCCAGGCTACTAAGCAACAAGCAGCGCCTGATTGAGTAGCCAGGAGAGCAAGAGTTTGTGCTGCTGTGAATATCATAGCAGCACATGACACTGCTGCTGGCTTCCTGCAGAGATCAAACAATAGAGCTGACATCACACATATAATTCATAGCATAAAGAGTCATACACTCTCTTTGTAGGACATTGAATGGGTGACTTCAGCTCCATTGTCGGATCTCTGCAGGAAACTAGTAGCTATTAAATAGTAAATTAAACTAAGTTTTAATGATTATCGCATCCCCATTCAACTTTCTTCAGCAGGTGGGCCCACTATGTAGGGTCGAATTTTTTCCTGTTTTGGGAAAGGTTTAACTGAGCACAACTGTAAGTGTTAACCCCATATCTATTGCAGATGCCACATTCTATCCCAAATCGCCACCACTGCCTCTTGCTATTGGGAGCGGGGAAATAGATACCTTTTCCCAATGTTAATTTTCTAATTTCAGCCTATTTAAAACAATAATACAGGCGCTATTGAGCATCACTTGTAAAACTTTTGGCATTGTACCCGTGCTGACATATTGGGCTAGATCCAGAACTACGTCCATTTTCCATAGACCGCATAGACCGCATCTAAAAGACCGCATATACGCAATCTACGTATCGAAACGATACGCAGATTACGTACAATAGCTACTACGCATGTGCAGTAGCTATTGTTCATTGAATTACGTCCGTCTATGGAAGACGGACGTAGTTCTGGATCCGGCTCATTGTTTTTTTTAATCTTGAATCCTGCCAGCACTGATACACCAGCAAGGTGCAGATTTGCCCTCCTGTATTGTGATTTTTGTATTTTACTAATAAATTGTGTCAATTATTTATTCCAGTGTACATATATTTTTTATAGGCACATTTTTTCGTATAGTTGCAGATTGGTTAAAAAAAAAGACCTATATATCTCATTTTCACTAAGATTCATCTCATCTTTGTTTTGAAGCAGAATTTCAAGAACCAGATATGAAATGTAAAGAAACATGTTGTACCTTTACTGTCATGAACACGGTGTCACTCCTTTCATATTCATCCCTGTTCAGAAGGGAGATGCGACGGCAATTGGTATTGTTGTCTAGATACTGTATCAAATATTGATGAATGGGATTCAG
>WWET01000175.1:549862-562521 GCA_011038615.1 Limnodynastes dumerilii | reverse complement strand
TCAACATCATAAACATATATATATATATATATATATATATATATATATATATGTGTGTTACGATACCTTTGTATTTCTTAAATGCTGGGTAATTGTCTGTCACATGATGTCAATAATAAAAGATATAATTTAATTAACTCTATATTTGTCTAATATTTGTATAATAGAGTGTTACGTTACTTTTCATTTACTAATATGTATTATATGCATCTTGTTCCCTTTATTTGATATAAAACCAAAGATTTTATATTGATTTCAAATATTGGGAGGCTGAAGACACATGAAAATACTGGGGTTCAACATCATAAACATATATATATATATATATATATATATATATATATATATGTGTGTTACGATACCTTTGTATTTCTTAAATGCTGGGTAATTGTCTGTCACATGATGTCAATAATAAAAGATATAATTTAATTAACTCTATATTTGTCTAATATTTGTATAATAGAGATTTATGTTACTTTTCATTTACTAATATGTATTATATGCATCTTGTTCCCTTTATTTGATATAAAACCAAAGATTTTATATTGATTTCAAATATTGGGAGGCTGAAGACACATGAATGGGGAATACTGGGGAGGAAAGAGACACATGAATGGGGAATACTGGGGGGGGCAAGAGACACATGCATGGAGAATATTGGGAGTTGTAGAGACATGAATAGGGAATACTGGGGAGGCAAGAGACACATGAATGGGTAAAACTGGAAGCTGGAGACACATGAATGGGGAATAATGGGAGTGAAGACACATGAATGGGGAATATTGGGAGTTGGAGAGACATGAATGGGGAACTCTGGGAGTGAAGACACAAATATTGGCAGGATGCTGGATGCACATAAGGAGGAGATATTGGAAATATATATATATTTATAGACCAGATGCAGTTAGGTCTCTGTATGTAGCGGCAGCGAAGTTTAGACAGTGAATCACCATGTGATGCCAAATTCCTTATATGGAAACTCCCCTTGCACCTACAGGACCTCCATACACAGGCTCCTGCCTTAAATTTTATGCACCGGCCGCATGTAAAAAAATGGGGTTCATGTGTAAATTAGAATCGTTAGTACCCTAATTCAGTCCACTGTGCGCATGGCGGCTCATTCTACCTCAACACCGTAATGGCTTCCAGATCTGTACTGGAAGCCTAAAGCACATGCAAACGCTGTATTGAAATGCAGATATCTTCCACACTCGTAATTTCATATTTCTGGATCCAACCTTATGTACTAAAGTGTGCACATTATTTTAGTGTATTAGCATTTCATTGATCATGTAAAAAAATATTTGAACCTAAAAATATGAAAGCTGACTTGCTTGTTGTTGTTAATTAAATAAACCGATGAGATGTAAGATAGCCTTTCTAAAATAATAAATAACCTAACAAACGATCAATAAGCATTACGTATCTACTTACACAATCTCTTTGATCCTGTGTCATGCTCACTTAATTTGAGCAATTTAACTGCATTTTATTTTCTTCCTTTTGGTTGGTGAGATAATCACTATACCGGCGCAATTGACATGGATTCTCATTTGCATAATTATTTCACTGGCTAGAAATTGGTTCCAAACCACTGTATATTTACTGTATCACACCAGGGAATTTTCTTTTTCTTTAATTTGTTGGATCATATATTTTGACCAGTTAAGAGAAAATTTACAACACTAGCTGTCCTAGATTAAAAAAAACTAACCTGGAATCAATTTCCTTTAATGAAATTTAAGCCAAGCACAATTAATAGAAAAATAAAAGATGAGATGCCGCGTGTATTTTGAATGTATAATGACTGAAAAGTTATCAGAAAACACTGGTCATTCTCCCCCGCTGCTGTTTATGTTATAACACCCGGAAATATTTACATATTAAATGTTTGTACTCAATTACTCAGGAAGAACATACTCATTAGTGTTATCAAGAGAGATCTACTTGGCAAATGACTGTAGAGAAATAAAATAAAGACTAATTAAACCTGTATATAGTCACAGCCGTTAACATTATTTATTCTCATGTAACATTCAGTGGGATTTGGTTCGCCGGTGTGATGTGTTGCTTTGTGATTCATCATATTCTGACAATGCAGTCATGATACCAGAGATACCAGAGATTTTTTTTTTTTTTTTTGCATTTGTAATCAAGAGGGTGTGGACGCTGTGAGTGGTCCAGGTAAGATTTTTCCCTATCCCTTACCCTAACCTTCACGCTAACCCTCCCCTTTTATCAGTCTAACCCTAACCCTCCCCTAACCTTAACCACCCTTGTCTTATAGCCTTACACTGCCCTCCCCTCTCTGGAGCCTAACCCTAACCATTCCTGTTCCACAGCCTAACCTTAATGTTTCCTGTCCCGCAGCCTAACCTTAACCCTCCCCTTCCATTACCCTAACACTATCCATCTCCTCCCCACAGCCTGACCCTAAGACTCGCTTCCCCATAGCCTAACCCTAAGACTCCCAATAGACTTTCCTGTAATACTCACCTGACCGGTCTGGTGCAACAGGTCTGCAGCAGTTTCCAAAGTAATGAATGGATAAGTGTGCTGAAATTTGGCATACTTACCCATTCATTAGTAAAACTTTGTAATTAGTAATTTTTTCTAAATAGAGACGGCAGAAAAAGAGCTTTCAGCTGTCTATATTTCGAAAATAATATTTTCACTGCGGAGAATGTATCAGGACCATAGTTGCCGAATCCCGAAATTCGGGCAATATTTCCGGTATCCTGGGAGAGTCAGCAAATCTCCCGCAAGGAACTTGAGGCTTGTGGGCTTCCATGAAACCATGGCCTCAAGACATGCCCCCCTGCCTGGCAACACTAGTTTACTAGTATTGTTAAAGACAGGGAGGGACTTGATGCCGCTAATTGCATCATCAATCCTCATCCACATCCCTATGAAACCCTGAAAGGGGTAATTGATAGTCAAGGGGCAGGGCTTAATGGCACGATTTGCATAAATCACTCCATTAAACCCCACCCCCTGCATGCATCTATGGCTTCCCTCCGGGATCACCCAGAAGGAAGCTTTTAAAAGTCGTCAACCATAATTAGAATACGTGCCAAGATATAAGAAGGAGTGGCATCTATCTGCTGGGCGTAAACTAGTGAAATGTCAAGCTATTTTACCTTTATAGTCATATCTAAAAAAATTACGGATTGCTTGGACCTTTAAACAATGAAAGTGAACCCGGATCAAACTGGTTTTGTGCTGGGTAGACAAGCTTTAGATAACATACGGCGCGCAGTTGATCTTATCCAGTCAATCCACGACCAAAAATTACCAGCTTTAATTATGGCATTAGACGCAGAAAAGGCGTTTGACCGGATCTCCTGGTCTTTCTTAAGAGGGGTTCTAGGATCTATGGGTTTTTCAGGACGATTCATGCAGGGTATACTGGCGTTGTATCATTCGCCTACAGCAACAGTGACTGTTAACGGCATGACTTCTACTCCGTTTGCTATTCATAATGGGACGAGGCAGGGTTGCCCAAAGTCTCTTCTCAGTTTTGCATTACTAATTGAGCCCCCTGCCCTACGTATCAGATCTAATCCTTCTATCTTTGGAATACAGGTGGGAAAGGAAGCTCACAAAATAGCTCTTTATGCGGACGATATCCTTTTGTCTCTAGCCAATCCTGCGTCCTCTCTGCCAGCAGTTCTTGTAGAAATTCAAGAATACAGTAGACATTCCGGATACAAAATTAATTCCTTCAAAACGGAAGTCCTGGATTTTTATATATCTGATGCCTTACGTCACAATTTAGCAATCAACACTTTCCCTTTAAATGGCACCAAAAAAAAAATAAACTACCTTGGCATTTACCATACAAAAACTTACAGCTATTCCAATCTAATTACCTGGAACTTATTTCCCAAATTCAAAAAGATCTAGTAAACTGGAATACACTAATGATATCTTGGGTGGGCCGCATCACATCGATAAAGATGAACGTCTTACCTAGGCTATTATATCTTTTTCAAACCTTTCCGGTCCGGGTCCCCCCACAAATTTTTAAGTCTCTACAATTTCACATAAATAGATTTGTCTGGAAAGGGAAACGTCCAAGGGTACGTCTAAAGCTTATGCATAGATCAACAGCGGCGGGCGGTCTGGGACTGCCGGATATTAGCCAGTATTATCTATCGGCTCATTTAGCTGTGTGTTATTTGGGGTACAAAGACCAATACCCGCATCTGGTCTAGAGTTGAAGCGTACTATGTAGGGGTTAGGTCCATAGCCTCACTAATGTGGCAGCGTAGATCGGCCCGGCCTTTGGCCGCGGTATGCCACCCTGTTATAAATCACTACCTAACCTTATGGGATGGAGCTAAACAAAAACATAAATTATCGGAATTCCCAAGCCCCCTTATCCCATTATATAACAATCCTAACTTTCCCACAGGTTGCAACCCCACCGCTTTTTCTGTGTGGATCTCAGGAGGTATTTATTATCTAAATGACTTAGTTTCAAATTCTGGGTTCCCTCCGTTCTCTGATTTAAGACAAACCCTCTCGGCCCCACATAATTGTTTTTTTCAATATTTACAGATGAGGCATTTTTACTCCTCAATTAAAGACATTGGGGCAGATCCTGAACTACGCATTTCCACGAATTTATGTGTGGCACACACGTAAATTCGCAGATTTGTACGCACTGCGCATGCGCACCGCAGAAAATACGCACATTCACGTAGCGTATTTTCAAACGTATGGAGAATTCACGTATTGCTAACGTAAATACTTACGTGTGGGCGTGCCAAATTTACGTTAGTGACCAATACGTGCGTTTTTCGTGAAGTAGGCGGGGGGTGGTATTTAAAGTGTACAGTATGGGCGTGCTAAGCTGCGTACGTTTGCGTAGTCTGTACGCCCGTTAGCGGACGTATTCTGTTACGTTAGGAAAACTTAAGGTAGGGTTTGGGTCGCGTAGTTTGAGAAAATACGTCCGTGCAAGGGGTGTGCCGTGGTGAGTGTATTGACCTTACGTGTACGAAAATACGCACCGCTAAAATACGTACGCACACACGTTGTTCTGGATCTACCCCATTATACATTGGCGTAAACCCTCTCAATTCGAGGAATTATGTAGAAGATGGACCTCCTTTAAGGGCTTGATTTCAGTTTTATATCACCTGCTAGCCCCCGATACGCTAGATTCTCTAGAAACTTATGAACGACCTTGGAATGAAGAACTGGGGGGTCCTTTGGACTCGGAGGATTGGGATGAGATAAGGGAGTCCATAGCTTCACCTTCTATCTGTGTTCAAATGAAAGAGAACCGTTATAAATTGTTATTTAGGTGGCACTTTGTACCAACTAGGTTGGCTAAATTTTCTTTGGATGCCGATGATTGATGTTGGAGAGGATGTCAGGGAAGGGGGTCATACTTAAACATATGGTGGCAGTGCCCCAAGATCAGGACACTTTGGACTGAAGTACATAGAATTCTGAGCTTGATGTTACTAATAAGTATTCCTTTTGCCCCCCAATACTTTAAATTAATTCTCCACGTAACATCCGCGGTTACCTGTATGATCGCATCACACTGGCGGCAATCTCAGGTCCCACCTTTCCAAGCTATTTTAGACAAAATCTGGTATGTATATAAAATGGAATACAAGACTTGCATCATACGAGACTCTTCTAAATCATTTGGCAAGACCGGGAAGCCGTGGGCCTCATATTTTGGTACTACCCTTCCTTATTTTACCTGATAGACCTAACGTTCAACTTATTCCCTCTTTAATCTTTCTTTAGTTCTCATTCCTCTTTCTTTTTTCCTTGGACGATCTGCCATGCGTCCTCTCCATCTATTTCTATTTTCAATATCTACCACCCTAATTATAGCAATATTTACCAGCTATATTTATAGCTTTCTTCTTTTAAAATTTAAAAACAAAATGACACTGTACCAACTATTTGATTATATCTATATTTTATGACTTTTTAATATACATAGACATTTACTATGTAGCTGAATATAACTAAATATTTGCTAATGGTGAGATATCCAAGTCCTATCTTATGGCATGGAGTAGTACCAAGTAGTTTTTAATCTCCCCTGATAGGAGTATCCATATTATTCATATTTTACCTCCCTTACTTGCAAATCTATATATGCAGAAATGAGATGACACTTGATATGTTTTAATATTATTTTATTTTAATTTCATATTATATTATTTTATTTTCATCTCATTTCAATATTTCTTTTTGTTACTAAGTTTGAATTGGTGTATTGCTAATGCATGTTATAAATATAGATGTAAATGTATTACATGTACTTTCATTCAGCAGAGTGTAAGTGTGAATGTAAAATGGATATCTTTTCCTATTGAAAAATTGTCAAATATATGCTAACTAATGTCCATTCATTTCATTACATGGAAAATCATTTTTCAATAATGAAGTGTACATGTCATGTTAACATGTTAAAATGAAAAACTCAATAAACAGACTTTCATAGAAAGTGAACTGTTATATCCATTGCTGTTATTCACCACATTTCCCATATGCACGGTGGCCTGTAAGTCCGCAAGAAAGGGGAGTGAACTGTCACTCTCACGTGACACTTACGTGTTCAGAACCTCGCCTTAAAATCTATGCACGGATCTACATCCTTCCGAATGCAGTTCCATGCGGATTTTCCTTCCACTGCCCACTTACCTTACTCTGCATGCCTATCCCTGCCTTAGGATTTCACGTAACATTCCCCCCCTATACGGAAAATATGTCATACAGAAATGCATTCCATGCAATAGTAGTTCCGTTGTGGAACATTTGGCGTTTGAATGCGCACTTCCAGAAAATCACCTTCTTAAATCAGGATCCAGTCCCTGCTGTTTAGTCTTAAATAATGTAAATTATGTTCATTGTTGTTTTTATTTTTAATGGGAAGTTACAAAACTGGACTGTAGAAATAATGGGCCAGATCCAGATCTACGGACGCGAGTGATTTTACGCTAGCCGCTAGTGTAAAATCTCTCATTAGTAATTGCGCGCAGCAGATGTTACGCCACTTAACTCACTTAACGCCACCCGTAATTACGCTACAAAGACAGGGTGAGTCATTTAAATCGTACAGTATGGGCGTGCTTAGTCTCGTAAGTACGCAAGGGCTATACGTACGTCAGCGGTTACACTGTGTAAAGGTAAGGTAGGGTTTGGTAAGCGTAAAATGGCCAAACTATGTACATGGGAGGGGAGCGTAAATATGCTGCGCTATGAAACATACAGTATTAGGCACACAGCTCTGGATCTACCCCAATATATCTTACTTATTAGCATCATTCACTGGGGTCTGGAATACAAGCTAAGAAGAATAACCTCATTTGTAGCTGAACAGGTTTTAAGGACTGCAATAGTCTCAGGAATTCCAAGATCAGGCTTTTTTGTTTCATATTTGGCACTAGTGTCATTACTATGAAACATTTACAGCTTTATCCATTATGCATAGTTTTGATCCCAGTGCTTTAGTGACTGCATCTCATTTCTCTCTTCAGCATACTCAATTTTTCTTTTTAATTCATGAGATGTTCTGAATCCAAGGTCCCCAGCGAAGACAGATACAAATTAACTCAAATAACGCGGCCTCTTCTGTCCTAATTTAAGTAATCAGGTATTTAATATTTGATGTTAGATGATATTGTACATATTATATATCATTATAATCTTGTTGTAAAGATCTGCACGGTGCCTGGAGATGGGAACGAAAGGAAACAATTATACGGTAGCTGCTCCATTTTATGAAGCGGATCCGGACTGATGGAAACGTGTTCCGCCGCGGCATGCGTAAAACATCCGCATTCTGTTACTGAGCATTCGCACGCAGCACAGTTCCAGCTCGGATCTGGACCTTCGTGATCCTTTCTGTCGGTGGGAGAGGTGGCATGCATCTCAGATACGCATGGTGGGAGGGGGCAAGGTCACCGTCAGCAACTGTGGGGCCCCGACACATACGCGGGACCCCGCCTCCTATGTGACATCATCGGTGACGTCACATAGGGGCGGGGTGCTGCAGACCTGCTTTAACAGTGGACCGGTGGGCAGGGAAGTTCTTCCCACCAATGAACAACTCTGAGCAGCAAGTATTGGGATAGGATACTGCTGATACCTGATGCTGCAGAGTTAGGTAAGTATCGGTGGGCCCCCATCAGCTCTGACTCTGGGACAATAGTCCTGGCTGTCTCCCCCCTGATAGCGGCCCTGGGAAGGGGTAGATATGTTAATTTTACAATAAGGTTTTGTTGAAGTCCTTACATACAATCCTGATTTCAACACCGTTCCAATTTTCCTGATGGGGAAAGACCCTAGGCTGCGAGGGGAAGTGGGCTGATGGGTCCAGTGTCAGGTGGCCGAGATTTGGATCTATGGGATCATAGGTTCCTATGTGATAAAGTCCAATTCCATTACCTATAGTGTATAGCTTATATTGTTGTTTTTATTATTATTATTATTATGTTTTTTTTATGTTTTATGATATATTAGTTTCATATTGTCTGATGTGTAAAAGTCATTCAGTTGTGCTACTGTTTGTATATGCATTTATGTCTTCTGAATGCAAGGTGTCAAGTCTGACTAATACAGTGAACATGTTAAGAGTGAAGGTCAAAGAACTAGTCTTAGAAAGCAGCTTCACGCTCTTTTATTCATGCTTTCCATCATTACTAATGGCTGATTTGAGTGAATAAAATTTCCATGCAGCTAAATGAAGTCTTAACAAAATCGACTCCACATTAATTCTCCCAGTCTGATTTAACCAATCACACCCCCAGTTACTGTGACCATATTCAAAACAGAGGCTCCAATTCCAAATGAACACATTTATTTGGACTTAAAAAATTCAAGAGCTGCTTTTAATTAATACATTTTTTTGAGCATTGGTTGTAAGTCATCTGTAATACAAAACAGTTCCTATACCGTTATTCATGAAGCAAATGTTTGCCGGTATGTTGCACTAGGATTAAACTCTGTGCTTATGGTAAATAGCAAACCACCGGAACACGGGTGTAAAAATATCTATGGTATTAGTGCATTTTTGTCACTCACCATATTAAACTTCCAATATGGAATCAATAATCAGTCCGCATCCACATATGTCACATGGTCTGGACTACAATTACAATAAGTATGCAAGTATATTCCACATACAGGGGCGGATTAGGAACTTATGGCCCGATCCAGACTTCCGCAGCCTGCTGTATTTACGAAGGGCAGATGCGTACGACCACCAGTTTTACCGATCTGCGCATGCGTCGGACAGATGTTGTCTGGCATAGTTGGGAAACCCGTTCCTTAGGATCGGGCGTCCTTAACTGTTGCATAGTTACGGTTGAGGGGGCGTTCCTCGCCGTAACTACGCAACAGTTATGGAAGGAAGACGGGGGTGGTAAGGAAATGAGGGCGAGAGGGCGGGTTTGGGCCGTTACGCTCCTGTGGCTGGCGTAATTTCAGCTGAAGTTACGGTAACCTGTGTAATTACGCCAGCCACAGGGGGAGTGCATGCCGATACACTGTGCATTAGTACGCACAGCGCATCGGTGGAAGTCTGGATCAGGTCCTTAGGCCGGATTCACAGATAAGATTGAAATAAGTACATGCGGATTTGCAAATATATGCAAGGCAACTCCTATGACACCCCATCGATCTTATGGATTTTGACAGACTTCCGCATCTATAGGGTTATTTTATCTCTCTGTGCGTATGTGCGGATTTTGTTAAAGTACGTGCAAACTTTACAAACTAACCCCATACTGCCCTATTTAAATGCCCCTCCCCACTTTTTTTTTACTTCCTACTTAGGGAGTATTGGGACGACCCTTCTTACAGATCTCACTAAGCACTGAGTTGAACTCCCTGCATAACGGGGTTCCGAGTACGCAATTCCCCAAAAACCTGCAAGAGTCTTTTGCATACAGGGAAAATACATTACTTTTGCATATAGAACCCAAATACTGCATAGCTTTTTGTGTAATCTATAAAATAGAGTTGAGCTACGAAACTTCACCTCTCAATTCTAATTCTGCTTTCACAATGTAACTTTGCCTCCCTTGCAGCTGTATTGCTGTATTGCTCAGCTGTACACTTGCACCAAAAAAAAAAAGGTATAAGTGCAACTCTGGATCAGCCCCAATGTCTGCATGCTAGAGGGGTATGCACTGAAAATTCCTTGTAAGTTGTTGTTCTTCTTCTATTTCTATTTCTTCTTCTTTTTCTTCTTCTATTTCTTCTTTTTCTTCTTCATTTTCTTTTTTTATTTCTTCTTCTTTTTCTTTTTTCTTTTTCTTCTTCTATTTCTTCTTCTATATCTTCTTCTATTTCTTCTTTTTCTGTTATTTCTCATTCTTCTATTTCTTCTTCTTCCTCTTCTTCTTTCTCTTTTTCCTCTTCTTCCTCTTCCTCGTTTTCCTTGTCTTCTTCTTTGTCTTCTTCTATTTCATCTTTTTCTTCTTCTATTTCTTCTTCTATTTCTTTTTCTATTTCTTCTTTTTCTCATTCTTCTATTTCTTCTTCTTCCTCTTCTTCTTTCTCTTTTTCCTCTTCTTCCTCTTCCTCGTCTTCTTCTTTGTCTTCTTCTTCTTCTTTTATTATTATGTGACCAATATATTTAAGAGTGATGATGAACAGATTTACTAAACTGGCAATCAATCAGATTCAAGCTGACATTCTCTAATATGCAATAGTTAAATGAGATATAGAATCTGATTTGTTGCTATGGGCAACATCACCACTTTTCCAAACCCGCAGCTTAGTAAATCTGGCCCCTTGTGTGGAGTGATAACAAGCAATAACACTCACACTTCACCAGGTTGATGCAGTGCTTTTGGAGGAAGCCGTAATGGTCGCTATATACCGTACAGAATGTAATCATACGCTTCAGCTCGCGTTCTGCAGCACCCAGGACAGTTGTAATGCACATCTAATGCATTTTATGGCTGTCATATTAAAAGTCTCACAATGCCTATAATTAAAGTATATTTGTGCTACCATGTTCATAACAGCGCTGTGCAATGGGGACTTCATGTTCTGTCTGTGGTCTCAGAAGTAAAATGTTAAGGAAACATATTATACTAGAAAATATACATTGTGCTACACGCTCTAAAGTTAAATGAGGAAAGTGTGTGAGAGCTAAAAATCTATGAGGCGTCACCATAGTCTATCTTAACATCATTTAGGACCATATCTCTGGGTCTAGGCATCTAAGATTTGCCACACCATAACTATGTGCTGTGCTATCTTTTTGTATGAGGTTCTCTCTCACCTCGCACTGTTCCCTGTTCATTACCCCTATACCCTCAAAATGAACCACCCTTAACAACCTGGTTTTGTCCCCTCCAATCCACAGAAGCTGCCTTCTGCAAATCGTATGGCCATTTCTCTTTGCTTATGCTTCTGGAAAAATCGCCACAGCCTATGACACAATTGGACCGTGGGCTGTTGTCTTCTTACCTGTAAAACCCTTCTTTCTTGGCCTTCATCCATGACTCAACGGGCCGTATTCACATATCCGCTTTCACGTGGAGTTGCGTGCGTATTTTTAAGTACGTTTTAATTGCGCATGCGTAGTAACTTTATTTATGGAAATGACGTAGAATATACGCATGTAAGGGCTTTAGGCACGGACATGTGAATCGCACTTGGGGACATACGTACGGAGGGGCGGGGTTGAAATACGTACCTGAAAATTTACGTGAAAAAGGGTGGGGGGAGGAATGATTCTTTGAGGGCGCGGTTACATAGAATTGCATGCACGGAATACATATACGCAGGTAAGTACACTCTATGGAGGCGTAAGTGTGCGATTGCACAGCCGTGAGAGGGGCGTGTCTTGGGTGTTCACTTGCTACGTGCGTATAATTGCGTACTTTTGAAAAAACCGCATCTCTGAATACGGCCCAATATCTCCTAACTCTTTGGCCATGGCATTCTCCTTCATCTCCCTTTATTTTCAATACCATCTGATTGCACTTAAATGTTCTAGTCTTCTTTCTGACCTTTGTCTTGTTTCTCCAGTTATCTTTCTGTCATTTGCTCCTGGATATCCCAGTACTTCCTTAACTCAGGATGTCTTGTGCCGAGTTATCAATAGGATACATAGACTTTCACAGGGGCCTGGCTTAATTAGACCAATTGCATATCGTAATGAAATGTCCATGATTAGCCATGTGATCAAAGGGAAGACATATCTTACCAGTGTGTACTGTCCAAAGATCTCCTAAGAGGCACAGTACATTGCAAAAAGCAAACGATATCTTTCCATCATTGATCCGGCATATTAGGAGCTCCAAAAGATCAAATCAAAAGATCACAGACTGTTTCTAAAGAGTTCTGAGTATCTTTGGACAGTACACACTGGTGAAATAACTGCTGAAACGATCTTTCGAAAAAGCCCCAGTGTGTACCCAGCCTTAGTCTAAATCAGGCCCACTGATTTGGCCTGACAACAAGAACATGTGACCTCCAAATCAATCAGTTATAGACATCACAATGGGCCTGATCCAGACCTACGCCCGCCGTCGCTAGGACGGCGGGCGTAAGCGTAAGATCGACTGAACAGCATCTGCCCGGCGTCGCTACGCCAAGCCCGATCGCGGATCGGGCGTCCGTAGCAGCGCCGTAGGGACGCTGGAGGGGACGGCCTCCAG
>WWET01000175.1:535954-549523 GCA_011038615.1 Limnodynastes dumerilii | reverse complement strand
GCCGGCTGAAGTTAGGGTAGCCTTCAGCCGGCGTAAGGAAGGGGCCATACCTGCGCACAGGGGGACTGCCAGGGTAAGTGAACGCCGATACGCTGTGCTTTAGTAAGCACAGCGCATCGGCGTAGTTCAGGATCAGGCCCCTAGTCTCTCCCCTAAAAGGCTAAAAAAGAAAACCTCCTATTTTAATATTTCATAAAAGTACTATATTCTCTAATTTGTATTGAAAACCACAAATACAACAAAAAAAATGGTAAATAATGTAAATCAGATGCAGTAATGTGCAGTTTTGCAACATGTCTTGAGACCCCAATAAATTATAAATAGAATGTTTCTTGTTTAATGTTTACTAGTCACAATTAACGATTCATAATGCTAATTCTCTGTAGTTCTTTTGTATTATTTAGTATGAAAATAAACCGGCTCAGATAACACAAATATTTATCATTCTTTATTTTTCTTCATTGATTTATTGTTATAAAACGCTCCAGAGTTTAATTGTTCTTCTGTCGGCAGCCAGCTGATTGGAGGATGCCGTGGAGTTACGTAGATTAAAATCCCCTAGTCTGAGACATCTATTGGCACCAAAATAATGGCGTCCGTACAAGCATGTACCGTGGTGCAGCTTGACAATCACACTGGGGATTTTTTCCTTTATATAATTTTGCTTCTCTGTTTGGATTTTTCAGCTGAATAAACAATGGGCAATTTGAATTCAAAAACCCAACATAAAAGACTGTTGATTCAGTCCCTGCTCCTGCCATGTGTTTGAAAACGATGCCAAATGTATTTCGGATGCAGAGAGGAGACTAATTCTGTGTCCGCGACATCGTTTCATTTAACTACAGTCTTCTGTACACAAACTTCTCAAACTGAGCTCAATGTAAATGATGCATAAAGCAGGGTGTGTATCTAGAGTAATTCCAGGGAGTGGAGAGTGTGTAAAATATGACTGTGTATAGCCTCTAAGGAATGCAGTATATACCCAGTCTCATAAATGCTTGCCACCTGGTGAAAGAGAGTGGGCAGGGGTGTGGGGCATCAGGGGAATAGACACCGTGTTCCAACATTGGCAGAAATTGGGTGGTTCCTTCCCCCACCTGGAAAAATGCTGATGCCTTTGGATACGAGGACTCATGATAAATGCAATGTTACTCCATGTGCAGTGGTGGAGAGGGGACAATATAGAGACTTAGTGCCTGATCCAGAACTACGGCCCAGCGCTGTGCGTATTAACGCACTGCGTACCTACTATGTACCCCCTGACACTCCCCCCCCCGCCCTACCGTAATTACACTGCCTTACGCCGGCTGCAGCCTACCTTAACTTTTGGCAGCGTAACAACGGCAGGACGTAACAACGCACTGGCCGTAACATGTGATACCTGCCCTTACTGTAACATTTGCATGCCTCCCCCCCGCCTACATTCCCTAACTATAGCGTATTTACAGTGTTCGTAATATTGCTACGCCCCTTCCACCGTATATTCGCTACAGTTAGGGAAGGCGACTTACCTTTAGTAAAATCCTTAGTTACGCTATTAAACATCTGCTGGACGCATGTGCACATCAGGCAAAAAGCCGATCTCACGCATACGCCCGCCGTAACAACGCCAGCGGGCATTGTTCTGGATCAGGCCTTTAGGGCCAGATCCAGACCCCCGCATGCTTTCCGTACGTGCGGGGGTCTGTCCGTCCGACAGTGAGAGGGGAATGAACACCTCCCGTCACTCCCCTCTCTCGTGCAGGCTTTATGGCAGCTTACGCTGCCATAAGCCTACCTTAAGTCAATCGCGCAGATCAGCGGTCTGTACGAACACTGATCCACACAAGACTGGGAGCCCCCTCCCACACTGTACAATTACCATGCTTTCCCCTACCCACTTTAGCGGGCGGAGGGGAAGCACAGCCCCTCCCCCCAGTACTCCTGGGTTGCCGACTCTTCCGGAATGTCCGGGAGACTCCCGAAATTCGGGCAGTACTCCCGGTATCCCGGGAGAGCCAGCAAATCTCCTGCAAGTGACTTGAGGCCCGTGGTTTCACTGAAATAGTATACTAGTGTTGCTAGGCACACCCGTGGTTTTACTGAAACCACGGCCTCAAGTCCTGCCCCCCTGCCTAGCAACACTAGTATACTAGTGTTGCTAGGCACAAGAAGGGACTTGATGACGCAATTTGCGGCATCAAGCCCCATCCCGACCCCTATTTCAGGTAAAAAACGGTTCAGTATGAACCAGGGGGCGGAGCCTAATGACGTGATTTGCATAACCCGCATCATTAAGCCCCGTCCCCCGCATGTGTCGCTAGCTTCTCTCCAGGATCTCCCGGAGGGAAGCTGCCAAAAGTCGGCAACCATGCAGTACTCCCATCATGTGCCACAAGCCCCCATCCCCCCAGTACTCCCATCATGTGCCACAAGCTCACCCCATCATGTTTTCTTACCTTACCTCTTGGCTCCCTTCCTCCTCTTCCTGCTCTATGTAACTTCCACAGCAGCTCATACAGGAACCTCCTGTATGGTGCTCCGAAAAGTAAGTAAGTATTCTATCCCCAACCCTCTCCCTAACCCTGACCCTAACCCTACCCTTCTATTACCCTAACCCTCCCTTCCTCGCAGCCTGACCCTAATCCCTCCTTCCTTGGAGCCTAACCCTAACCCTCCCCCTAAGCCTAAAAGTCCCCGGAGAAGGTTACTCACCCCTCCAGTGGTCCGGCATAGGGTTCTTCCGGAAAGGAATGGGTGAGTATGCTGAGCGCATACTCACCCATTCATAAAAAAATCATCTAAAATGGCTGTCATTCGAAATAGAGACAGCCAAAAAGGAACTTTCGGCTATCTCTACTTCGCAATGACATCCAGCGATGTGGGAACTCCCACTGTAAGGAGTAAAACACCTGCCTTGACCTATGGGGTCCTTGGTTCTTTTTGTGTGATATTTCTATGAATCTGCAGTAGTCTATGGTATGACTGACTAGAGGCAGTAGTTGCAGTGCATGTCTCCCAATATTTGGAGCCTCAGCACTATGGTTGATATTATGTTTGTGTACACATATCTTATCATATCTTATATCACTGTGCAGCATTAATCCTTATGTAAAAAAAAACCATAAAAACACAGAATTACTAAGTAGTAAAAAAAAAATCTATATCTAATGCAAATTGCTTGTGTAAGGGATGTAATTCTGTGTTAAATAATAATGAGTAGGCTGCATTCGCCTGTAGTTATGAGGCTGTTTAAAGACCAAATAAATATAACACTAACAGGTGTTTGCTGAAGCAGCTAATTGATGCAAATATATGTGGGTCTTCCTTGTGTAAACAATAAATTGTTTTACCTTATGTTCTGATACCTCATTAAATTCAGTGTAAATCAAGTTGTTGTAATACATTGTCATCTGTAGTCTGCATTTCCTTCAGTTATGTTAGAATCATATGTTAGTACCTTACAGTTACAATGGAGTCATTCGCTACAGGACTTAGGGGTAGATCCAGACCCAAGTACAACAGCGAATGTACGGATGCTGCATGCGTAAATATGGCTGTTTATACGTTCTGCGCATGCGTACGGCAGATGTTACACATCGTGACTCTGATCATACATAACAAGTTTGTAACTACGTATGAAGGAGCGTATCATCCTTACGCTTGCAGAAAATACGCAATGTAGGTGGAGGGAAGCATTTAAATTGTACAGTATGGTCGGAGTTAAGCAGTTTCTTACTAAAAGCCAATACATACAAAGGCTGTTACGAATGGAAAAGTTAAGGTAGGGTTTGGGACTCGTAAATTAGCTAAATTACGTGCGTTTGAGGGGAGTGCCAGGGGGGGTGCATTATACTTATGATAGCGTAACTATGCTACGCAATTGTACTTAAAGGGAACTAAAGTCTGGATCTGGCCCTTAATGAATAACATGCTTAAAATAGAGCCCATATGCTGTAACCCAAAACAACCAATCACATTTTGATTTGGATTTATGTTACTAGCTGATTGGGTGTTGTTTATGTATAAGTCCCAGTTTTAATTTATTGATTAGTTGGCAGCTCATAAATATTCAGGTATCCCATGCTTGTCCTCTTGTCAAGCAGGCTTATTGCCCTAGTTATTTGTCTGGTCCTACATTTGCCTTGAAGCAGTGCTGTGCAGTCAATGGTGTTCCAATGACATGCTGTGAAAGTAACTTACTCTAGTGGGTGTGTCATATGACTTCCACCAGAGATTCTGCTCCTCTCTGATGCACTAAAGAACCAGGTCCTGATCCAAATACCAAAACAGGACACATATATGCTCAGTGAAAATGCACAGAATTCATCAAAGGCTTTGATGCAGATATCACAGTAACTGCAGCCTGAGTTATATACTGTTGTGTATAGTGGAAACGGCGGTTATACTTAGTGCAAGAACTTCATTGACAATGCAAATGTTGTATAAATATATAAATGAATTTTATTAATTAGTTCAATATAAATGTTTTTTTCTTTAATCCAACTCACATAGATGCATAAGCAGCATTCCCATACTGTTAGAATTGTGCTTAGAAGGTTAAATGCTAACACGTTTGTCCTATATAATTTATGGCCATCAGGAGCCCTCTAGATTCAGACATCCTTAGATCCTGGTCGGTGCAATTGATTTTCCATAAATGGCATGCTTATGCCGGCTTGCGGGTCTGGATTGGGTTCAATTGCATCAGTACACCCTTACCGTACATTGACTATGTCCATCCACAGCTATGCTCCCTCTGTGATCGGATCGATGGCTTGTGTTTGGGTTTAGATAGGTTGCTGTAATTGTGTGTGCATGACTTCAGTCTGGATCAGTCCCCAAGGTCCACTGAGGGTGAAGTAAGTCATATATATATATTTTACTGTCCTATTATTATAATTATTATTATTGTTGTTATTAATAATGCCTAATGTAAACATATTTTTTATATTTTATGGGTGACCGCTCTATAGAGACAGGTTCTGTATATGCGCAGCACAGAAACATCATGGGCCTGATTCAGAGATCCGCTGCCGATGGGATCTCAAATATACGCATCTAAGTGACAGGTCGGAGCAGGTTACATCCCACTGAATAAACAGTCTCTCCCCTTGCAAACAGCGGCCGGACCTAAAGTTAGACCTGCATTGACTTGCCCTATCTGGCTGCAGTCACTTCCGACCCTATGTGTATTAGTTGCGTATATTTAGGGTCCTAAGTCTGTAATCGCGCCCACTTTTCTTTATCTCAATGCCTCCCCCCGCCCATTTCTATGCAAATCCTTTGGTCCGTATATTTCCGCTGGACTTAGGATCGCAATTGTTTCCGACCGATTCACAAGTCCGACCTTAAGGCATTTCCGACCCTATCTTCAACGGAGACGGCGTTGCACTATTACTACGCATGCGCAGTTGATGCAAAATCGATCCGACTCTAAATATACGCACCTAACTATCGTTAATATCGGATCTCTGAATCAGGCCCCATATGCACATGTGCAGAGCGGTTGGTGTTCTGTGCATTAACGGACTGACAATGGACCGGGCCCAGCCTCCGCACAGAAGAGGGGAGTGAACTCCTTTGCCACTTCCAGCGTCCTTGGTACCAGTCCTTGGCATGAACTGTACATGACATAAGGCAGCCTTAAGTCTATCTTGCAGATCAGCAGTCTGTACGAGCGCTAAACCGCACGTAGCACTTGAAAGCTGCCCACACTGTAAAATTTAACTCTCCCCCCACCCACCTTGCTTAATGTTGGCAGGCGGAGGGAAATATCAGCCCCATCGGACGGATCTCTTGTCGTACGTAACATATGGAGTGCACAAGCTCGCTTCCCTCCAGACACCCGCCTTATGCACTTTGCATGCGTAGGTTGTAGGTGGGACGGAAGTCTGGATCTGGCCCAATGTGCTCATATACTGGATTACGGGGATACATCTTGCCCCCTTCCCCAACAAACCTAAATCCTGACGGCAGGGGTCGTCTATTGCATTTTAATGACTTACTAATGATCTTCTTCCTATTTACCAAGCATTAGCACAAAAGAATAAAAATATGTGTTGGACGGCTGTCTGTATGACTTGCATATTATTCAACAAAAATCCGTCTCCGGGTCCCAGGTGGGATAAGCAATGTGATTATGTTGCAGCTGCTTTCCATTGCAAAGTAATGTTGTAATTGCATTTGTCAGCATCGCGTACACAGTACAGTACTTCAAAGATTTACTGGTAAACTAAGAGGGGGCAGGAATCCAGAGCACAGGACTGGCAGAGGCAGCAAAATGTCATTTTAATTACACAATCAAATGAATGTAATGTATCTGTCGGTGTATGAAAACCGTGCAACAAACGTCTACATTGTTTTTTGTTTTGTTTTATGACCTCTACAAGCAGTTAAAGCAGCAATACCAGATATTTCTGCTATTAATGATTACAGCTTCTATTCCTCTTATGGCATGGAATTCACACTTCCGCTTCATAGGAGGGGTATGAGGGCATGTAAATAGTACCAGGAGTAGCTGTTACATACTATCCATACTTTACATAAAATGAGGATGGTTTGGTTATCAGGTAGGGTCCTGTTATCGGAACTCCTTGGGCCAGATTTACTAAGCTGTGGGCAGGTGCTCTCCGCGGGGGTATGCGGCGCATCCAGGTGCCATGCTGGATAGGCGCCGCTGCTCATCCCCCTGCTTCTCAGAGCTGACATTTAGCCAGATCTGTGACAATTGTGAGAGCCAGAGCCGGTCCTCAATACAGCGGCGCCAGCCTGTGCTGTAGGTATATGCTAGATCCAAGTGGGCTTAAGGACCTTTGCTGATGTCTGGCCCATGTGACCAGTCACCTGATCAGAGGGAGGAGTCAGTGTTTTCAACATTTTCCTGCCCCGGGCACAGCAGTGTGATCATAATATTTATAAAAAAGGGGAGCGCAAAAAAGCAGGGGGGCGCCAGACATGCTAGCAAAAGCCCTGGCTGTGGGTTTGGAAAAGTGGAGATGTTGCCCATAGCAACCAATCAGATTTTAGCTGACATTCTCTAGTATGTAAAAAGAAAGTGAGAACTAGAATCTGATTGGTTGCTATAGGCAACATCTCCACTTTTCCAAACCCACAGCTTAGTAAATCTGACCCCTTGGGTGTGAGAGGAGTAGTCCTTCACCACCACAGAGGAGTTTGGATTCAGCGGTGATCTGACTTCAGATCTGGCTCAATGCTCTGAGTGCCCCGGTAAAGTGAGGCTCTGGATCCGGTCCAATAACACTTTTGACAGCCGCCAACAGAGGGATGAGGCTGCGATTGTGTCTTGTTATTAAACTGTACAGTACAGGTGTCCAGACACTGCGTACTAATCCAGACTTCTGAACTGGGGATGCTTGGATATTGCTGCCCTGTGAATATGGATACCCAAACATCGGTTACTCAAAGATCCAATTATAAAAGTATCAAAAGTTAGAACCCAGATTTACATTTTGGGCCGTATTCAGAGATCCATTTTATAAAAGTACGCAATTCTACGCACGCACGTAGCAAGGAAACACCCACCAACCATGACACTCCCCTCTCCCGGCCGTGCAATCGTAGACTTACACCTCCATAGACCACTCTGATCTTTAAGTGTGTACTTACGTGAGTATATGTCTTTTGTCCGTATGATTCAGTATAGCCACGCCCTCAAGAGCTCATTTAAATGTCTCCCCCCCACCCACTTTCATGTTAATTTTCACGTATGTATTTTTACGACGCCCATCCGTTCGTATGTCCCCAAGTGCGATTCACATGTCCGTGCCTAAAGCACTTACGTATATTCAATATAACTTACATAAATTAAGTTACTTCGCATGGGCACTTAAAACGTATCTAAACTTACGCACGCCACTCCACGTGAAAACGGATCTTGAATACGGTCCGATATCTCCAATATATAACAACATGGTCACAACTGATTCCTAAAATCCCCTGTCCTGCAAATGGTTTAGCAGTGCTAAGGAGACAAGACTTAGTGATCATAACTCCATGACTTATTAAACAAACTGGGGATTACACTTTATTTCTCTGAGAACTTTCTTCCATCGATATAAAAGACACCCTACCGTACGAGTCTCAGCAACACAGAATTTAATCCACTTGGAAGTATTGTTCTGTTTCCCAAGGGTCCTGATGATGTTCTTGTCACCGCTGCACTTAATTTGTTTTGGTTGAGACCATTTTTTTGTATTGATTTTTGATCTGTGTAACATTGACCAGGAGCTCGGGTTTGCAACTAAAAACATTTGTTAGGATTTTATGTTTTGATTTATTACACCGCACAGCTCCTGTTATTGTTCAAATACTTCCTTAAAACTCAGCAGCGGACAACATTTATTTACAGACTAACTAAATAAAAATAAATAAAACCGACAAGGTTGCAGAATCATCACTGATCGCGACCATTCTGTCCTATGTAGCTTTAGAATTTATTAAAATTTGCTGTAACTGATGTCTGACAATCCACAGTTGGCTTTCCTTACAGAGAGAAGGTCTTGGCGCCAGTAGCTCAAGTCTATGCATGGGCATAAGAGTAGAAAATTCCAGCTGTAGCCAATGCCGGTGGTGGTGGTGGGTGGAGGGGGGGGGGATTTAGTGCTAAGTACTGCCGGGGACAGATAATTATAATACCTTATCTAAAGCTGGTCAAACACTAGAGCAGCGGATCTCAACCTTTTTGGGGGACTATCATGTCAAGTACCACTTACCCACTGTAGAATCATGTCAAGTACCACTTACCCACTATAGAATCATGTCATGTACCACTTACCCACTATAGAATCATGTCAAGTACCACTTACCCACTATAGAATCATGTCATGTACCACTTACCCACTATAGAATCATGTCAAGTACCACTTACCCACTATAGAATCATGTCATGTACCACTTACCCACTATAGAATCATGTCAAGTACCACTTACCCACTATAGAATCATGTCATGTACCACTTACCCACTATAGAATCATGTCAAGTACCACTTACCCACTATGGAATCAAGTGACGTACCATTTACCCACTATGAAACCATGTCATGTACCACTTACTCATTATAGAATCATGTCATGTACCACTTACCCACTATGGAATCAAGTGACGTACCATTTACCCACTATGAAACCATGTCATGTACCACTTACTCATTATAGAATCATGTCATGTACCACTTACCCACTATGGAATCAAGTGACGTACCATTTACCCACTATGAAACCATGTCATGTACCACTTACTCATTATAGAATCATGTCATGTACCACTTACCCACTATGGAATCAAGTGACGTACCATTTACCCACTATGAAACCATGTCATGTACCACTTACTCATTATAGAATCATGTCATGTACCACTTACCCACTATGGAATCAAGTGACGTACCATTTACCCACTATGAAACCATGTCATGTACCACTTACTCATTATAGAATCATGTCATGTACCACTTACCCATTATAGAATCATGTCATGTACCACTTACCCACTATAGAATCATGTCATGTACCACTTACCCACTATAGAATTATGTCAAATACTACTTACTATGGAATTTGTCAAGTACCACTTACTCACTATGTACCTCACCTTGTACCACTTCTTAACATGTATACGAGTGTGGGTCCCTGTAGCGAAGGGCCCTATTTCAGTTCGGAACTGTCTGGGATATCGATTGCTTATGCCTCGATGAGGCATAGCATTCGAAAAGGTGAGTTTCCCCCAACCCACTCCCTAACCCAAACCCTAAGTGCCCTCCCTCCTTCAGCTTAGCCCTAAGTGTTTCCCGCAGCCTAACCCTAACTGCGCCCCCCCCCACAGCCTAACCCTAAGTCCCTCCTGCAGCCTAACCCTAAGTCCCTCCTGCAGCCTAACCCTAAGTTCCTGGCACCAGCGCTTCTAAAAATGAATGGGTGAGTAATACTCACCCATTCATAAAAAAAAAAAATTCTGAGAGGGCTTACATTCGAAATAGGGACAGCCTTCACAGCGGGGACTCGCGAAGCATGTATACACATGCCCATGACCCATATATGTATATTCAGGGTTTTTGTTGTTTTAGTTTACATGTTTTACAGTGATTTTAAGGTGCATTTTATGCATATGCCATTTAACCCCCAAGATATCAAGATATTTGATCAATTATGCCCTTGTCCATTTGGTATCGTACCTCCTTACAATCCTGACCAGTTTCAGTTGCAGTTGATTTTCAGTGATTTTAAGGTGCATTTTCTACATAGATAAACAAAATGGTCATTGCTTAAATCAATTTATAGGTTAATGAAAACAGGTGCGTGAAAGGCTGAGACGTAATCTGCTTTAACAGAAACAAAGGAAAGAAAATGCCCCAGCAACACTGCCATTACCCAGTAACAGACTATACCATTCTATCTGTAACATACACACAGGATAGAGAATGTCCAGCAACACTGCCATTACCAGTAACAGACTATACCATTCTATCTGTAACATAAAATGCAGAAACATCAGTTACACACATTTGCAAATATATGATAAGCCACCAGCCACTGTCGAGGCCAATCTGTTGTTGTCCTAACTCTCTATATTGGGTCATATATCATGTGTTTTTAAATTGAAAGCAAACTCACCTATGAGACACCACTTAAAGCCTCCAAAATAGCTGCTGTGACCAAATATAGGATGATGCCATATTGCCCCAAGATATTTTATAAATTATGTCTTAGGACATTTGGTATCATACTTTCTTACAACCTTGTCTAGATGCCCTGACAGTGGTCCAAGTACCACCAGTGGTACTAGTACCACTGCTTGAGAACCCCTGCACAAGAGCGATTATTGGCCCAATCATCCGCTCCATTCGGGTGATCGGACAAATAATCGCTGTTTGTTTCCAATTCCAA
This sequence comes from Limnodynastes dumerilii, assembly GCA_011038615.1. Classification (NCBI taxonomy): domain Eukaryota; kingdom Metazoa; phylum Chordata; class Amphibia; order Anura; family Limnodynastidae; genus Limnodynastes; species Limnodynastes dumerilii. Next base: position 538,638 of record WWET01000175.1, on the reverse strand, counting down.
ATTAAAGAGCCAGAAATGCTCTGGTACAATTATTTGATTTTTTAACATGTTTATTTTATCAGGCGCTTCATCGGGTAAGGCAAAGCTAATGGTTGAATCCAGATTTCATAGTTATTCACAAGTGCTGGGGGCACTATCCAGGTACTTGTGCCTTTTCATTGTAACAGACTCCCAACAGCCATGTGTCAAAAACTCAGGGGTGGGACGTAGCAAAAATACGATGAACTGTCAAATGATGAATAATAGTTATATTAGCATCAAAGGATCCAGATTTTCTACATGCGGTTTTTCTACATCCTGGTTAAAAAACATCGGCGGAATGGGAGGTCTCCACTCTGTGGGATGGGGGAGGCATATAAATAGAGAAGTAAGGACTGCTTTCAGCCCTGTTGTACTATACAGACTCTCACACTGTCCCAACAATACATGGGGACGGTGCAGAAATCTTAAGGTAAGGGACCTCCCCTCACCCTTATGGATTTCTAGATGTGGCGAGGATTTATTTTATTTTATTCAGTCATTCACAGGTTTTTATATAGCACAATCATTGTATCCGGCATTGGAACTCTGCTCTCACTGCCTCCGCATCTCTGGTCTCAGCAGTAGCGGAGATCCGAATAGGATCCAATGTTATATTAACATCCAAGGTAAAATTTAGGGCCATAATTAGGGGTGAACGACAGAAGCGGTTGCCCAGGGCTCAAAGTCAAAGTGGGACGGCAGTAAGTTCATTTTTAAAGTTAAACTAGTAACTAATTCAGCATTGGGGGCACCATTTTCTCTTTTTTGCCCCTGGTGCTAAAATTTCTAGCTACGGCTCTGGTAAAAGGAAATGAACAAGGTTAATCTGTGTTCGGAATAGAAGGAGCAACTGAATGTTGTAGGGGACATAAGCAGCACCCATGCAACCCAAAGTCCAAATTTTAACAGCTTATCCTGCACTGCATGCTGGAGGTAAAATAGCCAAGTGTCAGGTTAAATACATAACAGTTAATGGTTTAGGGGTTACCTGTCACCTGACCAATTGACTAAGCCAAACAGCAGCACTTCTGACAAGGTTTGGTACTGCAGTCCAGACTTGGAGAACTGGCGGCCTCTGTGGTGAATGATAGGTACTGCAGATATCAACTATGACATTACGGTTACCTTAAGTTTTCTGTCTCAAGCACACATATTCCTAGAAGCACAAGAGTCTTGATCAGTACAGAGAACGCCACTACAGTAAATTGAGGGAAGACCCAATTGCCAAGTCATTATAGCCCCTTTTTTTCTGAAAGGGCTCTTCAAGTCTGGATGGATAGGAATGCATTCTGATTGGTTAGCACAGAAGTGTAAGTAAAATCATTTCCTTAAATTCTACTGACACATCATCCTGAAGGAGTACTGTCAAGAGAACTACATACTAGCAGCGGGGTATCTCTGATTTGCTATAATATATTAAGGAAAAGATCACAACTGTGTCACAAAGCACCCAAAACACATTTTTATTTCTATTACGTGTTTAAGGGATTCCATCAGAATAGATACACCCTTTGCTTAATCATATCTACGGAGAAGGCTAAGCTGTTTATGTGTTTATAGAGTCTTAAGAAAAGCAATATGTGTCACAGTGGATTGTCTGAATAAGGAGAATGACACAAAAATCACTGAAAATCAATGACGGATATAATGGTATCAACAATATTTTACCTATTTGCAGCTTTCAATTCTCTATGCGGAGATTTCATATGCATCTTTTACCTCCTATCAGGCTCTTTTGGGATTTTCTGAATTATTGAGGATTGTAGTTGTGAGGACAAATACGGAAATAATGGCACTGGATATCACATTTTCTAGGGGGAAATCTTGTTTGCTGTTGCAGCTATGTAATAAACTGTATTGGATTAATACTGAGGAAATGAAAGATGAGCAGGCGAAAGTGAAAGCAGGAGAGAGAAGAGCGTTAGGAGTGGAATAATGGAATTTAGAGTCATCGTGGAATATGCTGTCTTTCTTGCCTTCCTCTTGCTGCTAGATTGTAAGCTCTCAGGAACGGAGGGTTAGATCCAGGATGATGCAATAAGGCTGTTTTCAGCACGCTGCGTGTGGAGAATGGCAGCATCGCGTCCCTGCACTTGTGCGCCCAACAGGTTTCCCGGCGTGGATCTGCATTCTCATGATGCAGGCTTCTGTGCCGGAAAGCCTTTGTGATTATGGGACGGGACAACCCACCATAGTGTGTACACATGGTGGGTGCGGGGGAATGTATGGCAATCATACAGTAAGGGCTTACGTACTATTCACGATTACGCACCAGCCACACAGAACATTTATTTATTTATTAACAGGTTTTTATATAGCGCCAGCAAATTACGTAGCGCTTTAGACACACAGGGCCTGATCCAGACCAGATCCAGATACCTAGGACGGCGGGCGTAAGCGTAAGATCGGCCAAAAAGCCGATCTGCGCATGCGCCGGGCAAATGTTGCCCGGTGTAACTACGGCAACGCCCGATCAACGATCGGCGTCCGTAGGAACAGCGTAGGGACGCTGGAGGGGGCGTCCCCCTAGCGTCCCTACGTTAAGGTTAGTGTAGGTGTTCGGGGGGAGGTAGTTTAATGAGGGTGGGAGAGCGGGGTAGGCGGCCATACGCTCCTGCGCAAGCCCCTTCCTTACGGCGGGTGCAGTTTGGGGAGGCCTTAGA
>WWET01000175.1:508213-525640 GCA_011038615.1 Limnodynastes dumerilii | reverse complement strand
ATGTAAAAGATTTAAGATTAATTAGCACCCCTTACTTTGCAAAATGGTATAGTTGAGCTGCACACTTAAGCTGGCCACACACTAGAGCGATTATCGTGCCGATTTACCAATTATCGTAGATCTGACGAATTATCGCTGTAGTGTGTGGTGCCGATATTTTGCTGAAACTGACGATAATCAGTAAAAATGGCTGCCAGCAGATAATCTCATTGCATGGGATTCCTAAATGATTATCGTTTATCGGTAGCAAAATCGTGCAGTGTGTGGGCATTTCAGATAATCGTTCACCCTTGCTAGCGATTTTTCATGCTTTTTTCCACACCCCTGTAGGGTTTGTCTATCTTGATGTACATATCGTCCTTCCTGTTTATGTCTCGTGACCAGTACTTGAAGATGGCGTCTTATAATAAGTACAGAATAAACCATAATGGGGTAGATCCAGAACTACGTTTGCCATACGTTTATTCGCATAGCGTCTTTTCGTGTGCGTAAATTCTATATACTCCCCTAGGCACACCCCTTGAATGTACGTATTTTGTAATTATACGCTTTCCAAACCCTACCTTAATTTTTTACCAACGTAACCGCAGTGATCCGCACACGTACGTATGGGCAACACGAATTTACGCAGCTAAGCACGCCCATACTCTACACTTTAAATACAAACCCCCGCCTACTTAACGTATTTCAGACGTATTTTGGACTCACGTTAAATTGGCACGCCCACACATAAGTATTTACGTGACAAATACGCTAATGGCCCATATGTTCACAATTACGCTACGTCACTGAGCGTATTTTCTATGGTGCGCATGCGCTGTACTTACCAAAAGGCGATTTTACGTCTCCGTCACGCGTAAATTCGCTCACAAGCGTTGTTCTGGATCTGGGCCAATGTTTTTTAATGACCTACCTTTATGGAAGGTAAACCTGGAAATAACCATCATACTGGTTGCGTGTTCGCACGATTCTTCGTATGGGTAGCGTTACAGGAAATACATGTATATTTGAAATAAACAGAAATAAAGAGGGTTTATGTATTATGACCCATTATGAGCCTGTCTACCAAGTTAAATGTTGACAAAGTTCCATCTTCAGTGTATTTATGACGCACTACAAGAGGCTAAATACAGATGCTAAATGTACATGAAATAAAGACAACGTGTTTTGCAAATACTTTTTTTTTATTACAGCACTTTTCCATAGGAATATAGAGAAAATCAAACTTTGCAGAGGTACCTTTATTGCTTTGCATTATACACTACCGTGTAGTGAAGTTTACAAAAGAAATATTAGCAGTACTGCTGTATTAACAAAAACTGTACCAATAAAGACTCAACAGTACCAATAAAGACTCAACACAAGAAAAGAAAAATGCAAGATGACAAAAAGGTACCAGCTGAAACACATTCTCTGTAATACAAAGACACACATACTCTGCTATATACAGACACTCACACTCTGCAATATACAGACACTCATACTCTGCTATATACAGACACTCACACTCTGCAATATACAGACACTCATACTCTGCTATATACAGACACTCCTACTCTGTTACATACAGACACTCATACTCTGCTATATACAGACACTCACACTCTGCAATATACAGACACTCATACTCTGCTATATACAGACACTCACACTCTGCAATATACAGACACTCATACTCTGCTATATACAGACACTCACACTCTGCAATATACAGACACTCATACTCTGCTATATACAGACACTCACACTCTGCAATATACAGACACTCATACTCTGCTATATACAGACACTCACACTCTGCAATATACAGACACTCATACTCTGCTATATACAGACACTCACACTCTGTAATACAAAGACACACATACTCTGCTATATACAGACACTCACACTCTGCAATATACAGACACTCATACTCTGCTATATACAGACACTCACACTCTGCAATATACAGACACTCATACTCTGCAATACATTGACTGACCTACACAGTTACAAAGACTAACCACAACTAAATACACATATATAAACTGTGTGAAATTAGAGTTTTGTCCTTACCTTATCGGAAGATATGGCAGACTTTAGCTTTGAAACACAAAGTTTGCTCACAAAGACTGCTCACAAACAGATACAATGATGTTCACAGGAAATGACGATGTTTCAGCATCCTGTTCCGGCTTGACCCCTGAAATGCTGCTGTCAATCACCCTCTGACACTGCCCCTTTTTCAAAACATGTGCCGAGTATCGCATAGTGTGTGGCCATTAAAGATTTTTTGAACACCGACAAAAGCACATAAAAATCGCTCAGTTTTTTTAAACTTTTTTAATATCGGACGAATTATCGCATAGTCTATGGCACCGATATCGTTACCTCTCACTAGCGGAAAAATTGGCAGAATTATCTATAATTTCACGCTGTGACAATAATCGCTCTAGTGTGTGGCCAGCTTTACACCTGTTTTACCCTTACTCCCAAACTCTAAATCAGCTCCTTAATGCGAGTTTCATAAAAATCTAGATTTGTAAGTGTGCATAGAGACTAAACATTCTGAGGACACAGTCATTCTATTCTGGAATTGCTCATAGCAGCAAATAAAAGTCCTGCCTCTTGGACCATCCAATTCATTAATTACAGTTTGTCTAATTATCTGCTAAATAATGTCACTTGGAGCCTCGTTCATTTCTTCATTAAGTCATGATCAATAAGCAAATTGAATAGTTTAAAAAACCTTAGTGAGCTTAACACTTATAAATCGCCGCTATGAAAAGGTCTCTGGTACGACCGGAAGTTGTCACTCTGCACATGTGCAGTGCGTTTTTTTTCCGATTTTATGCTTACGACCAGCGTAAGATCGCTTGCGAGCGTAGGTCTGGATCCGGCCCAATGTCTCTCCCCGCCTCCCCCCTGCCCCCCTTGGTTAATCTAAATCCCTCCCTCTTCTACTTAAACACCCCCTTGAGGCGGCAATATGCAGCCCTTTATGCTTACTTATGAAGTTGATAACTAAGCGGACTTCGCTAAGTATGGCTGTTACACTGCCCTCCATTGGCACCACTGAGTTACTTGCTTTGTGAGTTGGCTGTTTGCCACTGATGTGCTCATTATTGACTTTATCTATGCCTATTATTGTGGATCACATACTTAGTCAGTTAGCATCTGTCCTGATGATCACAGCCTTCATATGTTTTTATGTACCCTGCATTTCTGCTTGTTATACATCCACCTGTATATGACTTGCTTGGAATTATGACTTATAAAACTGCTTGCTATTTGCATCTACTTACGACTTGAGTTGTTCTTTATACATGCTGGACACCTTGGTATTCCATTACCTTTTCTCTCTCTCTCTCTATATATATATATATATATATATATATACATATACAAAATATATTATCAGTCTTTGTTGCTACCATTAGTAAATATGGATATATAATATCCATTTAAATGTATTAATAACAAGCAGTTATCACATAATGCTGTGCAATTATACATTTCATTTTTAAAATATGGAACGTCTTCCTCCTCAGCCTATATATAATAATTTTTTTAACCCAATCCCAAGATTCCCAACTCCCAAAATTCAAGCAGTTCTCCCAGTATCCCGGGAGTCCTGGCAAATCTCCCGCAAGTCTGTGATTTTCGTCATGATTTGCATATTAGTCCTGCCTCCATACCGACATCTAATTCTCCCAGAGGGAAGAAATAGACAGTTGGCCACCTTGCCATATCCCCCACTTTCCTTGGATCCAGCCCTTGACGTAGCATATACATGGCTAGATCATAAATCTATTATTAATCCTGGAAAGTAATGCACAGCTGCGTCTGCCTGTGATGGAAGGGTGGAAAGGGGGTGGACTATTATAGTCTATTTACCATAAGTGGTGTGTTCATGCAAATGAACCCTAAATTGCCTGCAGTCTGCATTCAGCTGTAGAACGATGGTCTTCCAAAATGAAGACCTCTGTATCGGCAATCCACACTTTGGGCTGGTTCCAGACTTAAGTAAGTGCTTGAAATGAGTTACTCCTAGGCTAAACCATGTTGATTGCAGGGGGAGTCATATTTCATCTGTTGGAAACAGTATTAGAGTTGAGAGGTGATGTTTCCTATCCCAAGTCTAAATAACAGTGTGATAATATAGCTGGTCAGTATCTGTGTGCAGTAAGCAACTCAAAGATATATCCCTGCATGCAAAGAATACAATTAACTTGACTCCCCCTGCAATCAACATGGTTTAGCCCAGGTGCAACTAATTTCAAGCACTTACTTAAATCTGGATCCAGTGTGATTTAAACCAATTTAGGGTTAACAGATAAATAAATTACGGAATCAACCTTTAAGTCTGTAAATAAAATTGCGATTAATATCACTATTTCCATAAAAATATATAGACCTTTAAAAGATTGCCACCACAAGAAGCCATTTAATAGTTAACAGTTCCAAAATTAGTATAATGTATTGTTGGAACATGTACTAAATTGGGACTGTGCCAATGCTCTCTGAGGTCTGATTGCAGCTTTTGTTTTATCGGGTTCCTAAGATAGAAACTATAGAACTCCAGCAACAGAATACTGGAAAGGAAAGAAGCCGAATTGATTAATTGACTGTGAATTGGGAGGCACAGAAAGAAAATGTTTAAAGCATGCTCAAATGCTTTGCCAGGAATGTGTGGGATATTCCTTCATTATTAGAGTTCTCCCGAACTCCTTGGAGTGTAGGCCACCCTCCCAGATGTTAACCACTTCAGCACCACAAACAAGAATGCATTAACCCATTTCATTCCAACTCTATTCCTTTTTATAAATTCAAAAAAGCAAAAGTAGAAATGTAGCAGCTGATTCAGGAGTTGAGATGCCCGAGGCTTGTAAAGCTGTGTAATTCATAGGAATATACAATTTGCACTTGTATGGTTATGGCACCTGGCATCCAAAGGGGCAGAGCTGGGTGTTCCGACCTTGGAGATAAGCACAGGATGAGCTTGTTTATGCATTTGAAAGCAACATTGTTGTGACAGCTTTAGGCTTATCAATCTGTGCTGCCCCTGGTCTAGCATCGAGACATCCACACATGCAACAGACGCTGGACAGGGTTTCCACAAAGATGCAGATGGCTGTAATAGGGTCACATGTGCAAACATTCTGTGTGCGCCTTTATTGATGTACAAATTCCAACTAAATTACACTCTCAGAACAGCAAAATAATCTCTTAGGTCCAGATCCTGAGTTCAGTACAAGAGCATATTTAAGCTTGATGCATACGTAATTTCGACTATTTGTATGTACTGCGCGCAGATGTTAGGTGACATAACTCTGATCATACGAACCTTCCTCTTGACTACAAACGAAAGGGCGGGTCATCCATACGACAGCGGGAAATACGCATTGTAGGCGGAGCAAGGCATTTAAATTGTACAGTATGGGCCGGGTTGGGCCGGGTTAGGCCGTTATGTGCGACAATCCATTACGTACGACCGTAGTTACGCAAGGAAAAGTTTAGGCAGGGTTTGGTGCTCGCAAATCAACTAAATTGGGTGCGTTCAAGGGGAGTGTCCAGGGGGAGAGTGCATAGTTCTTACGATCGCGTAAATATGCTACGAGATCGTACTTAAAGTGCACTTAGATCTGGATCTGGCCCTTAGATTGTATCATTAGAAGTCTGAGGTACAATAGTTTATGTTGAAATTCTTTCAAAATTAAAAAGAATCCTCTTATATACTGAGCTCAAATCCCTAAAAAAATAAAATAATAAACTGAACACAAGTCACTTCTATCCAAGTCTCCTGCCGCTGCTCGCTGAGAATCGTAATTACTGGGAGAACTTTACCTGATCCCCAAAACATTTCATCTAATTCCACATGGTGGCCGTATGCAGACTACTGGATGTATAACATATACGGCCGGTGATTAGTGTTTTTCCCTACTGAGCATGCGCAGTACATTTTTTTACGTTATCTACGTATATTTTCCTTACATAGATTCGTAAGTGCGGTCTTTCAGACAGCATTTACGCAATCAACGTAAGGAAACGATACGTAGATAACATAAAAAATGTACTGCGCATGCTCAGTAGGGAAAAACACTAAACACCGGACGTATATGTTATATATCCAGTAGTCTGCATATGGCCTGATATCTCTTATTCACAATCTGTTGTACAGAATTTTGGGACTCATAAATAACAATTGCTGTCATTTGGAATATATATATATAGATATATATATATATATATATATATATATATAGGAATGTCACAGCATGGAAACCAAGGGTTAATTCCACCCGATGGGGGTTAAACCTAGAGTTTGGACTATGATTCTTTGACCAAGGAACACAAGGAAGATGGTCCCTGTCATGTGCAGCAAGCCCCTGTGATGTGTGGTGGGACCTGGTCTGGTCCCGCCTCTGCGTGTTGCTATGTTAGGAGTCTGATGATGGCACAGCACTGGTCTGAGTGCACTACTTACCTTACAGCAACCTACTCTTCTGGCCGGGTGGCAGTGTCATGCTGGGATGTTATTGCTGCTGCAACAGCAATGATACAGCTGAAAGCCTAATTAAAGCTTTATCCTTGCTGGTACCTTTTAAATAATGAATATTTTAATCCTGGAATAGGTACCATGTCCAATGGTCTTATTTCAACAAGGTACCTATTCTGGTTAGGGTTAGATGTCGGGACAGGAAAGGTTAGTGTTAGTCTCTGGAGAGGGAAGGGTTAGAGTTAGGCTGCAGGATGAAGATTGTTAGGGTTAGGGGAGGGTTAAGATTAGGCTATGAAAAGGGATGGGTTAAGGTTAGGGTTTAGGATGAGGGAGTGTGGGTCACCGTAGCGAACAGCCCTATTTCGATAGTGCCGTTCGCTCCCAGCCAGTTCCGAACTGGTTGGCATATCGATTGCTTATGCCTCGATGAGGCATAGCCATCGATCCCCGTAGCACCAAATACGGTGCTTCGAAAGGTAAGCAACCCCACTCCCTAACCCAAAGTCCCCCCGCCCCCCTGCAGCGATGGCACTCATTCCAAATAAGGATAGCCGAAAAGCAACTTTTGGCTGTCCCTATTTCGCAATGATAGACATCGCAGGGACTCGCAGCGGGTTGAGGGAAGGGGATAGTTAGGATGAATTAAACTTACCTGTCACCGTTGCAGTGCTCATAGAGACAGTAGTTGTGGGAGCAACTCTGTCTCGTGGAAAAATTCTGAAAATTTACAGCAGTCGCTGTTGCAGTGCCGCAAAGTGATCATCAAAGCGGAAACCTACACCCTGAAATGCTTCAGAACTGCAGAGCAGTGGTACGATGTGACTGACACACTAACACGCTATGCTCAGTGTTTTCTGCAATCTGCTGGATTTCTTTTTATTTTACTGTTCTTGGTCTCGGCCTTTAGACCGCGCTTATGCAATCTACGTACAAAAATGGTACGTAGATAGCATAAATAAGCTACTATGCATGCGTAGTAGCTCAATTCTTAAAACAACCGACGTAAGAGGAAAACTACGTAACCGTGAATCCGGACCCTTGAGAGCAAACCAGGACCCCCCTCCCTTCCTATGTGTACCTCTGGTAAGAGTGATTGGACAGAAAACAAGACCACATCGGGGGGTTTATTTATTATAATAAATTCTGTATATTTTAGTAACACTTCAACATATTCTTGAAAAAAATAAAATAAGGTAAAACTTGGAAGAAATTACCTTTTGATTATACATTTAACACCTGTATTTCAGTCTTAACATTGGATTCTTTTTGCATCACCCAGCTGCTTTCTGTCTCTCTGGTGATAACGAGGTCTTGTGATTTTTTTTTCTCATGCCCTAGTATTTAACACCTGCGATTTTTAGATGGCATATTTTAGTCCTCAACCTTTTGTTAGCTCTGAAAGGTCGCAGAGAAAGCATTACATTGCATTTCTAAACTGCTCCGTTAGAGATTCTTTATGGTCCATATATCATCTTAATTACTTGTGTTACTTGCAGACTGTCTTCTTCCAGAGATTTGTAAATTAATAATACTACTGTGTATGCAAGGAAAATGCAAACATAAAAGAGGCTGAGAGAGAGAAAACATTTCTCATATTTATTCAGTGTATTGTACATATGCATTTATCATCTTTCTTTTGATTGAAAAAAAAAACCTGGCATATTTATTAACCTGTTTTTGCAGGTTTGGAATTTTCTTAGCAATGCATTCATTAAAACATCAAAGTACCCAGGGTAATTTGATCCTCCTGTCGAACAGAACTGTTGTACTGAAGGCCGGTGGGAAGAGGTAACCCAGGTAAAGGCTTCCAGTCTGTTCTTCAGCCTGCTTACCTGATTGTGTACATGCCAGATGCCGGCAGTTGAACATAGGGTTGATGCCACCCGGTGTATTGACTCAAGGTGTCACCACTATAGACCTCCTTCTATACAAGACATTAGTATTGTTTCTTCTATTGTTACTGGTAAATTATAATTCCCATATACTCAATGTAATGACAATAGCAGTGACATAAACTAGTTTAATTAAAATGACACCTTTAAATATCATATGCACAGTTTAAATGTATTTACATTTCATTGTTAATTGTGATTAAAATGAAAAAGTCTTCCCCTTGTAAGTGTCCAGGCTCCAACTATCTTAAATGTTCCCCATTGTATGTGTACAAGCTTCAGCCATCCTAAATTCTCACCCTTATATGTCTCCATCCATCCCTACTCCCTTTTGTATGTATCCAGCCATCCCTTTTTCCCCTTGTGTATGTCCAGCCAGCCCTTCCCCCCTTGTATGTTTGCAGCTATTCACCCTTTTATGTATCCAGCCATCCCTGTTCCTCCCATTGTATATGTACAGTCACCCCTTCTCTTCCCATTGTATGTATCAAGGCATCCTTTGTCCCTGATATATCTCCAGCCAACCCTTCTCTGTTCTTATATGTTTTAAGCCATCCCTTTACTTACATTGTATGTGTACAGTCATCTTTTAAGACTCCTTGTATGTATCCAGTCATCCTTTCATCTTCCTGAAATCAAGGTTATTAATGATTAATTGTATTGTTTGATGGGAGGGATGTAACATTGTAATAAAAAATACCAATGAGGACCCACTTACATTTTAACATTCTCAGGCTTCCCCAAATTAGCCCTGACTTTCCTGGTATGCAGTAACCTCCCAGCCTGCCATTTATGCCCATTCACATTTATGGGGCCCTTAGAATTCTTTCTTTTCGCAGGCAACAAGCGGTGAGATAATTATATCTCAGTGTTTGCAAAGATGATTAAAAAAAAAGGTATCATTTTATCTTAATGTTGAGTTTAAATTTATTTTAGTTTTGTTTTATCAAGGTGCTTTGTTGCTTTTCTGGAGGCAGAGATTTGTTAATGTGAGTTTTTTTATTTTATTTTATGCCTCCCATAGCTCCAATACCCACTGTATGGCTAATTGTTTTGAGTAAATAAGCTAGAATTACTGAACAGTTTAGCAATTGGAGGCCCATGTCAACCAATCAGATTATAGCTATCATTTATCTAGTATATTCTAAAGTTATACTAAATGGTAAATATGTAAAGATTAACCAGTAGGAACACTGTATAGTAAAACAGGTTAAATAATTTTCTACTCTGTGTCATACATATTGTAGAGTTTTGTATATGCATACCTGGGAATTGCTTCATGGCAAATTGTGTTGTATTGTGGGTGGGGGTGTATTATTTTTTGAATTTTTGAATTTTGTTTTCTTACATGCAAAAAGAAATAAAATATAAAAAAATGTTTATGTTTACAGTGAAATTTATAGTTGAGTCAGGACATATATATATTACCATTAGCTTATTTAAAATCTGCCTTCCCCACATTGTAAGATGATTTTACCAAAGTGCCATTTTTCTTATTAGTTGATTATGCCTCATTATGATTTATATACTTTTTGCATATTTTTTTATTGCATTGGGGTAGATCCAAAACTAGGTATGTTATCGTATTTACGCTAGCCGAAGACTTATAAACGCTATTTTTTGTATGTACTTACACCGCGTAACTCTGAACGTATTTACCAGCCACGTATCAACACATGACTATGAACGAGGGGGCGTGACAGCCATACGACACCCGTACGCTTCGGAGGCGGGGTGAGGCATTTAAAACGTACAGTATGGGCGTGCTTAGGCACCTACGTACGTGAAGACTTTACATACGTCAGTGAACAAGAGAGAGGTCCGGCGCTCCAAACAAATATTATATAAGACAGTATAAATAATATAAATATTATAAAATGATATAAATCAGTACTTACGCTTTGAAAAGTTACGGTAGGGTTTGGCAAGCGTAAAATGGCCAAAGTGAGTACGAGCGAGGGGTGTGCCTGGGGGAGTGCTTAGAAAATACGCTAGCGTAAATACGCTACGTGAATAAACGTAATGGGGACGTAGGCCCATTGTTATTATCTGATCGAAAGGAAAAGGAGGTGGAATCCCTGTGTTTGCATGTGAAAGTTCCCATCCACTCCAAATAGCATTTACGCCCTTAATTTGGACAATCCACCTTCAAAACTCCTGCATTTGTCTGGTCAGCCGAGCAAGTTACACTGTGCACAAATGTTATCCACTGGCAATATGACAATGTGACAAGCTGATGACTTCATCACTGCCAACATTTTGCAATTATGTCCAGGGACATTGATGCTTAACAGGTGCAAGGAATGATTGACCACACATACTGTACAGGAGCACCATTTACGCCTGGAATAATATCAAGTGGTAACATAATAAAACAATAACACATTACAACAAAAACTCTGTACAGATGATAAACGACTGAAGAGAGGGTCACAGAAGGAGAACAGCAAATTAGTGTGAAATAACCATTCAGTCAAATATATATAACATGAAATGAATGGCAGTATCAAAATAAATGTGTGCAGCTAATGGGAACCATTGTCATATTCTGGTGATCTATAAACTAGAATAGCATATACTGTACAAACAACAAGCAATCAAACTAATTGTTTAAATATACCAGTTGGCATTTTATTTTTTGCTATGGCAAATCGTCGTTGGCATGTGTCTTCTTTTCTCCCAGAAAATCTCAAACCCTCCAACATGACCCATTCCATTAGGTACAAAATACTCCGCTCCTGAGCTTCCAACTGTCACTCACCTGGTGAAATGACTTAACTGATATTTAAAAAACGATTTATCTTTTTAGGAGGTATCCATAGTAATTGACAGTTAGAAACTGAGAAGCAGAGTATTTTGTACCTAATGGAATGGGTCATGTTGGAGGGTATGAATCTATGGGGGTTGGAGCTGTCATAGAAGGTGGTTTGTGTTGTGTTGTGGGCCTCTTGAGACTGCCCGAAGTTATGCCTGTCTGAAAACCTCTGTGGCTGTCAGCGGTTGCAACATTTCCATTTCCAAAAACACCACTTTGACTTGCGCCTAAAGCTGGCCACAAACTATATAATAATCAGGACAGTAAGATGATTATTTGCTGATCGGCAATAGTATCTCATAGAAGGGCAGAGTTATATCTAGACTCCCTCAGGAATTTGCCATGAGGCCTATTGCTGCCTAGTTCTGTCCCTTGTCATCACTGGAGCAGCATGGGTGGCCATTTTGAACCTACACAATATGTCTGCTCTGTGTGGACAGCAATATCCTTCAGACATGCACACAGTGTTCACCATTCTACACATGGGTGGACTGGAGATCATGCTGTGTATGTGCTAAATCCAGGGGCAAATACCCCCTCTCCTATCCGGAGGATGGTTCAACGATACAATATGTAACACATCATACTTTTAGCAATGCAGCCACCACAGCAGGGATTTTTTTACATCTCCAAAGAAGACACTGGATGTGATTGCTCCAATAGTGACAGGTGGTATTTTACCCTATCCATAACCCTAACCCTCACTTTAACTCTCCCTAACCTATAACAGCTTAAAACTAACCCTCCCCCCTTCTATTAGCCTAACCTTAACCCTCCATCTCTCACAGTCTAATCCTAACCTTTCTATCAGCCTAATTCTAAGCTTCCCCTTCTATTAGCTAGCCATAGCCCAACACAGCCCTTCACAGCCTGGCAGGGAAAGCACATTTAGCTATTGGGAACAGGTACTTAATAGGGTCATTTGCTATAGTACCCATCACCAATAGGAATATTTGTTATCAGCACTGATTAGCTGTTGACTGTATCAGTGTCCAAAATCTGGCAATTGCATCCCTATCTGGAGACTTACTGGTACCCTTGTTTGTATGTAACTGTTTTCTGGGCATGAACATTAGGGAAAAAAACACAAAATGCGTAATGACATCTGTAGCTGCACTCTTATACCCTCAGCACATCTTCTTTTCTTTCTGGGATTGCCTAACTTCACAAACAGAAGTTGAGAAATATATTTTCTTATTATTCCAAACCTGTGGCCAAAAAATTGTACAATTTTGATTTAAGTTTTTCCAGTCCTAATTCATATACACCACTTAACAAAATGAACTAAGAAAGATCCCAGGTCTATGTATGTGCTCATAATTTGCCAGATTCTGACCCCCTGCACGCTTTACGTGTGTGCGGAGGTCCGTACTTAACGCAGCCGTAGAGGGGAGTGCACTTCCCCTGCACTCCCTGCTGTCGGTAGTAAATCTGGACACTTGAGTGTTACGACTAGGGCTGTGTCCCTACATACGCAGACCTAGTTGTAACGGGACTTCCACGCCCCAGACCGCTCATGTATATGGCCATTTTAAATGAAGGCCAGCCCCTTCTGCGTACATACTGACGTGTGCATACGCAGATGTTCCGAGACGGGATTTATGCAAATGACTTGCGTAAGTCCCCTATCGGATGTTGTTCAGAATCCAACCCAATGTTATTTCTTCTCAAAGAAAATGTAAGAAAAAAGAACTTTGATGTTATACTAATATAATGTAAACCCCACGCATTTCACCAATGTCAATACAGGAAAATATTCATAAATTATTTCTGTTAATTTTTGGCTGGTTATTAATTAAAAACTCACAGTAAATATTATATTATTTATTTATCACTATCTCTCATTTAGTGTACAATATACAGAAACTTTCAAAGGCACTTTGAATTCACTGATTACGTATATGTTATATAATGAGCCATTTAGTGCTAAACTTTAAGTCCTCATCTGACATGTTCTGAAACTAGTGATCTCATGTTTAATACATTTTCAGATTCATCAATTACAGTACAGTTTAAGTTGTGAAGACTATTTATAATTGCTATGCTGAAAGGTTTTTTGCAAGTTGTGATCTAAAAGTATACATTAACACTTAAGAAGTTGAAAATAAGTTTATTCAAAAGGATTGTGAACTTTTTTTTTGTTGGAAGCCTCTCTACACTTAGTCAAGAGGCCTTTGATTTCTTGCCCTGTGCACTTCACTTCACGTAACGTTCTATAAGTTTCTTGCAGTAATGAAACAAACAGATATTTTTTGTTACAGTAATTAGCTACTGTCTTTCCCCGAAAAAGAGGGAAAAGAAAAGAGGGGTAGGGCTTTTTTTTTTTTTGTTTATTTATCCCCTCTTGTATTTAGGTTAGCAGTGCCGCACACTGTAGGTTTTTTTTTTGGTATAGGGGAGATGAAGCTTGGTGGTGGGTCTGTGGTTGAGTTAGACAGCTGAAGCTGGGGTTCAGCACCAGCTAAACACATAAAATGGCGCCTATTGAGCAGGAAATGGACGCTCACCTTTAGTGTGAACACTGTAGTTCACTTGCTCAGAGCCCGGTGCATTAAGCACAACTGGTCCGCCCAAAGTATTTGTCAGCAGTAGACAACAGCTGTGGAGGCAGGGCTCGCTCACTGAAAGATTGGAGAGGGAGGCTCGCAGTAACAGTGGGCCAGGCGCGTGGACACTCACAGGCCGGGAAGCCTCGTCGCTCAGCAGAGTCAGGACGCACTGCACGTGACTAGGGCTTATTTTCAGGGTAGGGCTTATATTTCAGGAAATATGATCAATCAAGGTAGGGCTTATTTTATGATTAGGTCTTATTTTCGGGGAAACAGGGTAAAAGTATTTTTTTTTAAATAGAGGCCACGTATTACATAACACATTTAGCACACATTAAAAAAGCATTAGGAAATAACAGATTAACAGAATTGGGGGTGGGTAGTGGGGTTCGGCCTGTAAATTAACAATATATAGGACAGTTAGAATTTGCTGAGGCTGGTTCACTGGTACGATAGTTTTTTGAAAGACCATTGTACTACAGCTAAGTAAAGACTACCAGCAACTGCGGCCTCAATGCGACTAACTTTAGCCTTAACCCTTCCCCAACACCCTTTCTCTTTAAACCTAACCTTCCTCTTTATTTATTAAGGTTTACTGAAAATGTATTTATTATTATTATTATTATTATTATTATTATTTATTTATTTATTTATAAGGTGCACAGTAGCCGCAGCGCAGTACAAAGGAAATAGTTAAATATACAACACAATTAACAGACAGGGTATAAATTCATATAAATAAGGAGTACAATACAAGGACAATGCAAAAATAAAATACAGTATAAAAACAGCAAAGCAATATGTATGGAGAATAAGGAGAGATATAGGCCGTAGATAGAAAAGGTGGGAAATAATGAGGACAAGGTTGAGGGATGATGACAGAAGGGAGGAGCCTGCTCATAAGAGCTACCATGCAAAGTGGGAGGGGTGAACAAACAAGAGATACAGGGATAAAAATGAGGAGGGAAGGTAAGCTTAGGCGGTGGAAGGGTCGGGCGGGAGATAATAAAGGAGAGGTGGAGGACAAGAGAACCTTTTAAGTTGTGGTGAGGAGTTTGAAGAGAATCAGAAAGCCAGTGTAGAGATAGACAGAAAGGGGAAGTGGAGGCAGTGCGTTTGGAGAGGAAGATGAGTCTGGAAATTTGTATGGATTGCAGGGGAGCGAGGCGGACCAGATGGAGGCATGTTGCAGTAGTCCAGATGGGAGATAACGTGAAAGTGGATGAGCATTTTAGTGGCATTCTTCAACCCCAGCCCTAACCCTATATGTCCCACAACCTAACCCTAACCTTTCCCTTAAGCTCTTATCCTACCCGCAGCCTAACCCTAATCTACCCACCACAAACACTGCAGATTTTCCCTATTGAGAACGGGGAAATAGGTTCCAATTATAAAATTTCTATTTTCAGCCTATTCAAACAATGATACAGCCGCCAACACAATAATACCTCCGTTTCCATGTATTGCGCATAAATGTGAATGAGCCCCTACTAAAAACTAGTACTTTTAGTAATGTAAAAAAAATGCATTTTGAACCTCAGTGTCTGCACAATGAGAACCCAAATAAAAAGTTCAATCGAATAACACAGACAAATACACAACCGGCCCGATGGCTCAAATTAATTTGCGGAACGAACCTTTCAACTGGAGAAACATACATTCTCTTTCAGGCTCATTCACCTGAGGCTATTATATTACTACTTGCAAAATGATTGACATGACAGAAAAGGCTGCGTTTGTGCATGGAGCGTGGTCATGAGCTTGCGCTTCATTACTCCGAAAAAATCTTAGTTTTCAGACATATTGGCACACTGATGAACTCCTACTTCCCTCCTGTGTATGATTTGTATGTTATCATAAGTGGCCTACTGTATCTTGCAGAGCTGTACATTATTCTTGTGATGTAACTGACAGTTTAATTTTTTGTGGTGCTTCACAATATATCTTACAGTGTAGAAAAAGATACGGATTTATACGAGAGGACTAATTTATAATCAGGGTTCTTTAGAGTTCACTCGATGTAATTCTATTAAAATGTCTCAATTATTGTTACAGACAATAGCTAATCACATTCCCATCAGGCAGACCCACATATCTCCCAGCACTAGAATTATTAAAATCTATATTTTACAGTAAGCTCCGAGTGTGCATGTGAGATTAATTTCTACGGAGCGATGCACCTGTAATAAATATCTCATATCAGTTATCCTCTGATATAGTGGTGCTGTCAGATATTAAAATGCATGGTGTGAATTCGTAGGAAGAAGCGCTTTGAACAGGACAACTAATTACATAAGTCTTAACCAGTATTCTAGTTTAGATAAGGTATCGGCAGCTATGCTACATATATGCATTTCAATATGAGCAGAGGTTGTGCAAAATCAGGTTGGCTGTATACTCACACTAGTGTCTCTAAACAGACTGGATGGGCCATGTGGCTCTTATCTGCCGTCACTTTCTATGTTTCTCTGTTGAAAGTGTAATTGCTCTTACACATTGATATGGAAATATAATCGCAAAAGACATCAGCTCTTTTGGTTTACGGTTTATTGTAAATATTGTAAATACAGGCCGTATGCACAGAGGCGTTTGTTCAAAAGTACGCAATTATACGCACGCTCGTATCCAGCAAACACCCACGACACTCCTCTCTCATGGCCGTGCAATCGTAGACTTATGCCTCCATAGAGCACCTCCAACTTTACGTGTGTACCTACGTGTGTACATGTATGCTGTACGTGCGCCCTCAAGGACTCATTTAAATGCCTCCCCCCACCCTCTTTCACGTAACTTTTCAGGTACGTATTTCAACCCCGCCCCTCTGTACATTTGTCCCCAAGTGCGACTCACATGTCCGTGCCTAAAGCACTTACATGCGTATATTCAATGTTAATTACATAAATAAAGTTACTACACATGCGCGGTTAAAATATGCCTAAAAATACGCACGCAACTCCACGTGAAAACGGATCTGTGAATACGGCCCTACATGTACAGCGCCTGCATACCGTTTAGATGCTAAGCTGGCACATGGTATATTTTAAACCGTTTATATAGTTTTACAGAGAGGGAGCGTCCAATCACTACGTGTAAAGTCACATGACTTTAAGGGGCGGATTCATACCGTTTGCATGCACAGAGATCTGGCCTTCCTCATGGACGAGGGGACTAAGCGCCCCTGTCACTCCCCTCTCTCATGCAGACTTAACTTAAGTACAGTTACACTGCCATACGGTAGCCTTAAGTGACCCGTGCGGATCAGCGGCCCATATGACTGCTGATCATCATGGAAACAATTAAACCCACCCACATGGTAAACTTTCAATACCCCTCTCCCCTTAGGCGGGTGGAGGGGGTGTGTGCCCTGTCGGACAGATCTCTAGGTGTATGGAGTTTCGTATGCCTGGAACTTCGCACGGTAACATCTGGCGCACGCATGCAAATCAGCCGAATTCCACAAGCAGCTGACGTTATTATTAAAGCAAGCGATGGACATAGAGGTGACATCCAGCAGAACAGTCTCTTTCTATAGCATTTTATACAGCTGGTTCTTTGGGTCAATATGTAAATTTACAAATAACCCATTAGCTCCTTGTATGTAGTCTCAGGAAACCTTACACATACAGTTACTTATTCAATCACGCACACACACACACCCACACACACAGGCTTTGAGATGGGGTGGGG
>WWET01000175.1:470021-480610 GCA_011038615.1 Limnodynastes dumerilii | reverse complement strand
AGAGCGGAGCGAGGAGAGCGCCGGAAGCCGCGCCAGCCGCACCGAGGGGAGCAGAGCAGGCGCGTGGAGCAGGTAAGCATGCGTCTCTTAACACTTAGCACTAGATTGTCCAATTTTTTTAAATAACCACAGCTCCGTTGGGGCCAGGGGCGCGCGCACAGAGCGAGGAGAGCGCCGGAAGCCGCGCCAGCCGCACCGAGGGGAGCAGAGCAGGCGCGTGGAGCAGGTAAGCATGCGTCTCTTAACACTTAGCACTAGATTGTCCAATTTTTTTAAATAACCACAGCTCCTCTTTGTTGGGGCCAGTCCTCATACAAACCACCAGGTTATTCAGCTCCACTCCCTGACAAAGTCGAATGACAAAACGCGTAGGGGGAGATGCTGAAAAATCAGTTTAGCTGCTACATTCATTATATGGTATAGGGGGGTAATTTTATATAGTGGGAACCCAATAAGGAGAGAGAGAATTGTAATAATTAATACAGGAGATGATTAATGTATAAAGGACAGTTTTTGCAGTGTCTTGTGTGAGATATTTGCATATTCTGGAATTGTTTTGTATATTTATGTAACAGGAGGATTTAGATAAATATTTTATGTTAGGCTCAAAGGACAGTTCAAAGTCAAAGATTACATCTAGTGCAGTGTTGTCAACACAAATTGAGAGACTGGATGGGTAACTTCTATTGGCTGGTGGAAATACTATTAGTTCTCTACCCAAAGTTTGGGTATGTAATCTTAAGTTCAAAGTAACCAGTATGACCATCACATTCAACCATTGCACCTTGTGTACAGTGGATATATCATATCTTGCCTGTACACGCTGCCCGTCAGATCGTTGCGAGTCACCGCTGTGATGGCTCGCATTGCGAATTAGGGACAGCCAAAAGCTATTTTTCGCCTGTTCCTATTTCAAATGTGAGCCCTCTCAGAATTTTTGTTTTTATGAATGGGTGAATATGCAATTGTAATTTTCGGAAGCGCCGCCACCGGGGACTTAGGGTTAGGCTGCGGGGGGAGGAGGGAAGACTTAGGGTTAGGCTGCAGGAGGGACTTAAGGTTAGGCTGCATGGGGGGAGACTTAGGGTTTGGGTTAGGGAGTGGGTTGGGGAAAACTCACCTTTCGGTGCACCGTGTTCGGTGCTTCGGGGATCAATTTCTATGCCTCATCGAGGCATAAGCAATCGATATCCCAGTCAGTTCGGAACTGGCTGGGAGCGAACTGTCCTTTTGAAATAGGGCCATTCGCTATAGGGACCCACACTCCCATCAGATACTGTATTTTGATAAGATAAGGGCTATTGCTTGTCTCTTGGTCTCTGGGCACCATAGACAAAGCATCAGGAATATTCTGTTTTATCTACATGCTATATTTCACTCTCTGCTTGTAAAATATATAATCCAGTTGCAATAATCAGAGCCTAATTAAGCAAAGCTAAATAAAAATGTAAAAAATATAACCAAACAGTTATTTTCTTTTTATGGTGCTGGTCATTTTTTTTAAACATAAGTCTTTAAGTGTTAGAAAGTTTGAAATATTTGAAATCACTTGTAATAAGACCATTAACACATTTATCCTGCAGTAATTTACACAATACTTTAAGCCTTGCCATTATTCACATATACAGTATGTGAACTTCTAATTGCTATTCAAGTTAGACTCTGTAAGGTTAATATATCAAGTAGACTACATTAATGTCCTGCAGTGTTAGTGCTTAAGAATTTTTGGGGATCCTTGGAAGAAATTGGGAAGAAAGTATAACACATATAAGAATTTAAACATTTTCCCCCCTTCTTCCCATTATACATTGCACCAGTCTACTAGAATATTTTATCAGAAATATGTACTGTACTGTATATTATATGAAATAAAATAAATAGCAACTTATTGCAAATATATCTCTAATTATGATGCAGATTCTGGCTTCAGTTGATAGAACAGTCCATGAATTTACGCTAGTGGCTAGCGGAAAATCACTGGCAGCCATAGGTCTGGATCTGGTCCTACATGTTTAAGTGTAACAGTTAATTTGCTTCTGAATGAGAACTTCATTGGCTTTGCTTGATTTATTGGACCATTGAAATACAATATTAATTAAGAAAGTAAAGAGTAAAGGGTAAAGTATTTTCTTGCAATAATCATGTAATGGAGCCATTGTTTTATCTAGACAGTGAGTTAGAGCCATAAGCTTATTTAAAAACCTATTGATAAAATTAATGATAAATTAAAACCTTACTGTAAATCAGATTCTCATTTGTTGTTCTGTTGTTTGTACATGATGTTGTTTCCTTGTACAGAAGATTATTTTGTTCCGTTCAGCTGTAAGAAGCAGCAGTTTGCTTCACGGCACCTGGAGAGAAAATTCCTTAGTCATGAAAAACAAGAGAATGTGCTGTTCTATGCTGGAAAAAACATGCTATTTATTTTCTCTTATGAACCTTTCTCTATCTCCAGACAGTATCGACTTATCAATCCACATCTCATAAACACGCCTGTCAATATCCAACTTCCAAACACCACTTTACCAAATAATGTCATTCATCATCTTTCCCCAGGATTGAAAGATGATGAAACTGTTGTATGTAATGTTTAAATTATGGCCATAAAGGTTCTATGATATTTGAAAAGGAATAAAACTTAACAAAATGACAGTTTATTTTTATTACAATGATAGTTACAGGGGGTGAGATATACAGCTTTTAAAGTGATTTTATTGATATTTATACACTTAACAACATTAGGTTGACAGTGTATGAACCTCGACAAAAATTAGGTAAATACGGCTATTTTACTGACAACCTTAATGTCAATATTATATCATCGATCTTTGTGTTCTTGGCACGTAAAACACAGACACAGACTATATAACCTATCATAACAGCAGCCTGACCCTAACAGCAGCCTAACTCTAATCACTAACCCTAACCACAGGCTAAATCTTTCCTTTACACCTAAAGTTAAGTATAGTACTCACCCACTTATGTGTTATTATATATGAAAGCATAGGCCAGGCATCCCCGACGAGCTCAGAATTAGTGATCAGGCATCCCTGTCGAGTGCAGAATTGTCGATCCGTTGAGCTTTCGTCTTTCAGTCGGATGTGTGTTGGATGTGTGACTGTATCCCGGTTGCAGGTGCCGTATTGTCACATTGTTGTAGGTTAATAAAAAGAAGGTGCAGCCTCTCTGTAAATGTCATGAACTGCATGAGAAGGGGTGTGGTCTAACCAGACAAATGATCAATTATTTCATCATGATATGGAGATAAATTATATTTCTATTATTTCTCTGCATAATTAAGAAAAAGTGACAGTATAAATTTTCAATGTGGTTGCATCCAGATGTAATGTTCCACCTCTTTTCCTCCTATTTTTCAAACTCTGAATCCGTTCCCTTGTCTCTCATTCACTGGTTTTATTAAAGATGTTTGGCCAGTTCAAATCACATTGGGCCGGATCCAGAACTACGTGTGCCGTACGTTTATTTGCGGAGTGTATTTTCGTGCACGTAAGTTCGCTACACTCCCCTTGGCACACCCCTTGAACGTACGTAATTTGTCAAGATACGCTTCCCAAACCCTACCTTAACTTTTTCCAACGTAACCGGTGTCATACGCACGTGTACGTATGGGCTGAACGAATTGACGTAGCTAAGCACGCCCATACTGTACACTTTAAATACCACCCCCCGCCTACTTCACGTATTTCAGACGTATTTTCGAGTAACGTAAATTTGGCACGCCCACACGTAAGTATTTACGTGACATATACGTGAATGGACCATACGTTCACAATTACGCGTATGTGCATATTTTCTATGGTGCGCATGCGTAGTGCGTTCTAAACAGCGATTTTACGTCTCTGCCACGCGTAAATTCGCGTCGACGCGTTGTTCCGGATCAGGCCATTGTACTCAATCCAGACTACCACAAAATGCCAATTTTCTATTCCATTATACAGCATCTTATCTTAAGAGCTCACCGAGAGAATGAAACAAACAGACAAGCAATAAATAGTGTATAAATCCTTTAAGCTATGTTCTTCAGAATGAGCCAGATCCTGAGTTCAGTAGGAAAGTGTATTTACTCTTGCCGCTTGCGTAACTTCGACTTTTTTATGTACTGAGCATGCGCGCAGCAGATGTTAGGCGTCGTAACTCTGATCATACGTACTTTCAGCGTAAATAGGAACGAAGAGGCGGGTAATCCATACGACAGCGGGAAATACGCTTTGTAGGCGGAGGGAGGCATTTAACTTGTACAGCATGGACCGGGTTAGGCCGTTATGTAGACAAAAAACACTGAATGAAATAGCGCTAATGTTAGAATGAATGCACAGAATGGTAAATACAGTGCATACAGAGAAGACACGCAAGCCTGTAGCAGAGTGTGATGCAGTCTTACAGTTGTGTGACAATACATTAGGTACGATCGTACTTACGCTTGGAAAAGTTAAGGTAGGGTTTTCTATTCGTAAATCAATTAAATTACATGCGACCGAGGGGAGTTCCCGTGGGAGGGCATAATACTAACAATCGCATAAATACGCTACGAGATCGTACTTAAACTGCACTTAGATCTGGATCTGGCCCAATATCACCTCATATAAAATTTTAATCATGACAATAACATACGCCCAACAAATAAAAAGCATTCAAAATGTACCTGTCGACTATCACAGAAAGGTTCTAAATCCTAAAATTGCAACCATTTATCGTGTCCACGGGAAACAGAGCATGTTCCCTTCACTAACCCGCTTTGGCTATTATAAACCTTTTTTTTAAGTGAACAATTTTGAATTGAACTGAATTTGTATTTGTGCAAAACACTTATTGGCCCTGATTCAGAGGCTGAAAATAAGAACTTAGAGTTACACCTGGGCTAAACCATGTTGATTTCAGGGGGAGTCAAGTTAATTTTATTCTATGCATGCAGGGAGAATGCTTTGCTTTTACTTATTGCACACAGATACCTGATCAGCTTCTCTTTTAAACTGCTAATTAGACTTGAGCTGGGAAACATCACCTTTTACCTATAATACTGTTGCAACAAATGAAATTTGACTCCCCTGAAATCAACATGGTTTAGCCCAGGTGTAACTTTAAGTTCTTATTTTCAATCTCTGAATCAGGGCCATTGTTACTTTATACCAGAGGAATGTGCAAACATATGCATTGTCCTGAGGTGAAAAATACGATGACATACCCATAGAGACATCATGGAAATCAGTCTTCTTGCTGTGCAAAATAAGTGGTGTTGCCCAAAACAAGGAATATGTTGTAGCCTAAGTCTTGGATCTTCTTGTGAGAGATCATTGCATCTTCTTTCTATCATTGTTTATATCCTGGTCCTATGGGATGTCTGCATTTTGGGAGTAGGGACTGAACAAACTGAAGTCAATTAGATGATCAGAATATATATAATGGAAGAGTGAGCTGACCATGTCCATAATACTCCCATGTCTACCCATGTGGCCATGTCAGTGTTTATATGACCAGAGGTTCTGAGGCTTTGAGTGGGTATGGTTACACTCACGATTGGCCGTATTCACAACTAAAAGTGAGTTAGGTGCGGACAGATCCACACCTAACTCACCCGTCCTGCCCCTAACTCACCCACACTTAAGAGTGAGTTAGGTGCGTGTAGCCCCCCCCCCCCCCCATTTTTAGGTACATTATAGCACTTAAGAGTGCCATAGGGCTACCTTAACTAACCGTGCGTAGCTTCCTTCTTAAGACCGCACAGAGTAGTTTCATTAGAAAGAGGTGGCGTATTGCCGCCACAATACTGTTTAGGTAGCAGTGGGAGGGATTTAGATTAGCCGGAGAGGGTGGGGGGAGGCGGGAAGAGGCAATGTCCGTGCGTAGTTTCCTAACTGGTACATAGATTGCCTAAACAACCATGCGTAGTAGGTCATTTCGCAAAACTATGGCAAATGGCCCAAAGTCTCCCTTTCTATGTACACATTGTCTAATATGAAAAGTTGGGAGGTGTGCAAGATGGCGGAGCAGTGGAGTGGAATGAACCAAAAAGGTTAAAAACACGATCATCTTAGAGAAGTGGTATAGGCTTATATGACATCGACACATCTAGATTTTGCTTGACTACGATCTGGTAGATTTCCAAACTCCATTGATCCTTCCTGGATTCCAAGTATAACACTCTACCTCCTTGACCATTGTGCTTGGAGGCTGGACATAATGCTGTAGGTTGCTTTGTCTCAATCTCCACACTCAGCACCTGGATCTCCCATCCACGATCTACTAGAAGGAAACCATAAATATTACCAACCATACTGCCAACTTGTTCTACAGAACAGATGTTTGATGACTATGGATCACTGCACCTTTTACTAAATGAATAAGGAGTTTTAGTCCTACGCCTAGAAGTGTCATAAAAGTGGATCACATTTTGCTTTCTTTGCCTGTAACCAACACATAAAATAAATTAACACAAGCAGTAAAAACATGCATGCAAACAGCAGTCTTGATCTATATCTGTAAACTTCTTCAATCAGTGCTATTTCTGTGATAGATGCTTGACATTATTGTCAGGAAAGTGAAATTGTATTCTTACAGCATAAGTGAAATAGCCATTCATCAGCATAACAGCAGCTTGAAAACTACGCAAATGAGACATTAAAATCAAAGGAAACATAGATAATTGACTGGGAATGACATTTCCATACTTAAAATGACTTACTGGCAGATGCCTCAAATTTTAGTTGCGAAATGGCTTATAAATCAAATATTTTACTTCGGTGCATTTTTCTTTCTTGTCAACAATTTCCTTGGCGCCTTTATCCCGCCGAGTGAAAGAGCAAACAAATAATAAGAATAATTCTCTACCGCGTTCGGCGTTCATTTGAAACTTTTCATTTGTAGCAGAAAATAATATTTAAATTCAGCAAACCTTACGAGCAGTCAAGCACCTGGAGTAATGTTATAACATAAAACCCAGCCTCAGATAATTTCCATGTTTTTATTAAACAACTCAGCTGATTAGATTCTAATAAACAAACATAAAGTAATCTTCTAATTGCTCTATAAACCTGTTTCGCCCGTGGCAGTGGATTGTGGAAGATACAGTATTCTGAACCTGGGTTAATTGCATTTTTTTTCACTTCTTTAAAACATGAATAATCTTATGCTGAATAAGGCATTAATGTGTATTAATGGAAATGGCTTCTTTTTTTTTTTTTCTTATGACCTGCTGTATAATGTAATTCAATAATGTTTATAACCTCCATCTTTGTGGCAACTATTACCAAACGCATTAACCTTCATGAACTTTGTAGCTGTGTCCTAAATGTTTTAAAACTTTGAAGTCCTGAGAAAATGGAGGTGGTTTATGAAAGAGCCTTACCTACAAATAAGCAATGTATTTATTTCAAACACACGGGAACAATTTTGCCGGGAATATATTAGAAAATCAATATCATTCACGTGCAAAGCAAAATTGTTTCTTTTTATTCAACAAACCAGCTTATTCTAGAAAGCAAAATGATCAAATCTGCTGGAAAAATAAATATGGTTGATTCATTAAATATGATAATGATGGGGTGTATTCAGAGATCCGTTTTTTAAAGGTATGCAATCATACGCACAGCCGAAGCAAGGAAACAGCCACCAACAACCCCGACACTCCCCTCTCCCAGACGTGCGGTCTGTGACTTACGAGTCCATAGAACACTCTGATCTATACGTGTGTACTTATGTGCGTATATGTGCTCCGCCTGTGCTATTCTTGATAACCACGCCTCCATACATTCATTTAAGTTTCCCCCACCCACTTTTATGTAAATTTTCCCGTACGTCTGATTTCCGTGCGTATGTCCCCAAGTGCGATTCACATGTACGTCCGTTAGGCACTTCCGTGCTTATAGTCAACGTAAACTACATACATAAAGTTACTACGCCTGCGCAATTTATCCAGTCCTAAAAATACACACAGAACTTCCCTTAAAAACGGATCTCGTAAAAACTTTATCAGTCTACATTGTGCCATTAAATCGACCAAGCTCCTCTCTGGTTAAACCCCATTGATGAGCAATAGATTTCCCATGGATCCATTACCCGTGGCCCACAATTAATCTCTGCATTAATGTCAGAGGTGTTTGTTATAGCTTGTAATACTTGTGTGGCCATCTTTTCCACTGCGCACAGTCGGCAGGGGCCCATGGCCCCAGAAATCTAGGGGCCCTTGAGCACTGCTTCCCAGCCCCAGCAGTCTAGGCTTTTTAAGACTGTCGGTCCTGAAAATCAGAAAGCTGGCTGGAAATACATGGAGGGAACAGAAGGGCTGGCTGGACACACACAAAGAGGAGGAGTTAGGATGGCTGTAGAGACACAGAGGGGCAAAGGAATGAAAGAGCACACAGTGTAATGATAAAGGGGAAACATTGTGATAATGAAAAGGAAGCAGCGTGATGAAGGGGCAAAGTGATGAATTATCATTTATATGTTGAAATGTTTATGTTTTTCATAGCTTATAATGTCCAAAAGTTTTGGTTTCATTTTTATTCCTGTAAACGAGTGGGTGGGGACCCCACCAACTCATTTACTTTGCCCAGTGCCTACAATGCTGTTACGACGGCCCTGGATGTTCCGTAGTGGCTATCCTGTCATAAGAACCACATTTCCGTATGATGGGAGCTCCATATGACAGGGCATGCCTTGCCATCCACATGCCTAAGCCCCACGAGGGGAGGCTGGATTAGGGATGTTAAATAGGACATGTGGGTGGCATTTGGCACTTCCATATGGATCTAAGTGTTTAGGTTTATGGCCATGGATCTGCACAAACCCTGGTCATTAGAGGGGAGTGGGGGAAGCCACTTCTCTATTCCATACAGAGTTCCAGATCTCCATATGTATGGAACACATGCGGAACTCTCTATCTGGTCCTATATTACTGCCCATTCTGATTTCATAAACACATACAAAGGTTACTGCGCTAATGATTCATCAAAACAAGTATTTACGCTCAGTATAACTTATCAAAAAACAGTAATTTATTGATATCAAGGATTTGTATACTAATGTAAAAATGAGGATAGTGATACCGAATATACAATTCTGAAATATTGAAAGGGTATAATAAAATTCAGAAAAGAGGGTACAAATATATTTCTCCTTCTCTGTATATAGAAAACACCGTATGGAATAAATTAGTGCTGGAATATGGAGGTATGCAGGTAAAAGTCAGCCGAGTACAAATTAGATTGATTATGCGGGCTTACCCGCTGACAGACGCGCGTCTGCGTCTGTCTGCTGAAAGTCCCAGTATATGATGAGGTTTCCGTTACTCTGACAAGTCAGAGCCGTAGTGTAGGAGCGTCTATGAAGTGAGAGCCGCACGTGTCCTGACAGGGATCTGTCTTCCGTTGCTCCGACTCGTCGGCGCTGGGGGAGAGGTCCCGGGAGGAAAGTGGGCTGTAGTACAAAGCGAAAATGAAATCTCTGTATGGCTGTATAGTATGGGCATGCAATAGTAATATAAGAAAGTCTCCGTATCCAACAAGGTATTCTCCAGTTTAGGAGAAAGATAGCAAATATCCACGGTGTTTGGATGAGATATATATCGGGATCACAATATCCAATGGTAAAATTAAAAATACCTGACGCGTTTCATGGCGTACAAATCTACTAATCATCAGCTGGATAAATTAACTATATTTTTACAAACAAGGAGATGTATTCACACAAGGAGTGAGTTAGACAGATCCGCACCTAACTCACCCGTCCTGCCCCTAACCCCCTCCCATTTTTAGGTACCTTATGGCACTTAAGAGTGCCATAGGGCTACCTTATTAAAAAGGAAACTACGCACAGACATTGCCTCCCCCCGCCCTCCCCTAACTGGTACGTAGATTGCGTAAATGACCTACTAAGCATGTGTGGTAGGTCATTTCGGAAAAATACGCACCTAAGAATCAGAAGCTTCATAGGAGTGAACACGGCCCAAGGTATTTACTACTTTGAAATGTTTAAATAAACACTTTGGATCTCATTCTATTCCCTGAATGTGTGCAGACATCACGCCCATTGCGCTTTATTGCTCCTGCTTACATTGTGCGATTCAACTTGAATGATCTTCATGCCCACATTGCGCGTTAATTTGGGCCCCAGCAAAGAGGGGCATGTTCTATTTTTAATCTTCGCGCCCAATAACAGCTCTGAAATGTTGCGCCTGTGCCCGAAATCGCTATTTGTAGTGGATGTTCCTAGTGTGCGATTACACTTAAAGCAGGACTCATGTAGAAAATGATGGCATAAAAACTGTAGTGTGCTGATGCTGCACAGACCTAAGCTACTGTGACAAGTGGTGTTAGTGGAAGAGTGTATAAAAATACATAAATAACGGAAATATATTCTGTTTGTAGACTGTGTTGATTAATCCAATCTGCTCCTCACACAAAGAAAGCTCCAGACAGATGGTAAAATTAGAAACCAATATTTATAAAATAAGGATGTACCAACTTCTCTAATTTGCACGTGTATATATACACAAATCTATCTATCTATCTATCTATCTATCTATCTATCTATCTATCTATCTATCTATCTCATATCTATCTATCTATCTATCT
>WWET01000175.1:429205-443528 GCA_011038615.1 Limnodynastes dumerilii | reverse complement strand
AGCAGGTAGCTGCTAATTGTTAAGTAAACAAAGGTTTAATGATTTCTGAAGCCCTTTTCAACTTTCCCCAGCAGGTTTGCACACCATGCCTGCAATTTCACAATGTATTGCACAATTTTTCCTGATTTTGAGAAAGGTTTAACGGAGCACATCTGTATTTTAATTCAGGGAAAACAGCCTGCTCAAGCAATGTTTCTTTATTTGGAAAATAGTAAATGAAAGAGTTTCTTTGGCAAAAGCTGTAACTAACTTGGGAGAGCTAGTCACATGGCAGCTCAGTCACAGGAGCCATCTATAAATATTTTCAGTTGCAAGGCTTTAGTGGAGCATTGCAAGAGGCGGTTTTTAATCAGTAATATAATAGCAGAGAGAATTGCTTGTGCGAAACCTGCATTCAACAGAACATGGGTCTTGAAAGAAACAGAAATGGCTGAGAGGCCCATGGAAGTCCTGATAAGACGAAAACTTAAATGACATCAATGCAAATCAGCCTCTTAAATGTGATTACTGTTTAAATAAAGAACCCTTGCTGGAGTATGTAAGATGTTGATGTTTACCAGCTAAACATTATTAAAATGCACAGTTAAATTACTTCTTAAGAGCTATAACAAATGTGCACATGCATAATGTGATTAACTGCGAGTTTTGAAATAACAATATGAATATCAATAGACAGAGATACAATGTCTTGTTCCATGTCAAATTCTTATCAGGAAATATTGTTATTATTCTTTATTTATCATTGTCAGGGTGGAACAAATTGGTTTACTTTTTTAAGGAAGGTTATAGGGCAGCGATTTTTGTGTGATTTCTGTAGCAGAAAATGTTGAAAAGGTTCAACACCGGCTAGTCCTTGGGGAATTATAATATATATATATATATTATTTTTTATTTTATTTTTTTGTATGGATTTATAGAGGAGGTAATATGGTTATATAGAGGTGATGGTATGGATTTATAGAGGAGGTAATATGGTTATATAGAGGTGATGGTATGGATTTATAGAGGAGGTAATATGGTTATATAGAGGTGATGGTATGGATATATAGAGGAGGTAATATGGTTATATAGAGGTGATGGTATGGATTTATAGAGGAGGTAATATGGTTATATAGAGGTGATGGTATGGATTTATAGAGGAGGTAATATGGTTATATAGAGGTGATGGTATGGATTTATAGAGGAGGTAATATGGTTATATAGAGGTGATGGTATGGATTTATAGAGGAGGTAATATGGTTATATAGAGGTGATGGTATGGATTTATAGAGGAGGTAATATGGTTATATAGAGGTGATGGTATGGATATATAGAGGAGGTAATATGGTTATATAGAGGTGATGGTATGGATTTATAGAGGAGGTAATATGGTTATATAGAGGTGATGGTATGGATTTATAGAGGAGGTAATATGGTTATATAGAGGTGATGGTATGGATTTATAGAGGAGGTAATATGGTTATATAGAGGTGATGGTATGGATTTATAGAGGAGGTAATATGGTTATATAGAGGTGATGGTATGGATTTATAGAGGAGGTAATATGGTTATATAGAGGTGATGGTATGGATATATAGAGGAGGTAATATGGTTATATAGAGGTGATGGTATGGATTTATAGAGGAGGTAATATGGTTATATAGAGGTGATGGTATGGATTTATAGAGGAGGTAATATGGTTATATAGAGGTGATGGTATGGATTTATAGAGGAGGTAATATGGTTATATAGAGGTGATGGTATGGATATATAGAGGAGGTGATATGGTTATATAGAGGTGATGGTATGGATTTATAGAGGAGGTAATATGGTTATATAGAGGTGATGGTATGGATATATAGAGGAGGTAATATGGTTATATAGAGGTGATGGTATGGATTTATAGAGGAGGTAATATGGTTATATAGAGGTGATGGTATGGATTTATAGAGGAGGTAATATGGTTATATAGAGGTGATGGTATGGATTTATAGAGGAGGTAATATGGTTATATAGAGGTGATGGTATGGATTTATAGAGGAGGTAATATGGTTATATAGAGGTGATGGTATGGATTTATAGAGGAGGTAATATGGTTATATAGAGGTGATGGTATGGATATATAGAGGAGGTAATATGGTTATATAGAGGTGATGGTATGGATTTATAGAGGAGGTAATATGGTTATATAGAGGTGATGGTATGGATTTATAGAGGAGGTAATATGGTTATATAGAGGTGATGGTATGGATTTATAGAGGAGGTAATATGGTTATATAGAGGTGATGGTATGGATTTATAGAGGAGGTAATATGGTTATATAGAGGTGATGGTATGGATTTATAGAGGAGGTAATATGGTTATATAGAGGTGATGGTATGGATATATAGAGGAGGTAATATGGTTATATAGAGGTGATGGTATGGATTTATAGAGGAGGTAATATGGTTATATAGAGGTGATGGTATGGATTTATAGAGGAGGTAATATGGTTATATAGAGGTGATGGTATGGATTTATAGAGGAGGTAATATGGTTATATAGAGGTGATGGTATGGATTTATAGAGGAGGTAATATGGTTATATAGAGGTGATGGTATGGATTTATAGAGGAGGTAATATGGTTATATAGAGGTGATGGTATGGATATATAGAGGAGGTAATATGGTTATATAGAGGTGATGGTATGGATATATAGAGGAGGTGATATGGTTATATAGAGGTGATGGTATGGATTTATAGAGGAGGTAATATGGTTATATAGAGGTGATGGTATGGATTTATAGAGGAGGTAATATGGTTATATAGAGGTGATGGTATGGATTTATAGAGGAGGTAATATGGTTATATAGAGGTGATGGTATGGATTTATAGAGGAGGTAATATGGTTATATAGAGGTGATGGTATGGATATATAGAGGAGGTAATATGGTTATATAGAGGTGATGGTATGGATTTATAGAGGAGGTAATATGGTTATATAGAGGTGATGGTATGGATTTATAGAGGAGGTAATATGGTTATATAGAGGTGATGGTATGGATTTATAGAGGAGGTAATATGGTTATATAGAGGTGATGGTATGGATTTATAGAGGAGGTAATATGGTTATATAGAGGTGATGGTATGGATTTATAGAGGAGGTAATATGGTTATATAGAGGTGATGGTATGGATATATAGAGGAGGTAATATGGTTATATAGAGGTGATGGTATGGATTTATAGAGGAGGTAATATGGTTATATAGAGGTGATGGTATGGATTTATAGAGGAGGTAATATGGTTATATAGAGGTGATGGTATGGATTTATAGAGGAGGTAATATGGTTATATAGAGGTGATGGTATGGATTTATAGAGGAGGTAATATGGTTATATAGAGGTGATGGTATGGATTTATAGAGGAGGTAATATGGTTATATAGAGGTGATGGTATGGATATATAGAGGAGGTAATATGGTTATATAGAGGTGATGGTATGGATTTATAGAGGAGGTAATATGGTTATATAGAGGTGATGGTATGGATTTATAGAGGAGGTAATATGGTTATATAGAGGTGATGGTATGGATTTATAGAGGAGGTAATATGGTTATATAGAGGTGATGGTATGGATATATAGAGGAGGTGATATGGTTATATAGAGGTGATGGTATGGATTTATAGAGGAGGTAATATGGTTATATAGAGGTGATGGTATGGATATATAGAGGAGGTAATATGGTTATATAGAGGTGATGGTATGGATTTATAGAGGAGGTAATATGGTTATATAGAGGTGATGGTATGGATTTATAGAGGAGGTAATATGGTTATATAGAGGTGATGGTATGGATTTATAGAGGAGGTAATATGGTTATATAGAGGTGATGGTATGGATTTATAGAGGAGGTAATATGGTTATATAGAGGTGATGGTATGGATTTATAGAGGAGGTAATATGGTTATATAGAGGTGATGGTATGGATATATAGAGGAGGTAATATGGTTATATAGAGGTGATGGTATGGATTTATAGAGGAGGTAATATGGTTATATAGAGGTGATGGTATGGATTTATAGAGGAGGTAATATGGTTATATAGAGGTGATGGTATGGATTTATAGAGGAGGTAATATGGTTATATAGAGGTGATGGTATGGATTTATAGAGGAGGTAATATGGTTATATAGAGGTGATGGTATGGATTTATAGAGGAGGTAATATGGTTATATAGAGGTGATGGTATGGATATATAGAGGAGGTAATATGGTTATATAGAGGTGATGGTATGGATTTATAGAGGAGGTAATATGGTTATATAGAGGTGATGGTATGGATTTATAGAGGAGGTAATATGGTTATATAGAGGTGATGGTATGGATTTATAGAGGAGGTAATATGGTTATATAGAGGTGATGGTATGGATTTATAGAGGAGGTAATATGGTTATATAGAGGTGATGGTATGGATTTATAGAGGAGGTAATATGGTTATATAGAGGTGATGGTATGGATATATAGAGGAGGTAATATGGTTATATAGAGGTGATGGTATGGATATATAGAGGAGGTGATATGGTTATATAGAGGTGATGGTATGGATTTATAGAGGAGGTAATATGGTTATATAGAGGTGATGGTATGGATTTATAGAGGAGGTAATATGGTTATATAGAGGTGATGGTATGGATTTATAGAGGAGGTAATATGGTTATATAGAGGTGATGGTATGGATTTATAGAGGAGGTAATATGGTTATATAGAGGTGATGGTATGGATATATAGAGGAGGTAATATGGTTATATAGAGGTGATGGTATGGATTTATAGAGGAGGTAATATGGTTATATAGAGGTGATGGTATGGATTTATAGAGGAGGTAATATGGTTATATAGAGGTGATGGTATGGATTTATAGAGGAGGTAATATGGTTATATAGAGGTGATGGTATGGATTTATAGAGGAGGTAATATGGTTATATAGAGGTGATGGTATGGATTTATAGAGGAGGTAATATGGTTATATAGAGGTGATGGTATGGATATATAGAGGAGGTAATATGGTTATATAGAGGTGATGGTATGGATTTATAGAGGAGGTAATATGGTTATATAGAGGTGATGGTATGGATTTATAGAGGAGGTAATATGGTTATATAGAGGTGATGGTATGGATTTATAGAGGAGGTAATATGGTTATATAGAGGTGATGGTATGGATTTATAGAGGAGGTAATATGGTTATATAGAGGTGATGGTATGGATTTATAGAGGAGGTAATATGGTTATATAGAGGTGATGGTATGGATATATAGAGGAGGTAATATGGTTATATAGAGGTGATGGTATGGATTTATAGAGGAGGTAATATGGTTATATAGAGGTGATGGTATGGATTTATAGAGGAGGTAATATGGTTATATAGAGGTGATGGTATGGATTTATAGAGGAGGTAATATGGTTATATAGAGGTGATGGTATGGATATATAGAGGAGGTGATATGGTTATATAGAGGTGATGGTATGGATTTATAGAGGAGGTAATATGGTTATATAGAGGTGATGGTATGGATATATAGAGGAGGTAATATGGTTATATAGAGGTGATGGTATGGATTTATAGAGGAGGTAATATGGTTATATAGAGGTGATGGTATGGATTTATAGAGGAGGTAATATGGTTATATAGAGGTGATGGTATGGATTTATAGAGGAGGTAATATGGTTATATAGAGGTGATGGTATGGATTTATAGAGGAGGTAATATGGTTATATAGAGGTGATGGTATGGATTTATAGAGGAGGTAATATGGTTATATAGAGGTGATGGTATGGATATATAGAGGAGGTAATATGGTTATATAGAGGTGATGGTATGGATTTATAGAGGAGGTAATATGGTTATATAGAGGTGATGGTATGGATTTATAGAGGAGGTAATATGGTTATATAGAGGTGATGGTATGGATTTATAGAGGAGGTAATATGGTTATATAGAGGTGATGGTATGGATTTATAGAGGAGGTAATATGGTTATATAGAGGTGATGGTATGGATTTATAGAGGAGGTAATATGGTTATATAGAGGTGATGGTATGGATATATAGAGGAGGTAATATGGTTATATAGAGGTGATGGTATGGATTTATAGAGGAGGTAATATGGTTATATAGAGGTGATGGTATGGATTTATAGAGGAGGTAATATGGTTATATAGAGGTGATGGTATGGATTTATAGAGGAGGTAATATGGTTATATAGAGGTGATGGTATGGATTTATAGAGGAGGTAATATGGTTATATAGAGGTGATGGTATGGATTTATAGAGGAGGTAATATGGTTATATAGAGGTGATGGTATGGATATATAGAGGAGGTAATATGGTTATATAGAGGTGATGGTATGGATATATAGAGGAGGTGATATGGTTATATAGAGGTGATGGTATGGATTTATAGAGGAGGTAATATGGTTATATAGAGGTGATGGTATGGATTTATAGAGGAGGTAATATGGTTATATAGAGGTGATGGTATGGATTTATAGAGGAGGTAATATGGTTATATAGAGGTGATGGTATGGATTTATAGAGGAGGTAATATGGTTATATAGAGGTGATGGTATGGATATATAGAGGAGGTAATATGGTTATATAGAGGTGATGGTATGGATTTATAGAGGAGGTAATATGGTTATATAGAGGTGATGGTATGGATTTATAGAGGAGGTAATATGGTTATATAGAGGTGATGGTATGGATTTATAGAGGAGGTAATATGGTTATATAGAGGTGATGGTATGGATTTATAGAGGAGGTAATATGGTTATATAGAGGTGATGGTATGGATTTATAGAGGAGGTAATATGGTTATATAGAGGTGATGGTATGGATATATAGAGGAGGTAATATGGTTATATAGAGGTGATGGTATGGATTTATAGAGGAGGTAATATGGTTATATAGAGGTGATGGTATGGATTTATAGAGGAGGTAATATGGTTATATAGAGGTGATGGTATGGATTTATAGAGGAGGTAATATGGTTATATAGAGGTGATGGTATGGATTTATAGAGGAGGTAATATGGTTATATAGAGGTGATGGTATGGATTTATAGAGGAGGTAATATGGTTATATAGAGGTGATGGTATGGATTTATAGAGGAGGTAATATGGTTATATAGAGGTGATGGTATGGATTTATAGAGGAGGTAATATGGTTATATAGAGGTGATGGTATGGATTTATAGAGGAGGTAATATGGTTATATAGAGGTGATGGTATGGATTTATAGAGGAGGTAATATGGTTATATAGAGGTGATGGTATGGATATATAGAGGAGGTGATATGGTTATATAGAGGTGATGGTATGGATATATAGAGGAGGTGATATGGTTATATAGAGGTGATGGTATGGATATATAGAGGAGGTGATATGGTTATATAGAGGTGATATGGTTATATAGAGGTGATGGTATGGATATATAGAGGAGGTAATATGGTTATATAGAGGTGATGGTATGGATTTATAGAGGAGGTAATATGGTTATATAGAGGTGATGGTATGGATATATAGAGGAGGTGATATGGTTATATAGAGGTAATGGTATGGATATACTTGCTGATGCAACAGAAACATTTAAGTTATTGGTTCAAATGTGCTGACATAACATATTTTATTTAGTGATGTTTTAACTTGAGATAATGTATTAACAGAGAAAAATATGCTGCAGGAGGTGTGAATATGTGACTAGACTGAGATTAATTAGAAATATATGAATCCAATGCATCATGGCATTTATGCTTGTTCTGAATGACCTGATGATTTACCTTTTGCAGCGCAGGATCAACCCTGTGCACAAATTCTAATTAGCAAGGCTCGTTTCCTGATCGTCAGAGACGTTATCTTTCAAATGTCCCATCTCACAAGACTTCTGGAAAATGGACAAATCTTTGGCACTCGTTGCCATGCTGTCAGGTTTAAGTCAAGTGATCAGACAATGTTAGATGGGAATCAGACGGTTTCATTCCTCAACATGACATAATGGATAATAAAACATTACCGGACGGATTAAATCATAATTATGCTGAATATCTAGATGGATAAAAGGTAGCAGGAAAAAACTGTTTTTAAATGAAAAGAGAAAATTTCAAGGGGTAAACATAATAAATGGTGATATATATATAATAATATGGCAATATGCATTATGGAATATTAGTCGTGAAACGCACACAACAATTTCCCCTTGTATATAAGGAGGAGGCCGTGGGAAGCCAATTCCGTAATAAGGGATCATGCATAGTTCGCGATTCAGACCTCGGTGCATTTTTCATTCTTAAATCTGAATTCAGACCTTATTCTGCATCAACTGCAATAATTGAGTAATAGTTGAATACATAGGGCTGGATCCAGACTTAAGAAAATTCTTGAAATTAGTTACTCCTGGGCTAAACCATGTTGATTTCAGGGGGAGTCAAGTTCATTGTATTCTTTGCATGCAGTGATATATCTTTGAATTGCTTACTGCACACAGATACTGACCAGCGTTATTATCACACTGTTATTTAGACTTGGGATAGGAAACATCACCACTAATACTGTTTGCAACAGATGAAATATGACTCCCCTACAATCAACATGGTTTAGCCCAGAAGTAACTCATTTCAAGCACTTACTTAAGTCAGGATCCAGCCAATAGAGGCAGATCCAGATTTGGAAGTAACAGAAAACCATGTTTATCTGCAGAGGAGCAAATTTAAACCGTGAAAACAGAATTAGAGTTGAAAGCGTTCCTAGTTCGACTCTAAATTACTGCTTTAAAAAAAGCTATCATTAAAAAGATAATCAAAAGGGCTGAGGTTTGTCGTTCTTATGATCTGAATGGCGACAGCTAAAATGCCAACAGCAATCACTAGCCAGACAGTGGTTACCGCGACACCCGGGTGATGGAATATTGTAATGCAGTGTTTATTCAGAATTTCAACGATCCTGACCCTGTGTCGGATACAGGTCTGCGTCCATCACCCCACGTGCGTACACAAAGTGCGTTAATGGGGTGTTTTGAGGTGGGGGCCTATGCGCCCTCCAGATGTTACTTTGGTTTTACGCATGTAACTCCTACCGTACGGATTTTAGTTCCATACTATAGGTTTTCAGAGAAAAGCGGCTGTGCTTCCCCTCCCTTGCCTACAAAGGTGGGTGGGGGGAAGCATTTAAATTGTACAGTAGGGGTGGGATTAAGTTTTTATGAGCGAATAAGCGGTTGGACGGACCGCTGATCCGCTTGTGTGACTCAACGCTGCCCTATGGCAGTGTAAGTCACACAAATATCTGCAAGAGAAGGGGGGTGACAGGGAGAGTTAAACTCCCCCCTCTCGTGCGGACTGACAGACCCCACAAGGACAGAAAGCACGGAATCCGTACCCCTAACCCTAACTTCTAATCATAATACAAAATCTGAACCCTAATTCTTAACCTCGGGGTTAGAACCCTGCACGCTTTAAGTGTGTGTGGGGGTCCATTATTACGCAGCCATAGCGGGAAGTGCACACCCCCCTGAACTCCCTGCTGTTGGTAGGAAATCTGGCCACTTACGGCCACAGACCTAGTCGTAACGGGGCTTCCCTTGCCCCGGACCCTTAATTTACATGGCTATCCCCGTCTATATGGCAGGGATAGAGCTATCGTAAGTGAAGGGTCTGCCCCTTCATTGTGAGTAATAACGTTCCACCATCACACCGCAATGACTTATGGAATTGAATCAGCATCAGGGAGATTGACAAACTCTTCTGGGAGTCAGGGAGATCACTCCCTCTTAAGGGAGTTTCCCTGAAAATTCAAGGAGAATCGGCAACTATGGTTTATCCCAAAACATATTGGGCTAGATCCAGACCTTGTTAAGTGCATGAACTTAGTTACACCTGGGCTACACCATGTTGATTGCAGGGGAGTCATATTTCATCTGCTGTAAACAGTATTAGAGATGAGAGGTGATGTTTCCTATCCCCAGTCTAGATGTTTCCTATCCCAAGTCTAAATAACAGTGTGACAGTAAAGCTGGTCAGTATCTGTGTGCAGTAAGCAATTCAAAGATATCTCCCTGCATGCAAAGAATACAATTAACTTGACTCCCCCTGAAATCAACATGGTTTAGCCCAGGTGTAACTAAGTTCATGCACTTAACAAGCTCTGGATCCAGCCCATTGTATTTTAGAACATGGCTTATGTACAGTTTAAACATTTAGCATTTTTCTTTTGTACATGTTAGTGTCTTTCAAAGTTTTAATATTCTTCCATGAAAAGTAAGCAAGTAAAACATTTCTAACCTCACAGTTGCTGCCTACACACCAACCCATACACATACCAATAACAGTGGGAGAATATGAAACATAATATAAGAATAAAGCGCTTGCACAGTCGGTCTGGCTTTTACATAATTATAAAACATTGACTATTTTACAATTTGCTTTATCAAATGATATCAGGAAATAGTATTAACGGCACTAAACTGGAAACTACTGAGGTGTCAATACTTTTGCGGCTTAAAAGTAGGTAAATGATGTAATAAAGCAATGAGAAAGGCAAGTCCGATGCTTGGCTGCATAGGGAGAGGAATTAGTAGAAGAGAGAGAAATAGTGATCCTATTATATAGGTCATCGGTTTGGCCTCACTCGGAATACTGTGTTCAGTTCTTGAGGCCATGGACCGTATTCAGAGATCCGTTTTCAGGTGGAGTTGTGTGCGTATTTGTAGGTACGTTTCAACTGCGCATACGTAGTTACTTTATTTACCTAAGTTATGTTGAATATACACATGTAAGGGCTTTAGTCACGGACATGTGAATCGCACTTGGGTACTTACGTACGGATGGGCGGTGTAGAAATATGTACTTGAAAATTTACATGAAAGTGGGTGGGAGGAGGCATTTAAATGAACACTTGAAGGCGCGGCTATACTGAATTGTAGGGACGGAAGACATATACTCACGTAAGTACACACTAAAAGATCAGAGTGGTCTATGGAGGTGTAAGTCTACAATAGCACGGCCGGGAGAAGGGAGTGTCGTGGGTGTTGGTGGGTGTTGGTGGGTGTTGCCTTGCTATGTGAGTGTGTAAAAAACACACATGTAGTAAAAATGGATCTCTGAATACGGCTCATGGCCTCCAGAACTGAACATAAAATTCTAGGTGAGGTCGTGCCCATGACCTATATTAGTATTAAATACTAATACTAATACTTTTAATGTAGTGCCATTAATGATATATTGAGCTTTTGGGTTTTTGCACCCCAGTGCATGATTTAGCATTTTTTGCCACTAAACTGCAGTTGACAAACTCTTGACCAACCCTTTAATCTACCTAGATCATCCCTCATTTTGTATACCCCTCCTGGTGCGTCTACCCTCTGCACTCTGTCTGGCTTAAAGCTAGCCATACTCCAGCACAATTATCTAAGCAGGAGGTGCTCCCAAGAAACAAGATGATTTCCCAACAAGAAATTCAGATATTGGCGCTATATACCTCTTTTGTTGGGACCAATAATCCTAGCAGAAGAGGGAAGCCCTTGTTCCACTTACCACCAGTGCCCTATATTTTTAAGCGGCCTTGCTACGTGCGTGCATATAATTG
The DNA here is from genome assembly GCA_011038615.1 of Limnodynastes dumerilii. Lineage (NCBI taxonomy): Eukaryota > Metazoa > Chordata > Amphibia > Anura > Limnodynastidae > Limnodynastes > Limnodynastes dumerilii. Next base: position 431,939 of record WWET01000175.1, on the reverse strand, counting down.
CGTACTTTTAAAAAATAGATCTCTGAAAACGGCCCCATATCTTCAGAAGGACATAAGCAGAGGTGTAACATGGATAAATGGCAACCTGAGCAAGTGATTGCTACGGCACCTTCTAACACTGTCCTCCTGTAGTGTAGTGTACCAGGGAGTGGAGTGAGAATGTTACCTGACATTTTCTGGCTAAAAGGAAGTGTTGTTTTCACTTAAATGAATGTTAATTGTTGGGTTCTTCTCTTCGTGCTTCACGTTGATTGTTACCGCAATGAAAGTCTGTAGAGAAAATGAAGATTACACATCTCCATCATTACATATCCCCCTTTCTCTATTACACATGTCTTTTGGTCGCTCCACCTAATAACATACCTGTAGCTGCGCTTCTATTCAATAAATTAAATATGTGCAAGTGTATATATAAATATAGGGGTGCAGCCAAGGACCAAAGTGACCACTATGTAAATACAAGGAACAAAAGAGGTCTGGCGCTAATAACATACCTGCCATCTTGTGCCCCCTCTCCAATACACCATTGCACCCCTCCATACACATGGTCCTCCCTGTCCCCCTTACATTTAACCATCTCCCTACCTGTCTCTTTTACATATCAGGGCCGGATTAACCACGCTTACTCTTATGCTGAGGTTTGTCACTGAGCTGTCAGTAGCGCAGGTGAGTTCTACTGACAAGCCTCAGCATAAGACCACGCATTCACATGTAGTATATGAACCACGCGCTTACTCTTATGCTAAGACTTGTCGTTAAAATAAAAAAAATGAAGCAGCTGTCAAACCTCCACCTGCACCTCTCCTTGTGCTCTGGGCGGGGGCACCGCTTGCACCACTCTTGTTATGGCCCTGAATGGGTGACTCTACCCCCCTTATGGAAACTTATTTCCACACAGAATGCAGCATCCGGCGGCTGGGTTCCAGTGGGGTAATATTGGTACAGCGCATGCATCCATGTGAGGATCAGTAATTGCTTGCACAGATTTCAGATCATAGCACCCTGCCTTAAAATTTACGATCCACGCCTACTTAAAATACTGACCAATCATAAACCAGGATCTCCCGGCCACCTAAGTGCTGCAAATAGAGTCATTACAATATTTTATCACAAAATGAAACCTGTATTACTCCCACATATTAATAACAGTGAACAAATAGCACTTTTTTATTTACTGTATATTTTGGCAAAAACAAAAATGCTTTTTTATGCTAAAGTTATTTAGATATAAACGGTTAACTTTACACTTTATACGTTATAGAAAAAAAATGGTGCTTTTCCTCAGTGAATATTACAGTCCCTGTTACATTTGTTTACATTCAGTTAACAAGTGACCCACGTGCGCAATTCATCCAATCACCCTTTATTTGTGAGGAATATTGCCATGTTTGGCTTTTGTTGAACACGTTATTGCTGGAGTATGCCAAGGAGACCTGTTTAGGTATACAGAACTTGTAACTTGTCAGCTCAATATGAATTTATAGCAAAGCTTCAGGGAAATGTTTGAAACTAAGCGCTGTGGGAACCTAAGTACTACAACCAAACCAACATAATACGAGTGGAACGTGTTACAGTATATGTGTAAGTGGAGATAAATATGAACTCTTGAGAATTAAGCAAGATGTACTTGACATTTCCTATTTTGAGTCTTAAATACTGTGATTTGGAGTTAACCAGGGTTTAATACCAAGATTATGGAACAAACCGGAACAAGCTTTAACAACTGTTGAAGAAGTGTGTTTTTAGCAGTTGGTGCAGTGGTTGTTTATCAAAAAAGGATGTAGTTTCTGCTGAGATTGCCAATTTTTTTACACTGATACAACTTAATTGGGGCTTGATCAGTGCTGATTAATGAGAATATTTAAATCATGGAATGGGTTAGGCTGCTGGACCGGGGGAGTTGGGGTTAGGTTGCAGAGAGGGGAGGGTTAAGGTTTTGTGCGAGACAGGGAAGGTTAGGGTTAGGCTGCAGAGAGGGGAGGGTTAAGGTTTTGTGCGAGACAGGGAAGGTTAGGCTGCAGAGAGGGGCAGGTTAAGGCTTGGTTGTGAGATGAGGATGTTTAGCGTTAGGGGAGGGTTAAAGTTTGGCTGCAGAGAGGGGATGGTTAAGGCTAGGGTCAAAGAAGGGTTAGGATCAAGAAATTGTTCCTGTTGCCGTTAGATCTTCATAGAGACAGTGGTTCAGTTTTTCCAGAAACTGAAGAAAACTGACAGCAGTCATCGTTGTAGTATCAGAAAGTGATATGTCAAAAGACAAATAATTGAAATGGCGAACTGCACACTAGCAGTAAAATGGGGCTGATACTTTTCTCTATGTGTGGGAACTCCGCAGCGGGCTGTTACCCGAGTGTAGGTCTCCGCTTCGAACGGCCCTCTTTTGAAGTGCCTGTAATCGATTGCTTCTGCCTCACCGAGGCAAAGCAATCAATATTACCCAGGATGAACAGCCATTGGAGAATGGTAAGTATGAATCTAACCCCAACCCTTTTCCTAATCCTTACCCTATCCCTTTGCTTCCATTACCCTAACCCTAACCCTCCTTTCCCTGCAGCCTGACTCTAAGACTCCCCTCCCCACAGCTTAACACTAAAACTCCCTTAGCCACATACCTCCGGTCTGGTACTACGGTTTACGGCGAAACTACAGTGAAATTTGCTACGGGGTCCATCGTTGCCTCTTTACACCCCTATTGATGAGTTAATACGTCATTACGCATGAAGTCGATGTACTAACA
>WWET01000175.1:359089-374471 GCA_011038615.1 Limnodynastes dumerilii | reverse complement strand
AAAAGAAAAGGTGTAATAGAACACGAGGGCATGGATACAAACTGGAGGGTGGTAGATTCAAAGGAAATGTGCGGAAAAATTACTTCACTGAAAGGGTGATAGATAAATGGACTATTCTCCCATCTGAGGTGGTTGAGGCCAATACAGTAGAACAATTTAAACATGCTTGGGATAAATATAAGGGTATCCTAAATTGAAACCCAAATTGAGGGTAAATAGGGTCTAGGGTCAGTATAGTTTTCAATAAACAAATGGGCAGACTAGATGGGCCATGTGGCTCTTATCTGCCGTCACTTTCTATGTTTCTATGTAACATCTGCCCGGCGCATGCGCAGATTGGCTGAAAAGCCGATCTTACGCTTACGCCCGCCATCCTAGCGACGGCGGGCATAGTTCAGGATCAGGCCCTAGATGTGTACCTTCAAAATAAAACTACTATTTTAATGTGTGAAAGAAGTCACTTATCAATCACCTGAAAAGAATATAAAAAAACAGGACTTGTTACAGCCAATATCCAATGTAATTCCATAAGGTAAATGTTTTTATTATTTTCAAATCTACATTATAACCGTCCTGCTTTCACAGAGAAAGTTAATGGATGTCTTACATGTCTTGGCAGTCAGAAAGTACGACCATATTATCAGTATTGTCATTTTACATGTCTTTTATTTTTAACAGTGCATCATAGGGGTAATTTTTGCCCCATGCGGCATGACAATGGGGGCGGGGCGGTAGCAGAGCTTGGGCGGGATAGGGCGGAGCTTATTTGTCCAGTTTTCGGGCTCCAAAAAGTTAGGAGGTATTCTAATATACTCCACATTTATTGCACGCATTGGAAACCCCCCTTTTCAAATTCCTGCGTTTGACACTGAGCAGAATATATATTCACCATTAATGATATTCCGGTAATAACATTCTAGGCTCTGTAGGAGAAGTATGGGGAGGATCTTCAGTATCATTTATAGGATGAACTGAACTATTTCTGCAACACCCACACATGTGTCAGCACACTGAATACCCAGTGGTGGCAGTGGTAGACTTTGAATTAAAGCTGATGATACATTAGACACAAGGCTTCTTAACCCCATCTTCAAGTGTCCAATCTCCTTGCTGGAGTTGCACTCATATCTATCGGACAGCTACATTTTAAAAGCTCCAAAGGTTTTTTAGGAAGACCTGCAAAACATGGACCATTATTGGCACTTGAGGATGGGGTTAAGAACCCCTGCACTAGATTATTGATCCGATCATTCAATTATCAGGTGATAGGACAAATTATTACTCTAGTGTTTAGACAAGATGGATTTTTAAAATGGTCATAAATCGTTCCTAAAACTTCTGGGTCCAATTATTTTATTGTTTGGCTCTCCAAACAGGCTAATGACATTTTGCAGTGGCTGGGGTTAAATAGCATCCGGAGCTTGTGCAAAAAGCAGGCAGGCATTGCGTAGCTAGAAAAGGACCATACGGTAGCACAAACATAACCAGACTTTCATTACAGACTTACGCAGACTGCCCAGACACCTGCTTTTCTCTTGCTGAGCTGCTGTTTTTAAATGAATTATATTTTGAGTGACAATCTTAGGTATTAAAACAACCAAACCTTTTATAAAGGGAAGGAAATGTATAACATTACTAGGAATGCATGGCTCTCCTGTTGAGATTGACAGCTGTCCCAGCCAATCAGTGCAGAGGCTGCACGGGTCTCCTGCAGGACCTTTCACTGGTAGAAAATCGTCCCATTTATGCTGCCACATCCTGCTTGGAGCAATGATCCATGTATCCATGTAATGTATGCCCAGCTTTAGGCATAAACGGTGGCTCATGTCAGAAACCCCAAGAGGGATGTGATATGCGAGTTATAATGCCATTTGATCGACATTCATACACTGAACAACAACATACCCTCCAGCATGACCCATTCCATTAGGTACAAAATACTCTGCTCCTTAGTTTATAACTGTTAGTTACTATGGTAACCACCTTTGTTGACGATGGAAATAGTTTTTTAAATATCAGTTAATTCATTCAAACCAGGTGAGTGACAGTTGGAAGCCCAGAAGCGGATTAAATTGTACCTAATGGAAAGAGCCATGTTGGAGGGTCTGCAACATAAACTGACAGTGTGTGAATGTCCATAACAATAAAATCGACAGTGTTGTTATCTTGACAACACTAAGGTCGATTACTAAGGAAGTATTATTATATCAACTTTTTTTACCCGCACTTTAAAGTCCTACACTAACACTAATCATTACAGCTGCCTAACCTTAATCATAACCACAACCTAAGCCTAACACTCACCCTAAACACAGCCTAACTCTATAGCTTACTCAAACCTTGACTGTTATGCAGGGTACTGAGTTTCTGTAACGATCTGATGTTGTTACAAACACTCATTTATTGGGTGATTGGAACAATAATCACGTGATAAAGACCCAGTGTGTGCCCCGCTTTAGAATAAGTATTGTACTCAATCATCCATTGAGTCCAGAAGTGTATTGTAGGTGTCACACTTGAGTTTGGAAGTGTCAGGTAGACCATCACAGTTGAGTGAAGAATCATTGAGTGGGTGTCACTGTTGGTCTGCTGTGTCGAGCAGGCGTCCGTCGGAAAATTTGGTGGCTGAAACTCAGCAATATTCCCCCCAAGAGGTATCTCGTTGCCAAGGAGTACTCACATTTTGCCAATACTGCCCAGTCTTATGTCTGCTTCCAGCCCTGCTCTTCCTTTGCAGCCCCCCTTACACAATAGCTGTCACTGTCTGATGCCTTGTATTTGAAGTTCGGATCGGCCAATCACAAGGCCCTACCTAAAAAAAAACACGGTGATCTAGGATTGAGCCAAGAAGGCTTTTCATTGGTCCAAACTGAACGTTAAAGATTTTAGTTATGGTGTGATAGCGATACAGTTCAGCATCAGGGACTTTTGAAACACTTGGAAATGATCACAGTATATTGAAGTTTATATCATAATTCTTGTCTGGAAGGTCTAACTCATTGATATGCTAATAAGCATTTAATTTACGTAAAACAGCAATGTCTTTCCATCCCCCGACACCACCCATTATCAGGACAGTTCTTTGGCAAAAAGGCCACTGTAGGTCTAATAATACTGATGATCTGGTTTGATTTTGTACTTATTGCAAGCATCCAGTTGCTTCAGTGTCCTCCCTTGCTATTGCGTTAATGCTTCCTTCAAGTTACTGAAGCAATGGTATCCTGGCAACTCTCCAAGAATCCATTCAATGCCTAAGCACATGCAGCTTAGACATTGAGTGTTCCCCGTCATGTTTGCGGTGCAACACATACTGGAGGTATGAGATAAACCAGCGTTGGCTCGGCAGCCAACGAAGGAGAGCAGGACATTCTGTCATATGTAGTTCCACCTCGACAAGAGAGACACAGGCTTCATAAGATGTAAGGATTAAACAAATGCATTGTTTAATGATCTGCATAATATATAAAATGCATTCCATAAAAAAGTAATAAATGCTTGCAAAATGTTAATCCTAATTTAATGGTGTGTATTTAATCATTAGCATGGTTTACAGGAAAAATGAATTTTATGTACTGCAAATTTAAAGAGCAAGCGTTCACTGCTGTAAATAGCCAAAGTAATAAAAAGGGCATAACATTCAGTCCTAGAGCAAATATGTTTGTAATTGTAGGAATACTAACACTAAAATTTAAGCTTGCAGCATGTGACAATCTGAATGTGGTCCAAGCATGTATAAATACTACTTATATCACAGCAGCGAATAGGAATAAAAATACAATTCAGAATGTGGTCGGCATTAGGGGGTAATGATGTGTACTGGGAAATGTTGTTTTTAGATGTTTTCTCTCCACACGGAACCTATTTAGACTTTATGGCAAAGGGTTATTGAGAGGAAGAGGCATAGAGCCGGTCTAACCACATGGGCTAACGTCATACTTCACTTTAGCAGGCAGGGAAAAATGTTCCTTTTACCGAAGTCTGGATCCAGTGCGACATTCTTGAATGCAACAAGCACAAAATGTACTGTATACTTGCATGGTTGCAGGTCCAGCTGCAGCTGATAATGGACCAGATTCACAAATGCGGGACTTAAGCAATTCTCTTGCATAAGTCCCCTTGACAAGTAACATCGGCATATGCGTGCGCCAGATGTTACGTGTAGTAAGGGTTTCCATACGGAGCTACGGAACTTCCGTGGAAGGGGCTGGTCCTTCATATCCACATGCCGAAACCCCACCACACAGGCGGGGCTTGGCATGGTAATGAAGGGCAGGGGGTGGGAAGAAGCAGTTCTGCGTGGACACACATCCTTGCGGTAAAGTTAAGGTAGGATTCTGGACCCTTAGGTGTCCAGAACTCCCTAATAGCCCTTTCACGTTGCCACTAAAAACCTGTGTTTTTTGACAAATTCCTGGGACTAGGCTTAAACCGGTTCTCGACCCGGGTCTAAATTCAGACAGACGGGACTGGTGGCAATGTGAAGATGCCAGGTTGTTTGTAAACCCGGGCTTTTCGCATTGCCACCCGATTGGATAGCTTTGTTTACTATTGCTATGGCAACAGTAAACAAATCTCTACTTGGGGCAGGATACCCAAGTATAGTGCATGCTGATGCTTGTAGTGCTACAGGTACCGGCATATTGCCAAAGGATTACTATTAATAATAAAATAAAATACATTCAATATTCATAAAAAAAAACATTTAATAAATTAAATACATTAAAACTATTAATAATAAATAGCGGTATAAGGAGGGGAGTGACGGACGTGCATTCCTCTCCTCCGTGCTTACTTAAAGATCTGAATCAGGGCCAATCAGAGGACTTGTGAACAATCTTCACCATGCAGTCTGCTGGTATCCTGCCATAATATAGGACTTTCCCTATTTAATAACAGTGCAAAGAAATAAGAAGGCCCATAGCTATTCTGTCATTGTGGCTTCCATCCAACATCCAATTTAAAGTTTTGTGTGGAATTCTTCCTTTGCAATGGCTTAAAACAAACATATTGCTAAAGTGTCTTGGAGCTGTAGACTGTGCAAATTGATTTCCATAAGTAAATTGCTTATTTGTTGTTCTTTATTAGATGCATTTTGCCAGACACAAGACATATCTCTTGTGTTAGCCAAATTGATCTGTCTAACCGTGTCCTCATTAAGCAAACCCAGATCATGTGACCGATTTTTGTTATTGGTTGACAACAGATGCTGAGATGCATAACAGTTACTGGATAATAGTCCAAATATGAGCTACACATAGTATATCATTCTTGTTCTTATGTTATTTGAGATTCAGCTAATGGTTTAATTAATTCTAATTTTCTCCAGGGAGAGATGATGTGTCTGCCTCAGTACCAGGAAATTATAACTTATACTATCATGTAGGATTACACAGTGTTATACAAGTGAATGAGAGTCAGAGGAGATTAGCATGCAAACTTATAATATGGTGCACTAATCATGGTGGCCCAGTAAGAGGCTCAGATATCAGGTCATTAAGTTCCTACCTCCTGAGGAGATTAATCAGAGAATGGATTAGAAAACTGCAGCAGTGAGTCGTGACTCCAACATTCTGATTAAGGCTATTGTTCATCCAGTTCTATCTCTATATATTTTAATTCTCACCTTGTATTAGGAGCACAGGGATAAGCATGACAGGTAAGAGCCTAGGTTCAACTAAAATGACAATGCTTCTGATAAACCTAATGATACACTGGGCTAGAATCAGACTTAAGTAAGTGTGTGAGTTTCCTCCGGGTGCTCCGGTTTCCTCCCACACTCCAAAAACATGCTGGTATGTTAACAGGCTGCCAACTAAACTAACCCTAGTGTGTGGATGTATGTATATGTTGGGTGAGGATCCCGGCAAAGAACGGCCATGCTCTCCCAGCTAGTTTCGAATTGGCTGGGATATCGATTGCTTATGCCACGAAGAGGCACCGAACATGGTGCTCCGAAAGTGGCTAAACTAACCCCAACCCTTCCCCTAATTCTAACTCTGACCCTCCCCTTCCATTACCCTAGCCCTCCCTTCCCCGCAACCTGACCCTAACCCTCCCTTCTCCCTAGCCAGACCCTAATACCAGGGGCGTTTTAAAAAGTGAGGGGGCCCGTGTGCAGGATTTGCACATGGGCCCCCCCTTACCTTACCTGAGACAGAACTGTCCAGATTTGCGGGCCGATGAGGGGGAGAGGCTTAACGGCACTGTAAGCCCTGCCCCTTTTCGCCCAGCGAATCGACAGTCCCATCGCAGGGGAAGGGGGACTCATTTGGCATCTATTTCTTCCCTCCGGAAGATATTAGAGGGAAAAAATAGATGCTCAATGGCCCCCCTTCCCCTGTCAACCCAGGGTGCAGGATGCATGCCACAGGGCCCCGTTTTGAGGGGCCTGTGTGCACTGCACACCCAGCACCCATTATAGATATGCCAATGCCTAATACTCCCTTCTCTATAGCCTAACCCTAAGACACCCCCCTCCCCGCAGCCTGACCCTAACCCTCCCCTTGTATGGTCCTAACCCTAACCCTCCCTTCCTAAGCACCTAACCCTAACCCTCCCTATACTAAAAGGCCCTGGAGAGGTTACTCACCTCTCCAGAGCTGTCATCCAGCGGGTCTGCGAAAAAGAATGGGAGAGTATGCCGATCGCCACACTCACCCATTCATAAAAAAAATTCTAAAATGACCCCTATTCCAAATTAAGACAGCCCAAAATGAACTTTCTGCAGTCTCTATTTCTAAAAGCGGGCCATCGGACCGGAGACTGCAACCGGTATATGTTAGGGACCTTAGTATGTAGCTCCAATAGTGGCAGGGACTGATGGGAATGTGAAATGTTCTCTGTAAAGTGCTATGTACTTTGATGGAGCTATATAATAACCTGCTAATAAATAAATATATATCCAGACACAAACTGTTGTATTTCTAGTCCCTTTCCAGAACTACACTTTTTTTTTTTTTTAAAGTTCAGGTTCATAGGTCTGCATCCCTAGTTTAAATAATCAGGTGTGGGAAAAACCATGTTGAATTTCACGGGAAGCCAATTTTAACTGTTTCAAACAGTATTAGAGCTAAGAGGTGATGGGCCAGATCCAGACCTACTTTCCCATTACGTTTCATTGCGTAGCATATTTTCTGTGCACTCCTCTAGGCACTCCCTTCGCTCCTACGTACTTTGGCTTGCGTAAATACGCTAGCGGACGTAGTTCAGGATCTACCCCGATGTTTCCTCGCCCAAGTCTAAATAACTGTTTAAAAGTATAGCTGATGAGTTTCTGCATAAAGCAAAAGCAAAATATGCTCCCTGAATACAGAGCAAACTTAATTCAACTTCACCTGAAATTCAGCATAATTGTTTCCCAGGTGTAACTTTCCACCTGATTTCCACTTATTCTCAAAATCTGGATTCGGTTCATAGTGAACAGGGCAGCTAATACAGGCCGGCATTGATGGGCCTAATCCAGACTTACGCCGATGCGCTGTGCTTACTAAAGCACAGCGTCTCGGCGTTCACTTTCCCCGACACTCCCCCTGTGCGGGCGTATGGCCCCTTCCTTAGCTGCCCCCGCCCACCTACACTAATCTGTACGTAGGGACACTGGGGGATGTCCCCTCCAGCGTCCCTATGGCGCTGCTACGGACGCCCACGATCGGATCGGGCGTTGCCATAGCGACACCGGGCAACATCCTAGCGACGGCGGGCGTAGGTCTGGATCAGGCCCCAAAACCCACTTGTTTTAGACTGTATGGGCCGTATCCAGACCTACGATGGTACACTGAGCGCCGCTCAGCGGCGTCCCTATGGCGCTGCTACGGACGCCCGATCCACGATCGGGCGTTGCCATAGCGACACCGGGCAACATCCTAGCGACGGCGGGCGTAGGTCTGGATCAGGCCCCAAAACCCACTTGTTTTAGACTGTATGGGCCGTATCCAGACCTACGATGGTACACTGAGCGGTTTACCGCTCAGCGTACCATCGCTTGCCTCCCCCAACACTCCCCCTTGCCCCATCGTAAACAGTTGTTTACGCCGGCTGAAGGCTACCCTAACTTCAGTGGCCTCATTACCCTCCCTCCCCCAGCCTACCTGTCATAATTTCCGCGTAGTAACGCTGCGAGCGTTTACGCAGCTACACCGGGCAACATCTGCCCTGCGCATGCGCAGTTCGTCTTTTTAGACAATCTTGCGCATACGCCCGATGTATTACCGCTGGGCGACGAGGGTCTGGATCAGGCCCTATATGTACTAATTCATGGGGTAGCACCCCAGTAATAAATGGGTAGGATATTGTAGAGTTTGATTGGTTAATCTTTCACTTTCTTCAATAACAGTGTTGTTTCATTGGAACTATAGTTCAAAAGCATTAAGCATGATATGGATGTGCTGAATATTTCTATAAAAATAGAAGTATTTTCAGCTCTATTTGAGAAAGGAAACAAAAAATTGTCACCGTCATGTTCTAAAAAAACAAACCTCTTAAGGGTTGAAACATTAAATCAGCTTTTTGTAAGTATATATTGGCACCAAAAGAACCAAATAGCTCTGTAGAAGTTGTATCTATTTGATCAGTCCCAGGAAGTTTAGCGGTTTTGAACTTGAGGGAAAGGACCACCTTGGAGACCATACTTAGGAGTGTTAATGATGATATATTTAAAAATCAATATATTTATTGGCTAAAAAGGCAAACTTAATTCTTCTGTCACTCTGACCCCAACAGGTGACCTGAGCAGTAGTGAAATCAATAGTCATTTGTCCGGGGAATGAGCTCACACTATGCTTTTGAGCTCACACTTTGCTCTGTTATCCTTTGTATTCATAGTCTTCTTTGTAGTCGGGTCCACCAGCAATGCCTGATCATTTTAGTGAAATGGAGGTGAAAAAACACAAAAGTCAAGGCAACGTAGATACATTTGTAAAAATGGTACCGTTAAGTCAATAAATCACTGACAATTCAATATAGGCACAATGGACTGGATTCACAGATCCGTGTGTATAAAGTGCGCAAATATACGCACGTACGTTGAAAGGCAACACCCAGGACACTCTTATTGCACGGACGTTTTTTCGGTGACTTACGCGTCCATAGGGCAATCTTAACTCTACGTGTGTAGTTACGTGCGTATTTTCCTTACGTACGTGCGTACATTACTAACCGCACCCTTAAAAGGCCATTTAAATTCCTCCCCCGCCCACTTTATCGTAAACCGCAGGTACGGAAGTCAGGAAAATACGCACGTAGGGCCGTGTGCATACTACTGTATGTATCTTTTCCTGATTTGAAAGACCGTATTTACGCAATCTACGTAAGTACAAGATACGTAGATAACATAAAAAATGTACTACGCATGCGCAGTAGGAAAAAATGCTAAACACCGGAATATGTTATACGTCAGGTAGTCTGCATATGGCCCGCAAAAATCGGATCTGTGAATACGGTCCAATGGGGCTATGTAGGTACACTAATGTACCTAATGTGCCTACCATCGTACGGAACTATGACAGTACGATGCCATTTTATAAGAAATGGGCTGCGCTTCTCATACAGTGCGGGAGGGATTTGGTATGTATGGCGGATCAGCTGTCGGATGGACCACTGATCCGCTCGTGTGACTTAAGGCTGTCTTATGGCAGTGGAAGTCACACAATTATCCACACAAGAGAAGGGAGTGACAGGGGCAGTTCACTCCCATCTCTCGTGTGTACGGACAGACCCCTGCACATACGGTATGTGTGCAGGGATCTGGATCCGGTCCAATATTTTATTTTTGTACTGTTTTTGTTACCTGTTCAGATTATGGCGATCCCGCAGCTGTACACATTGTAGTCCTTTCTTCAATGATCCAGCGTTGTCCCAGACAATCCGGCCACCACATCTTCCTCCTGCTACGGTCAGCCCAGTCATTACCCTACAGCTTGTATGCTAACGAATGGGCTGACCGCGGCGCCACCTAGACAACAAAGTACGCAGCTACTTTAATTCAAGAGGCTTGGGCCATAATGCAAATTATGTGTAATAACAGTGGCTGTTTTGTCATAATATAATTAAATTATGTTTAATATTCTTCTGTGCTTCATTTGAACATATATGCATGAAATCTTATAAATATATTGGAAATACCAGTAGTTAGTAATACATTGCTTCTAAAGTTAATCCAGTACAAGGGGTAATTGGGGTTTAGGATTCATTATTTATTAAGCTGCAGGTTTGTAAAAGTGTAGATGTTGCCCATAGCAACCAATCAGATTCTAGGTCTCATATAACTATTACATACTAGAGCATGTCAGCTAGAATCTGATTGGTTATTATGGGCAACATCTCCACTTTTCCACTTTTTACTTTTTGCTTAGTAAATCTGGCCCAAAGACAGCTTTCTAATAAATGTGGTCATATCCTACAAGATGATTTATTATGAAGTATCCCTCTGCTTCTGCCCCCTGTAATAACCTACTTGCCAGTAGCTCACTCCATGGGGAATGAAATATTACTGCAGACAGGAAGTTTCTGCAGCTTGAAAACGAAAGTAATAAATGAGAAATAAATAAGAGGCAGGACTATTGTTGAAGAGGGATCGTTGGTAAGTACACACTCCAAAATAACCACAGATCATAACATCTGTTGATCTGTGATTTTTAGGAGCTGCCAAAAATCAAAATCAAACGATGCCGGGCAGAATCTGGCGTTTATCTGCATTGTTTGACAGTACACACTCAACAGATTTGAGAGCTATCTAACGATTATCCTGTGATTGAAAGGATAATCGTCAGATATCTCTCCAGTGTGTAGCCAGCTTTACTGTCTTCTTGTACAAGTGTGAGTTCCAAAAAACATTTTCTTTTGCTTGTAGAAATAGATCATTTTTTTGTTGATATCATAGTGTTTTGAACTTCTTTAAAACATAGTTGACGACTCTCGTGGCTTTTCCGGGAGACTCACGAAATTCGGGCAGGTATCCTGGGAGAGCCAGCAAATCTCCTGCAAGGGACTTGAGGCTTGTGGTTTCCATGAAACCACGGCCTCAAGTCCTGACCCCCTGCCTGGCAACACTAGTTTACTAGTGTGGCTAGGGACAGGGAGGGACTTGATGTAGCAAATTGTGTCATCAAGCCCCACCACCATCCCTATGATAGTCAAGGGCAGGGCTTAATGACACAATTTGCATAAATCACACCATTAAGCCCCGCCCCCTGCATGCATCTATGGCTTCACTCCAGGATCTCCAGGAGGGAAGCTTTTAAAAGTCGGCAACCCTATTTTAAAATGTGACTGTCATGTGACTTGTTACTTCTATAGTTTGTATTGTTTGTAGACATGTTTCCATGCACAAACTTTTCTCACTTTAAAATATAGCCATTTGATTCATCTAATCTTGCCAGACTTCAGTAAGGACATTTTCTAAATCAAACATCCGTGAGAACAATATTAGACAGAAAACCATTTTTTTTACTATAGGTTTTAACCCCTAACAATATCTTATGTGCAGTTTTTCTCCTCATCTAAGAAGCATCTTAATTCATTTCCTTATCATCACATAATGGAAGCTCTATAGTATTGATAAGAATTCCTAAACCATGCTCTGCAGATTATGCTGTTTAATCTCATTACACAAGTGTTATCTTTTACAAAAGGACATAGATAACTGATATAAAAATGTTGTTTTGAACTAAAAGCTAAGAAAGGAAAGAAAAAAATACCTTTGTATTAAAAAAAAGTACAGAAATCCTCAGTAATGCCATCTTTATTTTAATTATAAAGCATATTATAATAAAAGCATAACACATGTTCTGAGCCTAAGTTTTCCAATCAATATATATTTGCAGTGACCTGCTTTTAATTAATAAACTAAGTTTAAAAGCAAAACTAAACTTTTTTTTCTCTAAGTCTGGTGGTAGCAATTGATAGGGATGCTCAGGGGCAGGACTGTGGATACCATGTGACCAGGATAGGTGTGGTAAACAAGTTAGAAGTTATTTTGCCATTTATACAGTTAAATGTTAAAAAATAAAAACACTAGCACTCACACTAATCTTAACCACCCCCTAACCTTAGCTGCCCTCTTACCACAGCATAACCTTAACCGTCCTCCTCACTACAGCCTAAACTAAACTGTCTGCTCACTGTAACCTAACTCTAAAACTTACATTAAAATAAATTAGTATAATTATCACCCATCCGTGTTGCGTTGATTCTATAAGTGACCAGCAGGTGTCCTCGTTGAGTTCCGAAGTATTGAGTAGGCATCACAGTCGATTTAAGAATCGCCTATCCAGTGTCACTGTAGATCCACCATCCCGCGATACAGCTGTGTTGAGCTGTTGTCTGTGGGACAAGTAAATATATGATACACAACAGTATTCCGACCAGGATGGCATTTGACAGGCACAGCAGTTAATGGAGGTCACCGCCCATCTGAGCCACCACCGGAGAGTCACAGCATATATGCAAATTCCGAGATATCCAATCCGGGGTTGCCAGCCCACCTCATCTTTGCAATTCCTGGGCTCTGTGATGGAGTCAAGGGGTGGGGATGTGGAGACAGTCCTTTAATTCCCCAGTGGTGTCCTTACACCTATATATGACACTTCTCAGGAGCAGAGCACTTTCTCTCTCATGGAAGGGGTCAAGTTTAAGAGTTTGTGGGATGTCAGTGCAAAGTAATAGAAGTTGCATAGTGGTAACACACTAGGTCGATGGCACAGTTCGTTTTATGATGCCCCTGGCTGGCCAATCACATTTTTCTCTTAAAACTACAGAGACATAATTACATCATTACCATTCAGGCACAGGAGATTTCAGCAGGTTCCAAATGGTTTCAAAAATAAAAATGTGAAATGAAGTTCAGTAATATCCAGACTTAAAGGAAATTTACGTACGCCTGCGTGCCTAAGTTACGCACTACTAAGGATAATGCACTCCCCCTGGCATTCCCCTCTCACTTAGACAACTTAGCTGACTTACGTGTTCAGAAACCTGCCTTAACTTTTCCTTGCGTAACTCTGTGCATACGTAATTCCTTGTCATACGTAACTGCCTAACCCAGTCCATACTGTACAATTTAAATGCCTCTCCCCATCCACAATGCGTATTTTCAGCTTGCGTAGGGATGTGACGCCCTATCTACGAAGTTACATACAAGTTGTGTACGATCAGAATTACGATGAGTTACAATCTGCTGCATGCATGTGCAGTGCGTTCCTACAGCCAGATTTATGCATGCCGAGTGCAAACATTGCCTTTCGTTATTAAGTCTACATCAGGCTCAAGGATATTAAGAGGCCACAGATAATAATTCAGTGGAGGTCTAAAAGTGATACCAGAAAGGCAGCTTTCCTTCCGTGTTCTAGTCTTTGAAGCCACCAGTTTGTAAGCACCCATGTTGGTGGGTATATAGATGCCCAGAAATGGGGGCAGGTTCCTGCACTCTGCATGTGGAAAATGTCTGTATTTAAACATAGCACATGCGGATCTGGATCCTGCTGGAAGCCTTTGCAATAGCGAAGAAGGACAAGCTGCCATGTGCACAGTGTGTCCGCATGGTGGGAGGGGAGACGTGTATAAATTGTCCAGTATGGGCTTGGATAAGCCCTTGCGTACAATATACATTTGTGCACCGGCCTTTTTCCATAGGCTCGATGCGTACATTTTAAGGTAGGGTCTTGCTAGGGAAGTCCCATGCATGTGATCCACTATTGGAACTTCACTGCTGCTGCAAGGGCCGTTCCGATCACAGGTGAATACAGTACTTTTGCTCAACTTATATGATTATTTATTCATTAATAATGATGGGCATTATAAACTATAATGTCAAATGAAAGTTAAAGGATCAAGCATGGTTTATGGAGAATAAAAATAAATATACAGTTTAAATACTGCATTTCATTCTAAGATGCTCATTTTGCGACATGGTAGGAAATTTAGATTGCAGTCCATTAGTAAATCATTAAAGGTTTGTTTATTTACCAATTAGCAGCTGCTGGCTCAGACAATGAAACTAACATCGCCCCTTCAATTCACAGGACGAGTCATACAAGTTTTCTGTAGGACACTGAATGGGTGGTGTTAGTTCCATTGTCTAATCTCTGCTGGAAGTTGTTAGCAGCTAATTGGTAACTAAACAAAGGTTTAATAATTTCTGAAGCCCTATTCAACTTTTCCCAGCAGGTGGGTCTACCATGTATGGCAGAATTTTACCTGATTTTGATAAGGCTTTAACTGACAACTAACAACTGTGCCTCCCTAAATGGATCACCTCCCTCAGTTAATTTTAGTTATCCCACAAATATTTTTGCATGTCTGTGTAAAACTCATGCAGCACCAATCCACCTAAATCCTCCATTTTGCTTAGTGGACACTTTTGGGGAAAGGTGTAAATCTTTATAAAGTGGGCAAAAGCAGGATTATAAAAGGAGGGTTTCGATGCCATGCCACAACCAGCATGCAATTGGTATGAGAATAATTTTTAAGACAGAGGGAAAAGTCAGCCATATATGGTAGGTCCACCTGTTAGGGAAAGTTGAATGGGGCTTCAGAAATCATTACATTTTTGTTTACTTACCATTTAGCAGCTACTGCAGAGATTAGACAAGGGAGCTGATGTAACCCATTAGCTGTCTTACAGAGAGAGTGTATGACTCGTCCTGTTAATTGAATGGGTGATGTCAACTCCATTGTCTGATTTCTGCAGGAAGCCAGCAGCTGGTAAGTAACAAAGTTTTAATGATTTACTAATGGGCTGCAATCCAGCTTTGCAACCATGTCGTGAAAGATGCATCTAAGATAGAAAAGCTGTATCTGGGCCCCACTGATCTCCTTCACATACTGTTGACAACAATACTGTTAGGTACAATGATTATTGCAAACCTATGGCAATAAAACATTCATTCAATCCATGTAATAAATAATAATCTAAACAATTGATAGTTGACCTGATATAGTTTTGTTGTAGATGCTGTTCCATACAAAAGATTATTTGATTTAGTACTTTTTTAACATGACATGTACATTTCATTATTGAAATTTTTTTTTTTCATGTAATGAGATGAATGGACATTAGTTAGTATATATTTGACAATTTTTCAATAGGAAAAGATATCCATTTTACATTCAACTCTGCTGAATGAAAGTACATGTAATACATTTACATCTATATTTATAACATGCATTAGCAATACACAAATTTAATTTAGTAACAAAAAGAAATATTGAAATGAGATGAAAATAAAATAATATAATTTGAAATTAAAATAAAATAATATTAAATCATATCGTCTCATTTCTGTATATATAGATTTGAAAGTAAGGGAGATCAAATTTGAATAATATAGGTATTCCTATCAGGGGAGATTGAAAACTACTTGGTATTATTCCATGTCATAAGATAGGA
>WWET01000175.1:329359-345070 GCA_011038615.1 Limnodynastes dumerilii | reverse complement strand
GAGATGTTGCCCATAGCAACCAGTCAGATTCTAGCTGACATTCTCTAGTATGTAATAGGAAAGTGAGAGCTAGAATCTGATTGGTTGCTTTCCGCACCATCTCCACTTTTCCAAACCAGAAGCTTAGTAAATGTGACACCATATCTGTTACACACAAAGGTGGGGGTGCACCAAGGTGAGATGGGGGCACCAAGGGGAGGGCTAAATTCTTGCCACCCTTAAACAAAAAAGTTGTGCAGTCCCTGCTTCCATATCACAGGAAATGTTCTGCCTTTGTAGAATTAGCATGATCAGAGTGTACCTTAGGATATATGACATTAGCGGGTGCCACCAGTGACCAAAATTCATTAGTGACATAGGGCCTGATCCTGACCGCCATTGCGCTGTGCATACTAACGCACAGCTTATCGGCATGCACTGCCCCCCGACACCCCCCCTGTAGTAGTTTAGACTGCATTTTCAGTCAGCATTTACACAATCTACATAAGAAAAAGATAAGTAGATTACATAAAAAAAAAATGACTACGCATGAGCAGTTGTAAAAATCGCTAAACACCGGAAATATATTTTATATGTCCGGGTACTCTGAATACGGGCCATAGAGCCAAGAGCCCTTAGTAATGTCATAGAAAGGGGTTAAAGTATAGTCTAGGACTCTGGTAGTGCTGACTGCTAATTAAATGCTACCTTTGGGGGTGTGGCCAGATCTATGCATTGGCGAACAGATATTTCCTTAATGATGAAGCCACATCCCGTGTCCTGCATACCAAAACTTCAGTACTGGTAGAAATGCTTTTATGTCAGGGTATGAATCTTTTTAAGAACAAATAAAATCTCTATATGACATCAGTATCTATAAAAGACAATGAGAGAACATGCAATGAAATGTTAGTCTGACAGTCATTGTATTATAACCATAAGGTTATGAATGAATGGTCTAAATATTTCACAGTTAAGTTTGTCATTTAGGTACATAGGACCCTGAGCACAGCTGTATCCATACTTTATTGCAGGCAAGAAGAAGCCACTAATGCAACTTACGAGGGCGTCTAACACCAGACCCCTTCCTTAAAACTACTGCTGTGTCCTCACGTAAAACGAGGCCTGGTCGGAATCCTGGATGGTACACAGGGCACTTAGCCCACCTTCACTGCATTATCTGCATACCTGCCTCTCCCACTTAACAAACAAGCAGTTTGCATTCCGCACTGTCCCGGCCTGCTATTAGATATGCTCACAGTACAGAAATCTGAATCCATATCCGTATAGTGGCCCGTATTCACAGAAGCAGACGCTTCTTATGTGCGTATATTTAGTAAATGACCTACTACGCATGTGTGGTAGGTCATTTATGCAATCTACCTACCAGTTAGTTATGTAGATTGCCTCTGTGCTGTCTTTAAAGACCACATGAAGTAGTTTAAGTAGAAAGAGGCGGAGTAATGCCGCCTCGGGGAGGGATTAGGTCAAAGTGGGAGGGATTTAGATTAGCCGGGGAGGGCGGAGGGGAGGCAGGGAGAGCCAATCCCTGTGCGGAGTTTCCTTCTTAAGAAGGAAACTCTGCACGGTGAGATAAGGTAGCCCTATGCACTCATAAGGGCCATTAGGTACCTTAAAACGGGGGGCGGGATAGGTACAGGACCCTTACTCACCCTTATCTGTGAACATGGTCCAGCAGGCGTTTTGCAATCATAGTGATTAGAAAATGTCCCCTTCGTGCAGTTTATGATCCGTCGCTATAATTGTGCCGAAATCATTTATTTGGAAGGAAAATTGATACTTTTATTATTATCTATTTTAAATGAAACATATTATAAGAATCAATGATTTCATAGGCATTTCATTAATGTCAGTATTTCCCGCCTTGCGTTCTGATGTGACATACAGTCACAAAGGGCCTGATCCAGACCTAAGCTCGTGTGCGTTTTTACGACGAGCGTAAGCGTAAAAATGGCCATTTGTACTTATTGCGCATGCGTAACATCCTCGTGACAACACTCGAGGGGGAGTGCCTGCCATACGAAAACCGTAAATACACACCGAGGGCAGGGTGAGGCATTTAAATCGTACAGTATGGGCGTGCTAAGTGTCGTAACTACGCAATAAGCTTACGGCCGCCCGCGGTTACGATCAGAAAAGTTAGGATAGGGTTTGCTGGGCGTAAGATGGCAGAAGTAAGTACAAACATGGGGAGTGCCTAGGGGAGTGCATCGGAGGTACTCTGGCGTAAATACGCTATGTAAATGAGCGTAGGTCTGGATCAGGCCCTTCGTCACTACAAGTAAAGTAACCACTATTTGTTTTGAAGGTGCTCTCATTGTCTCATAGAAGTACAACCCAATTTAATATTCTTTACATTTAATTTAAAAGCAGTAAAGTCAATGGTGAGGAGCTGGTGAATTCTTCATTACCGCACTTCCTGAGAAGTAATAATATGAATTGGAGAATATGAAAACATTCTGAACACGAGCAATTAAGCTACAAAATTGCATTGAATCAAGTGGCATCAGAGACAGGAATATATTTTAGGGTCACACTTTCATTATGCCGACACTCATTACTAAAGCTCAACAAGTCAGGAGAAATCAGATGGGACACGTGAGGATATGCTGTGGCAGACAAAAAAGCAATTAAAAGTCCCTAAAATATATAATCTTGCATTTGTCATACTGACTTTTTTCACATAGTTTTGCATGTCAAAACAGTAGATCAAGCTAATCTGTCTGCTATTTATATCTGTCTATCTATCTATCTATCTATCTATCTATCTATCTATCTATCTATCTATCTATCTATCCATCGCTATTTATCTATCTATTGCTATCTATCTATCTATCTATCTATCTATCTATCTATCTATCTATCTATCTACAAAATACATACAGAACAGATGGCAGCTGGTATACAAGGCACAAACAGGAGATCAGAGAGCACACATGCACCAGGAACACAGGATAAACAATTAATGACCAGCAGCCAGCTCATGGAGAGGAAGTCCTATTTTATCAGGCTGAGCAACTGCTAGATAATTAATGAAGAGTCCAAAAGAGACAAATCAGGATAATGTCCTTGATTGGGATGCACACAAATGTCCAAGACATCATGAAATGTAAGTGCATCAGGACATCTGGAGTAGCTACTGAATTGAATGCATTTTCTGTATCGCATCATTCACTATTTGCTGTATATAACTATCAAGCTGTTGAATTGCTTTATTATTAAAATTATTTCAGTGAACATGGGGTAGATCCAGATCTATTTACGCTAGTGTATTTACGCTAGCCAGTGACGTAAAAACGCAATTTTGTATGTACTGCACATGCGCGGCAGATGTTACGCCTTGTAACTCTGAACGTATGTACCTGCCTGGCATCAACAGCGTAACTACGAATGAGGGGGCGTGACATCCATACGACACCTGTTATTACGCTTCAGAGGCGGGGTGAGGCATTTAAATCCTACAGTATGGGCGTGCTTAGCACTTATGTATGTGTAGCCTTTACGTACGTCAGTAGTTACGCTTTGAAAATTTAAGGTAGGGTTTGGCAAGCGTAAAACAAAGCACGTACGAGCGAGGGGAATACCTAGAGGAGTGCATAGAAAATACACTAGCGTAAATACGCAACGCGATGAAACGTAATGGGAAAGTAGGTCTGGATCTGGCCCCATATGAGGGTAATTAGGCAGCTCTCCTATTGTTAAACAGTGTACGGGGTTTGTCGAAAATACCTCTTGATTCATTTTACTGGAAACTCTTTTTCCTGTGCTCGAATGCCGCAAAGACCTAAAGGTTTTCATTTGTACAGGGCTGTAAAACCTTCACACTAATGGAAATAACTTTAGTATATTTTTAAAGGTTTTAAAAATGGCCTTCATAAAACAGATCAAGAGCTCCAGGGAGACAATTTTGTAAACGAGAATGTTCTTTACATGGAGAAAAATGTCAGTGTACGATCACTGGGAAAGCAAAACTTTGTATATGACAGTGCTCCTCGTCAGCAGAAAAAGTTTATGTCTCCCGTCTCGGCGCAGCAATGTGATGATCCTGCCTGCTTTTATTATTTATATCTCTTACTTTGAATGAGGAAATCTTTATGTGTTGACACCAGAGCAATGCTTACAAATCTGTGCAGTGAGGTGGGATGATTCCTTAGAAAGCTCCTTGTACCTGGTCTTGCAGAAACATCCTCATTGAAACATACAAATGCATCTTGCAGAAAATATATCATTATATATTACTTATTATATATCACTTATTATATATTACTTATTATATATTACTTATTATATATCACTTATTATATATTACTTATTATATATTACTTATTATATATCACTTATTATATATCACTTATTATATATCACTTATTATATATCACTTATTATATATCACTTATAATATATAACTTATTATATATCACTTATTATATATCACTTATAATATATAACTTATTATATATCACTTATTATATATCACTTATAATATATAACTTATTATATATCACTTATTATATATCACTTATAATATATAACTTATTATATATCACTTATTATATATCACTTATAATATATAACTTATTATATATCACTTATTATATATCACTTATAATATATAACTTATTATATATCACTTATTATATATCACTTATAATATATAACTTATTATATATCACTTATTATATATCACTTATAATATATAACTTATTATATATCACTTATTATATATCACTTATAATATATAACTTATTATATATCACTTATTATATATCACTTATAATATATAACTTATTATATATCACTTATTATATATCACTTATAATATATAACTTATTATATATCACTTATTATATATCACTTATAATATATAACTTATTATATATCACTTATTATATATCACTTATAATATATAACTTATTATATATCACTTATTATATATCACTTATAATATATTACTTATTATATATCACTTATTATATATCACTTATAATATATTACTTATTATATATTACTTATTATATATTACTTAATAATATTTAAAAGATATAGGTGCGGATTCACAGTTACGTAGTTTTCGTCTTACGTATGTTGTTTTAAGAATTGAGCTACTGTGCATGCGTAGTAACTTATTTACGCTATCTACGTACCATTTCTGTACCTAGATTGCGTAAGTGCGGTCTTTACACATGCGTAGTAGCTCAATTCTTAAAACAACACACGTAAGACGAAAAGTACGTAACTGTGAATCCGGACCATAGTGCCAGATTAAGACTTCTGTCCGACACCCGACTTACACACACAAAATCAGGAGTCTGGATGGAAGGGAGCATGCCAGATGTTACGTGCGTGTTCCGTATGATAAGAGATCCGTGTGACGGGGCAGGGCTTCCTCTCCCAATGCAAGTGTACAGGGGGAAGGGTTTAACACTTCCACGTGGGTCAGTGGTTGTACAGAACGTCGATCTGCGTGTCAGTGTTAAGGCTTCCCCATGGCACGAGAGAGAGGAATAGTGACGGGGAGATCATTCCCCTCTCTCATTCATACTGCCAGACCTCTGCTAGTACAGAAAGCGTGCAGAGATCTGGATCCGATCTCTGCACCGGATTCACAGGTAAGAATGAGTTAGGTGCAGCCTTTTACGCACCTCACTCATCTTTCATGCCGCTCAACACGCCCCCATTTTTAGGAACCTTATGGCACTTGAGTACCCTAGGGCTTCCTTAAGAAACCGTGTGTATTTACACACAGGGAAAGCCTCCCCCTGCCCTCCCCGGCTAATCTAAATCCCCCCTCCCACTTCTAACTAAAACAACCCCGAGGCAGCATTAGCGCCTCCTTCTGCCTAAACCACTCCGCGCGGACTATAAAGACCTCACAGAGGCAATCTACATACCTAAATAGGACACAGACTTACACTCTATGGGGCAGATCCAGAACAACGCTTTCTAGCGTATTTATGCCTGGCAGAGACGTAAAAACGCTTTTTTGTATGTACTGAGCAGGCGCGTGGCAGATGTTACGCTACGTAACGCAACGTAACTCTGAGCATAAGGGCCTTTCACGTAATAGTAGCGTAAAAACGTTCGAGGGGGCGTGCCTATTTTACGATAGTCATAAGTATGATGCAATTACGCAATGTAGGCGGGGGATTGCATTTAAATCGTACAGCATGGGCGTGCTTACCAGCGTAACTATGCGTAGGCTATACGTACGTGTGCGGACATGAGCGGTTACACTGCCAAACGTTAAGGTAGGTTTTGGAAAGTGTAAAGCGGCCAAAGTAAGTACATGCAAGGGGAGGGCCTAGGGGAGTGCTTAGAAGGTGTGATCGCGTAAATACGCTACGCTAGGAAACCGATTACAAGCGGAGTCCTGGATCTACCCCTATGGGCCAGATTTACTATGCTACGGGAAAGGAAAAGTGGAGATGTTGCCCATAGCAACTATTTTAGATTCTAGCTCTCACTTTTCTATTACATACAAGAAAATGTCAGCTAGAATCTGATTGGTTGCTATGGGCAACATCTCCACTTTTCCTTTCCCACAGGTTAGTAAATCTGACCCTATAGGACATTGGAGATGTTTATCCCACAATGGAGCAGTCAGCTTGTATGGTAAAAGTACTCAATGCTCTGTATGATCCAGTCACCCAGTAGTGTTAGGAGCCGAGCTGAGGGTAATTTTAGTATGGAAAGAAAAAGTTTGTATTAATCATGTAACAGAATGGAACATTGGATAGTAAACTAGTTGTAAATTTGGCAGATAAATGTTAAAAAGTAGGTTGAGGTATATGATAAGCTTGTCTGAAGAGGTGAGTTTTATGGGAGCGCTTAAAAGTATAACTAAAGTTTAACTAAACTTGCACTATGGCTCAAGGGGTTAACTCCTCTCACAGCGCTGAGGTCATGAGTTCACCTGGACAAGGCGTTATCCATCCAGAGTTTTTCTGTTCTCCCTGTGTCATTGTGGGTTTCCTCCAGGTGCTCCAAAGAACATGCTAATAGGTTAACTGGCAGCTGACTAAAATGCGTCGAGTGTGTATGTTAGAGAAATTAAATGATCTCCAATGCAGATGGGAATGATGTGGACGATTGTTTAGAAAACCAATTGTAAAGTGCGACATAATGTGATTGTGCAGTATAAAACATGTTAAGAAATAAATAAATTGGTACAAATGCTCCTCTGTAGTAAAACAGTCCTTAGTGGTGCCCATGTACGTTCCCTTGGCTGAAATAGTATTTTTGCCATTCTTCAGCACTTGGAAATTATCTGTTTTCTTACCTCTGCTAGAGAGGTGATGCACATTATCCCACATGTAGATCATTGATTCTTCTCTTTCTTTTGTTTCAGAGATTACTTACAGCTGGGTTTTAAACGAATACCCCTCATTTGTGGCTGAAGACAGCCGGCGTTTCATCTCCCAGGAGACAGGGAATCTTTACATCTCTAAGGCGCAGGCATCGGATGTGGGCAGCTACATCTGTCATGTGAAAAACGTTCTGACGAACACAAGAGTCATGAGCCCGCCAACACCGCTGACACTGCGCAATGATGGTGAGTACGGCAATGGCTGTTCTGGGCGTGGCATGTGTGCTGAGAAAGTGATAGGGTTAAATGGCCTGACTCACAGATAAGAAGGAACTAAGTACGCACGTATTCACAAAACTACGTACCTAAGTTGCAAGTCAACTCCCATGACCCTCGTTGTTGCCCCCCCCCCCACTTTTCTTAACTACTGGCATGCCCCTTCTTACAGATCTCATTAGGCTCAGAGTTGAACTCTGTGAGTAACGGGATTCCGTGCGGAACATCTGGATTAATAAAACAGCCAAGATTAAGTGTGAATCAGAGCCAAAGAACAATGTTCAGAGAATACGGCCAGTTCCGTGCTTATTTTTAGGTATGTTTCAACTGCGCATGCTTAGTAATTTATTTTACGTAGTAAACGTAGACTATACGCACGTAAGTGCCTCACGGACGGGCTTCTGAATCGCACTATGATATATATGTCCAGATATGCGACGCAAAAATACCCACGTGAAAATTTCAATAAAAATGGGCGGGGGGAAGGCATTTAAATGGAGGTATGTGGGCGCGACTAACATGAATCACACGTACGGAGGAGACATGCGCACGCAACTGCTCAAGGAAAGTTACAAGTGGTCTATAAAGGCTGAAGTCATCGACAGCACGGCAAAGAGAGGGGAGTGTTATGGGTGTGAGGGGGTTTGTCCTGCACCGGCCGTGCGTATAATTGCGTACTTTTAAGGAAACGGTTCTCTGAATACAGCACAAAGTCACTGAAAGGAATTTGGGGCCCTGCACAGCAACATCTTGAGTTTCTCTCGTTAGATGCTTATTAGACTTTTAAAGTAGGCCAGCCCCCTCTTCCCCTTCACCACCACCTCCACCATGCAGCAATGGGTTGTATTGCAATGTAAGTTGTATCTTTTCCCCATTTATTAGTTACTGTGCGGTATTTTAAGGACTGGAGCTCCCCCCCCCCCACACTAGTCCTGAGTCTTCTCATCAATAGCATCAGGCAGCTCTTTAGTGCATCGGATTTTCCCCACTGCAGACTGATTCACACACAGACCTGACCGGGACATAGTTGCCATTGTGGCAATGTGTAAGCTTAATGGTTAATGGTTAGGATTAGGGTTAGGTTAGGCTGCGGGATGGGGTTGGTTAAAGTTAGGAGAGGGTTGAGATTAGGCTATGGGAGGGGGTTGGTTAGGGGACGTAGGCGGTTAAAGTTAGGCAGTGGGAAGGGGGTGGTTAGGGTTAGGCTGCAGAGAAGGGGTGGTTGAGGTTAGACTACAGAGAGTAGACTGTTAAGGTTCGGCTGTGGCTTAGGAGTGATAAGCATTAGGGTCTGGTTAAGGTTAGACTGATGGACGAGGACGGTTAGGGTTAGGGTTAGGCTGTGGAAAGGGGTGGATAGGAATAGGGTGAGGAAAATTATCCTTGTCGCTATTGGAATTTTAGAAGATGCAGCAGTCGCGGGAACGTCGCTGTCTCGCGGCCAACTACCAGAGAATGACCACGGTCAGAGCTTCATTGCCAGAAATTGATCTAATGCAATACAGATCTTGAGGCAGCAAAATACATCTGACCTGACCCACGTTTCTCAGCTTGCAGGTTGCACAAGATGAATGCTTTTATAGGTCTCCAATAGCTCTGCAACCTCAGTCATGGACCAGGAACTGAAAGATCCTCAGCCACCAGTCCAGACCCCCAGGCAAGCCTGGGTCATTAGTACCCACTCCCCTCTCATGGCTGCCTTGGATAGGTGTGATGGAATCCCAGGAGGTTTTTTTTAATTTTCTGTGTAATTATATCTATATTTTTCATAATATTGTACCCTTTAATGTCCTGTTTTATATCACTCCTTAACATCAAAGGCAGAAAGAAGATAAACTAGAGGTTCTGGTGTTAGATTAATGTTATATAATTTTATGTTTATTATGTGTTTTATTTATTTATTCATTTATTTATTTTTTATTTCAAATTAAAATTACATATTGATTTTCTTTCAAATACAAAAATCTCTTCCTATGATTTCTTCCATTAATTTGAATAAGCTGCTGCAGTGTTCTTAGCGAGTCCTCTTTACTTTCCCTCTATTCTCTCTGGAACAAGCGACTCTCTCGACATCGCCCTCATTGTTCTCTCCACGCAGTAATCCCACTTGTTTCTCCTTCTTGTTCTATCAATGTTACGGGTGACACAACTAGGGCATGGAGTTTAACTAGGGCCTGGTCTTCACTAGAGCCCCTGATAGTGGGGATAGGCTGGGCTGCAGGACAACTAGCAGGTCGCGACCATCCTGGAGACAGAACCCAGGAGAAGAGGGATGAAACAAAGCAGGAACAAGCAAAGGAGAATAGTCAAGCAGTAGAGAGCAACAGCAGGACCAGGAAGTTCTACAAGGGACTTGCTCTGACAAACAACAGAAAACACAGCCAAGGATAGAACACTAACAGGATATACAGGGCACTCTCTCATGCGCTCACGCAGAAGGTGCATCCCAGGGGTGTCCATACATGCTTACTGAATGGGAAAGGGCAAGGCATTGTAGGAGGGAACACAAGGATGAAGAGCCGGAGAACACTGGGAGAGAGAGGCAGGGAATAAGGCAGGTCAAACGGGGTACTCAGATATCCAAAAGTAATAAGCACAAGGCAAGAGCTCTAGACAGAGCAAGTCACAGGCAGGACTTCCCTTACGCTACAACCGGCAGTGGATGAATGCTGCTGCCAGGACTATAAAGGGGCTACTGGCCAGAGATAGGCTGGCAGATCCCTGCCTATGGCTGAGTGACCTGTCTGTAACACAGTGGCCAGAAGGTCATAAAAGGCAGAGGTAGGAAAGAACACCCACTATTACCAGCAGCTTCTAGCAACAGACATGTGCAAGCTGTGCAAGTTGCAATGGCCTGCAGAGTGTGATTCATATAGGGAAAATGTAACAGCAGCAAGGGCCAGATTCAGAAAATGATAAAACTTACATGTCACCACGATTAACATGGCAGCATTCAATACACTGAGCACCATGCGATCAAACAATGTCTTGTTCTCTGCAATGATCAGACACAATGGGCCTGATTCAGACTTAAGATCATTTTACGTATGCAAGTGTACCTATGTTACGTACTACTAAGTAAAATGCACTCCCTCTCGCATTCCCCTCTCACGTACGTAACTGAGCTGACTAACGTTTTCAGAAACCCGTCTTAACATTTCCTTGCATATCTCTGGTCATACGTAACACCTTGTTGTACGTAAGTGTCTAACCCAGCCCATACTGTATAATTTAAAGCCTTCCTCCACCTACAATGCATATATTCGGCTTGTGTAGGAATATCATGCCTTATCATACATAGTTACGTACAAGTAACTTACGATCAGAGTTACGATGAGTAACATCTGCCCCAAGCATGTGCAGTGCGTTCCAACAGCCAGACTTACTAGATAGGATCAGGCCCAACATCATTTTAAACAGTCATTTACAGTGTGTTTTTTAAATGATAATCAGATGAAATGCGTCAGGTTGTATCCAGGTTTACTGTCTATCTGGATAATTTCTTTACTACGCTCTTTCCTGCTCCTTTTTCTTCTTTGAAGTTCACTAGCCATGGCCGATATTACGGGTTTACCGGTGTGTCGGACCGAGTATGGCCCCCTTTTCACCTTTCTGGACTGGAGGGCTGCACAACAAAAGTGACTGATGCACATCCTGAGAACAAGACTTCTGTGCCCATCAAAGCTAGAGGAAATATTGATGGCAAGGTTTACATAAATTAAACACCACAATATAATTCAAAAAGTACCAAATTTAATAAAATACATAGATTATAAAATTATAATTAAAATTAAGACGCACAACAAGTACATATAACAACAGAGATACTGCACACCCTGATAATAAATTGGTATACCCTGCAGGGATAAAATGGTATGTGAACACCAAAAAATACCAGAAAAAAAGGGGGCACTTAAATCGAATAAAAAATGCTAAATCTGAGGAGTTATTGGACTTTGACAGTAAAGAGAACTTATGCTGCAATACAATGAAACTCAATCACCTCCAGGTAAGTGAGTGAATAGGTGGCTGTACAGTTTAAAATGATCGATTCGCCCGATCAGAGCTGTAATTAATCAGTATCTTGGCACCTAGAACTTATACATGCTAGCCCTGTGTCAACATATATGGCCAACGTTTGACTTTTGAGGAGTATCACTTTTCACAATTCCCCTGTATGTTCGCTAAATCAACAGCGGAGATGATGAAGGAGGGGAAGGGTAATTGTTAGCTGGTCATATAGAACCAGCACTCACGTTCCTCCGACCCGTCAGGATCACGTTGAGCTCAGAATAGGTAGCGTGCTCTTTGTAGATACTTAGCTGCTCCGTTTCGGGTGGCTCAGCTGTTTAGCCTCACTTGATAGCCGCAACCACGGCTGTGGATAAGCTTCTAAAAAGTCAGCCGGCTGTATCGATACTAGTCCGGACGGTACAATTGAGAAATCAGTCCCTTAGCTCTTGTGGTCCCGACTCAGCAGGGAAGATTGGGAATAAAAGGCAGCAGTAGCTCTTAGTAAGCTTAAACACTTGTTGGCGTCCGACCTAGACGCGTTTCACCGTGATAGCACACGGTTTCTTCAGTAGGATAGGTAGTCAGTGGGCTCTTCTCATATTTAAATCCTAGTTGGTAATTAGCAAGTCTCAACACCTGTGTTAGAGGTGAAACTCCGAATTCTTTAGTATAGACCCATTGACTACAAGATGGTACATTATCATAAGAAATTCTAAACAAATCTAAAAGGTTATTTACTAAGCATATGCATAATGGTGTTGTGGTTACTCAAGCATTAACTGGACAATAAACAGAAAGCAACAACAAAAACAAAAACAAAAAACAAACAAAAACAGAAAAAACGTAACACAAAAACAAAAACACAAAAGTTCATACGAATAAAATTAAACCAGCGAATGTTTTGAAGGGCTATTGTTCCAACAAACACAAATTAAAATTAAAATTAAAAATTAATAATTAATAATTAGAAAGGGATGGGGGTTAATCAATTTTAATAGGGCTGGCAATCCCTATTTTTTATAGGTTAAGGATTTGCATAAATATAAGTGGTTACTCTTTGATTACCTTTTCCCCACCCAGGGACATTCTCACTTTTATTTTGTTCTTCTAGACAAATGAATAGAGACTTACACAGGAACCTCTGGAGGGCTGGAAAGTGGCACATAGTGGGGAAATTGCTGCCAGACGGCTCGTGGTCAGGTAAGTGCGGCACTTGCCGCCGCAGACCGTGACATACAGTACTTTTTACTGCATCTTATGTCTTTTGTTTACCTTTGTTGATTACATGACCTTCTTTCAGTTCTCAGCACTTCCTGGTATTCATTTACTGCTGCAGGCATTTGTTCACAGGTGTAGCTCATTCCCTTGGTGGAACTCACTCATCAGTCTTCCCTCTAAGATCTTCGGGAAGAAAGAAAGAGATGCCTAATGAGCCCCCCTTCCCCTGCGGTTGGAACTGTCCCAATTCGCGAGCCGAAAAGGGGACGGGGTCTAACGGTGCTTTAAGCCCCTCCCCTTTTTCAGCCCGTGAATTGGGACAGCCCTGTCTCAGATTTAGGGGGGGATGTACAAATCCTGCACAAGGGCCCCCTCACTTCTTAAAACGTAGTTAAAAAGTACACCAGGCCATCAAGCTCTACCTATTATGGATCTCCTGCGATCTCTAACTCTTAATAGAAATTTATCCAGATGAAGCAATCGCCAATCTGTTTCAATATGAAAAAATCCCTCCTGACCCAAGATGACAGATCTATTACTCCCAGGATCCACTACTATCCTTCATTTTAATTAATGGTTTTGGTAACCTTGGATACCTTTTTCCACAAAAAATTTGTCCAACTCTTTCTTAAGCATATTAATTGCATCTACCAGCACACTCTTCCCTGTCAGTGCATTTTATATCTGGACTGCCCTTACTGTAAAGAACCCCTTCCTTTTCCTCATGAGCATCACTTAATCCTCTTTTCCATGACACGTTACATTAATTTAAAACATCGAAACAAACAGAGTTGTGCAAGATAACTTGTGCATCATTACAATTCGGCAGGCAGACCGGAGTTACATGTGTATGTAATTAAAGGGATGAGCTGATGATCTTAATAGTACATGACAGTGTTTGACTTCAGTTGGTGCAAATAATTGCAGCCTCAAACACTGGAATTGCTAGATCCATTATAATCAGATGTTCTGGTGAAGAGTGAAGAAAATGACCTTCAACTGACCTTTAATAGCTAAATGGTATAATGGCCTAATCCATGTCCATATATTTTGATTCATAGGACAGGTCAGTGAGACAGATTTATGAGACCCACCAATCATGCTAAATCCTCCTTATATTTCCATGTATGAAAATAGAGAATGATATTAAATCTTTATGTCAGATTCTGCAAGATTGTATGAATTTAGCCATTATCCATCTTTTGACTTCCTTTTTTCTATGTCTCGGAGGGAAACTTATCTTCATGATACTACGCAAATTAAATAAAAACATCGAAAAAAAAAAAGACCCTGGAAGAGTTTCTCACTAAAATGAATATCTCGTTTGTTAGAATGTCCTTGACAATCATTCATTTCATACAATTCAATTTCACCTCAAGCAAGCTTATAAAAACAATTTAATATTCTATCTATAAAGAAGATCAGAAGTTCCCTTTTGCAATAATGCACCACTATATTAACTTTCCCCACATTTGTCTGTAATTTATATAAAGTCATTTCTATTTGATACCCAGTGGAGATAAGGAGATGACAAAACATTAGGCCATTCGGAATCTCTATACTATGTAAGCATGTGCATATTAAGTTGTCCAGTCACGTTCATCAACTCCATATCAAAGTCGCCCCAATTCCCTCTCCTAAAATCACAGAGGACATTTATTACAAGTCTTTATATTCAGCTATCAAAACTATAGATTACAATAATACTTTTAATCTGTTCTTTAATCTGACTTTGGCTCAGATGCAATGGCACCGGGGCCCGTACTGATACAAGGGACCACAGCTGTCATCACCGCACCACCGAAGCTCCCCAGCGGGTTACCTGTGACATCATCAGGGCCAAAATATATTTTTTGCCCCTGGTCCCACAATCTGCTTCTTCCGCCTCAGTTTACTATAATCTTGTTTTACAACATAAGTGACTCATTCATTAGGCCACATACTCCTAATAGCGGGATGTAGTTATTTTCCAGACACTGAATATGTCGACACATACTGGTCTACACTAAAGTGGTGACAGTGTAAATGTCAACACATTCATTATATCCACAGTAGTAATGTACACATTTACACTGTCGAAATTACATTCAAAGGGCAATGTAGACAGAACTGCTGGCAATACAGCTAGCAGATCCTGAACAAAATAGTTAATGTTTAAAATAAAAATAAAAAAAACAAAAAAATGTTTTTATTTCATTACTTACTTAGTTACTTACTCTACTGTACTAGCAGGTCCGCCAGCTGTGCATACATTACCCCAAGGCTCCACAACAATGCAGTTGCAGGTCCCGGTAGCACTGGGGTTCATCTGTGTGCAGTCAGTGGGTTCAGCACATACAATAACCCTAGTAATCCCACTGGACCTGCCAATACAGTATAGTAAGTAACGAAATAGTAAAGGTTTTCTTTGTTTTTTTTTTTATTTTGTTTTTATAGTAACTATTAACAATTTGTTCAGGACCTGCCAGTTTTATTACCCTTTGCATATAATGTCAACAGTGTCAGGGAGGCCTCACAGCGCTGAGGTCATGAGTTTGATTCCCGGTCAAGGCCTTATCTGTGTGGAGTTTGTATTTCTCCCTTTGTTATTGTGAGAGGAATAATTGGCTGCTGACAAAATCAACCCTAGCGTATGTGAGTGCGGGTGGATTTTGGAGTGTGGCTCCAGGGGGGCGGGGTGATGTGAGTGACAAGTGTTTTGTATAATAATAACTGGAGGGTGGGGGATTTGGGGGAAACTTGAGCAAAGGTTGTTCAAATTCTATGGGCCCGATTCAATTAGGCAAAAATCATTCGCCGGCATATTTTTAACGCATTTTTTTTTATTTATTTACGGGCGATATTTTTTTTTCTTATTCAATTATTTTTTTGCGTTAAAAATACGCCGGTTTTTTAAT
>WWET01000175.1:316329-328491 GCA_011038615.1 Limnodynastes dumerilii | reverse complement strand
GATTTGCGGCGTTCAGTGAAGGATTTTTTTTTTTCTCTGGTTATTTTTTTATCGCTGCGTGCTGTTTTAGCGCAGCGGTAAACAAAATAATTGAATTGGCGAATTTTTTCCGTTCAATTGCCGGCGAAGGCGTCGTATTTTTACCGACGCAATCTTTTAGAAAATTTCGCCGGCAATCGAATCGGGCCCTATGTTTTTATGCTAATGTGGACATATTTACACTGTGGACTTAATGAACATGTTAACATTCAGACTGTCACCATTGTGATGTGGACAGTGTAAGTGTTGACAAATTGGGTAAACGTATACCACTGACTCTAAGAATGGGCGCAAACAGTCACTTGTTTATGGCACAGTTGGCCTATTATTTAACTGGCTTCTCATTTCCCAAGAGCACAAGGTTTTCAGTAGTTAACAGAGGGCCATATCCAGAACTCCATCGTTGCTCCAATGTTAACGCCTTCTCAGCCACAGCAGAGTCCTGATAGTGGATTCCAAAGTTCTGTACATGCCAGGTAAGAACGCTGCACCCTACCTTAACTTTATGTATTATCCCTACAGAAAATGGACCAATACCTAAATGTATAAATCCTAAATGTATATATAAAATATATATAAGGCAAAACCAAACCCTTAGTGCATGATTTAAATGCCTCCCACACGCGGTACACATGGTGGGTCGTCCCATCCTGCCATAGAAAAGACTTCCAGAATGGAAGGCTGGATCACAAGGAAACCTTAAACTTGCGCATGCACAGTGCCGAGTGCAGAAAATGGACACATTTCGTAATTCACCATCCGGTCCAGAATTAGTAACCTATGATCTGTGAAGGGGACCAGATTAACCAGATAGGGCCTACTGGCGAATCTGCTGAGAACTATAGGTTGGATTCAGTTCTCCATATTTCATACAATCCAATGCCCAAATATAAGATTCTAATGGAAATACAAGTGCTATTTTTATTGGTAATTGCATCCTTCAGAACATAAAATAGACCATGATGCGATGGGAAGCTAAAATAAAAGAAGTGGATATCATATTTTTGGCCCTATATGGATTGCCGTTGTAGGGACTTTTCAGAGCGGTTTTTCCATTGTGAGCACACAGCGTTATTTGTTTGTAGTTTGCAATCTTTTCAACCAAAGTGGCATAATGCCACATATCCTCCCTAGGCTAAGAATTTGTTTTATTATGCAGCAAATGGCTATCTCACTCAATCGGACAACATTCAGTCAAGCATAGACTATTATTAAATAGATGAGTTTATAAAAGTGGACATAATTTATTAATGATGCCAAATAGTAATTTAACACTAATTGTTTTGGGTAAGCTTGCCGGTGGCCCGATAGCAGTTGAGGTCAGTGAGATGTGACTTACAGATTGAGACAAGTTTCCCTTGTCCTCGGCTTCCCCCAATTGAGCTAGCCAACTACAGCATGCAACCCAATCATGTAAGCAAACCCCCAGCACCTGAAGATGGCCTACCGAGGCCCACCAATAGGTCTGATACCCACAGTACCTTCACCTTCCCGAATGTGCCAATGCTTGTAACTGACCCCAACTGCTACCGCTCACTATACCTCGTCTGAAAGGAAAATACAGCATTAGTTTATTATACCCCGTCTGAAAGGAAAATACAGCATTAGTTTATTATCACAATAACTCTAGGGAGGGAAACATTTCAACCTCCTTTAGTAGGAACCTTAAATAACGTCGCCCCACCACTCCCCTTAACCTTAACCAACCTATCCCCTTCTAACTTGTCACAAACCTTCCCCATCACCCCATAAAAATGGATGCATACCTTAGCAACCCGTGACTTTGCTGTTGCCCAAGGGACCCCCATCCTGCTGCTTATGTCTCGTCAGGCCTTTAAAGCCTTCAGATTTATTTATCTATTACACATTTGCGCTAGTTTTGCAATTACCCTCGCTCAAAACACTAATAAAAAAACACACTACTCATTGTTACGTCCACACACACATCGGAGGCTCTCTATAAAGATGCCAATAACTGAAAATACGCACAACTCAGAAACAGACCCTTTATCTTCGGTTACAGCAATTAAGGTCAACCACAATGACAAAATGACCAAGTATTGGGCTAAGATTTCTTTCCGCTAAAAGCCATCCTTTATGTGTCCATTGTGTGATTTCTTGACCTGTAACACAGTGCTGTTCCTCAAGGCCAGGCAGTATATTTTTACAGCCCAGGTATTAGCCAAGAAGAGAAGAATGATATAGGCGATAAAAGCAGCTAAACTCTAGTAAAAACTTCACATGACCAAAATGATACATTTAAGTCATACACCAGATAAACAAGTGTGCAGTGAATACACATTTATGGTCCTCCTTAATTTTTTTTAATGACCAATACAATTTTTTGAACGTAGGCTAGCCTGCTGATGTGTAAAATAAATAAGATAGATCAACGTATAAGAGAATTTTGTATTACTGTTCATCAGATTCTCCATCTTCTGGTTTTTATATGGGGCTTTATCTGTGTTTTAACAATGGTTATAAAAGATTAACTATTGTCTGGCTAACAGCTCTACCATACACTCGAGTGATTATTGGTCCGATCTTTTAATACAAAGGGTTAGCGTATCAATTATTGCTCGGTTGCAGTCCCCAGTTAGAAAGTTTCATTTCCGAAACAGGGACATCCGAAAGTTCCTTTTCGAATACCCAGTTTAGAATTTTTTTTTCAGAATGGGTGAGTATGCCAATCAGCATACTCACCCATTCTGATTCGGAAACACCGCCGCCGCCACTATCCCGCTGCCGCCGCTACTGCAGGACTGCAGGGATAGGTGAGTAACCTCTCCAGGGTTGCGGAGAAGGGAGGGTTAGTGTCAGACTGCGGGGAAGGGAAGGGAAGGTTAGGGTAATGAGAGGGGAGGGTTAGGGTTAGAATTAGGGGAATGGTTGGGGTAGTTTTTTCCCTAACCTTTTGGAGCACCGAAAGTTCAGTGCTCCGTGGATCGATTGCTATGCCTCATCGAGGCTTATGCAATCAAATCCCAGCCAGTTCGAAACTGACTAGGAGAAAACGGCCCTATTGAAATAGGGCTGTTCTTTCTGTGAACCAACACCCATTATTGCTATAGTGTGTTGGCAGGGTCGATTTCTAAAACACCCAATAATCGCTGCAGATATTCTAGGGTTCCATAACTATTGTTTTTTTTCTCTCCAAACCATTATGGGCACTATTATGCTCCCGATATTGTGCAGTGTGTGGTGGCTTTCCGTTATCGGACCTGTACCTTCACCTCTTGGCCGAGTTTCTCCATCTAACTCCATAATTATCGGCAATTTTGCAAGAGGTGGCACACATTACTCACCAGAGTCAATGCGGCCAGTGCAATAAATGAAGCCTCTCTGTTTAACTTAATGTATAGATTAAATAATTGATTTAATTAAATTTACTGATCTTACGTCCGAGAGAGAAATCAATTTTGGTTTTATATATGGAAGCAAATCCAGGCACATTTAGATCTTACTTCTAACTTTGTCCAACTTGTTTCATCAGTTATTTCCTACATTTACATTCTTGCACCCTTGCAGATGGGGGGGGGGGGGCTGTATTCACAGATCCGTTTTCACATGGAGTTGCGTACGTATTTTTAGGTTACGGTTTAACTGCGTATGCGTAGTATCTTTATTTACGTAAGTTATGTAGAATACACGCACGTCAGTGCTTTAGGCACGGACATGTGAATCGCACTTGGGAACATACGTACGGAGGGGCGGGGTCGAAATACGTACCAGAAAAGTTACGTGAAAGAGGGTGGGGCGGAGGCATGTAAATGAGTCTTTGAGG
This sequence comes from Limnodynastes dumerilii, assembly GCA_011038615.1. Taxonomy (NCBI): domain Eukaryota; kingdom Metazoa; phylum Chordata; class Amphibia; order Anura; family Limnodynastidae; genus Limnodynastes; species Limnodynastes dumerilii. The sequence continues at coordinate 324,668 of WWET01000175.1, read as the reverse complement.
GTGCGGTTACATAGGGCCTGATCCTGAATAACGCCCGCCGTCGCTCGGACGGCGGGCGTNGGCGGGCTAGGCGGCCATACGCTCCTGTGCGAGCGTATGGCCCCTTCCTTACGATCTCCCTTTGGCTTTTTCAGTCGACCAACCAGTTTTAATGTAAATGATCAGTAATCCATCATGTATTTTATTCAATAAAATCTAGATCCTATACAGTGCAAACATGGAATCCATACAATGGCAAAGCAAACATGGCTTGACTGTTTTTTCTTCTCTGTGACACATTCTGATGTGCTGTGAAACTCAATTTGCACAATTTTCTCCCCCCAGAAGTTGTCTCTTTTCGCACCACTTAGAAATAATTAGTCTAAAACACAAGGAACATTTGTTTATAGTTTAAAGGCATCATTAGGGAATCAGTTTCTCAGTCACATGCAACACACAAGCCTGCAGCCTGTGTGGTTTTAAAATAGACCAGATAAATATTTGCATTTGTTTTCTAATTAAACATTTGTAAGCATAAGCAGCGTTAACATGTAAACTATATAACGCTACCTAGAGCAAATGGACTGTTTATCATGATATATTTTATACCTTTTAGTGCAGGGTTGCCAATTCTTCTGGAATATTCGGGAGACTCCCGAAATTTGGGTAGTTCTTTTGGCATCCTGAGAGAGCCGGCAAATCTCATGCAAACCATGGCCTCAAGTCTTGCCCCCTAGCCTACCAACTTTGTTATTCTTAGTGTTACTAGGGGCAATTTGCGTTATCAAGCCTGGCACCATTCCTAGTAAAACTTAGAAAAATGGACATTGATAGTCAGGGGGCGGGGCTTCTGATGTGATTTGCATAAATAGTGTCATTAAGCCCCGCCCCTGACAGACATCTATGGCTTTCCTCCGGATCTCCCGGAAGGAAGCTAAGAAAGGTCGGCAACCCGGTCTTAGTGTCCACACCTTGGCATGGTAGAGGAAAGGAGAGGAGCTTAAAGATGGTTACACACAACAGGCTAGATCCTAAGTTAAGAAACGCAGCTTATTTATGTATGTAAGTCTGCTATGAATTGGTTCTGTGCATGTGCAATACTAAAAACTCTGCATGGAAATGTAGCCACACAGGCGGAGTCAGTCTCCCACTCACCATGCATACAAGGTACGTATAGTAAATGGGGGCTGGAATGCAAGTTGTACATTAAGGGCTTTTCCATGCAGCATTCCAGCTCTTCAGCATGGAGACATAAGGTATGACTCTGCAGGCAGAGAAAAATGTGGGGTGTCTGCACTTACCTTGCATGTGCATAATAGTGGATAGCAAATTCTGTATGTTAGGTAACATAAGAATATGCTTTTTTTTTTTTTATTAATCTTTTTTTATTGGAGACATATATTATACATAAAATTCACATATGGTTTTCAAATACAATATAAAGCATTGTATAATACATTAAGAAAACAATTATCATTAACATCATAACATTATCAATCTTCATCCAGACATATTGAAATACAGCAAATCTAAACACTTTGCGGACACAGCTGCCCACCTCCCGGACTGTGTGAATTAAAGAAGTACAATAGGGGGATTATTCATGATTATTCTCATTTCGTACCAGCCAGTGTTGCTAAAACAAGCATGAATTTGAGATCTAATATTGGGTGGCTGCAAATTTATAAACTCCTGCCAGGTTTCAAAGAAGGAATATGCTTTTAAAGGTGCCAGAACTCAGTTCCGATGCGGTCTATGACAAAAAAAAAGCACATACTATTACTATTATTATTACTATTATTAATAACATAATGTGATTTTGGGGTAACTTTGCTTGTGCTGATTACGAATATAACCTCTCTTTAAGGGTCGGAAATCGCCTGTCAGCATGTATTGCGCATGCAGTGCATGGAATTCTGCAATGGAACGCAGCCGTCTATCTCAGAATTCCGTGCAGAATTCTTTCTCTGTGTGGGAGGCAAGCCCACTCACCACTGGTAATCCGGTACACCGGTAATCCATTTGGCATGTGGGGGAAGGGGGGGTTTTCTATTCTCCTGCATGCAAAATCTGCATGTGTAGTAACTATATTACGTAATCTACGTATTGTTTCGTTACGTAGATTGCATATACGCGGTCTATAAAGCTCTCGCTTTTCTATTACATACTAGAGAATGTCAGCTAGAATCTGATTGGTCGGTATGGGCAGCATCTCCACTTTTCAAAACCCACAGCTTAGTAAATCTGGCCCTGAGACTTGCGTTGGGTTATTATCATCATGCCGAATTCTTTACAAATTCTGGGATGTTTTTCTTTTGCTCTTGCAGAGAGCAGGCGTCATAAATGTAGCAGAATGCATTAGGATGGGTTCATCTGCCTTTTCGTGAAGAACATATATTCCTCTGAACCCGATAAATATAAGGTCTATATAATATGACATTCTCGCGTGTAGATAAAACATGTTTAATTGGTAATTGACTTGGTATATTTTTTATTCTATACAAATTGGGCCGGATCCAGAACTACGTCCGTCGGGGCACGAGCAGCCGTAAGATGGTGATTGCGTAGTAACTATGGGCCTGATCCAGACCTACGATGTAGCGCTGAGCATATTTACACTCCCATACGACGGCTGAAGGCTACCCTAAGGCTACCTTAGTACGATAACGCCGCCCTCCCAGCCTCCTTACCCTCCCTCCCCTCGCCTCCCTGCACTAACCTCAGCATAGTAACGCTGGGGGATGCCCCCTCCATCGTTACTACGCTGAAGCTACGGATGCCCGATCTAAGATCAAGCATTTCCTTAGTGACGCCGGGCAACATCTGACCGGCGCATGCGCAGGTCGGCTTTTAAGCCGATCTTACGCTGCTGGCTGGCGTTTTAACTGTATAAATCTTGACTTATTTATGCTATTTACATCTACAAATATACAGCACAAACTAGAAAAATACAATAGACAAAGCACACTGCTCTACTGCCGACTGTCAGGTGACTGCAGCTCGGGTGATAGATCACTTACGGGGGTGTGGTTCGTCACTGAGAACATCGTCCACATTGTGTTTCCGAACAGGGACCGGAAGCGACCGTTCCTTCCCTGCAGGAGCTCTGTATGTGATGATCTGCAGAAGGAATCCCCAGCGGAAACTGGTGAGTATTTCCCCAACCCCAACTCTTATTATTGGGCCGGATCCTGACCTAATAATGTCAGGGGACTTACGCAAGGTATTTGCGTAAGTCTCCTGACAAGTAACATCAGTGTATGTGCACGCCAGATGTCACGTCCGTATGGACACAGATCAATGCGTAAATTTTAAGGTAGCCTTAGAATTAGTACCGATAGAGGGGAGCGCTGCCCTCTATTATTCACAATTTCAAACCTACGCACGTTCGTAAAGTGTTCGGGGGTTTGGATCTAGCCCATTGTGTGTAGCATGGACTTGACATGGATCCGAATTCTTGAATGATCCAACTGCTGCTAATATGATTGGTGCAGAGTAATGGGGAGGTTCCTGTGTGCACTATGTGATGTCCCCAGTACCCGGATCACTATGTTTGGGGATATCGCATAGTGTCTGCTTAGCATCATCGGATTCCTAGACATGCCCAGTAATGACACAGCCACCCCACTATAGAGTTATGTAGTGGAAGGAGCAGGCTCCCCCTGTAGCACTGATTGTATCCAGACAAAAGGCTGGACGCCTTTCTGACGACAAGGCAGAACAACTTACCAATCATACAGCGTGTATGCATGATAGGAGGGGGGATGTAATTAAATCATACAGTGAGGGACCCATTTTCCATGGGGTCAGTGTGTAAAAATTGAATGTAGAAAAGCAGCCAATCAGATTCTTGCTGACATTTTCTAGTATGTAAGAGGAAAAAGAGAGCAAGAATCTGATTGGTTACTAAGGGCAACATCTCCACTTTTCCTATGCTGGAGGGAAGCCATTGATGCATGCAGGGGGCGGGGCTTAACAACGCGATTTATGTAAATTGCGTCATTAAGCCCCTCCCTGTCCCTAGCAACGCTAGTGAACTAGTGTTTGCCAGGCAGGGGGGCAGGACATTTATACCGGAAACCACGAGCCTCAAGTCCCTTTGCGGGAGATTTAACGGCTCTCCCGGGATACCTTACCGAATATCAGTAGTTTCACGGACATTCCAGGAGAGTTTGCAACTGTAATGTATTTTATACTACAATCATAGAACACGCACTTGGTAAATATTCCTATGTCACTGGCCTTACTTCTGTGCCGCAGGGAAAAAACTAATTAGCATACAGTCCTTTCCGATCAATAGAGTCAATCTTGTTTTCTGCAATGATGTAATGTGAGCTGACAGCTACTAAATAAATGATAGTGAAGCTAGATCCTAATAGCACACTGTGCTGTCAGTGTATATGGGTGTAAGTGTGTGTGTGTGTGTGTGTGTGTGTGTGTGTGAGTGTGTGTGTGTGTGTATGTGTCAGTTGGTATGGTCCAGAGTTATTAGTAATTGCACAAAAAAGGTTAAAACTCAAATCATGTTGCAATATGAGGGGTGCATTCATTTTTTTTTTAGCGTGAAAGGAAATTACTTGGGGATTTTGCTTATTGCACACAAATACTGAACGGCTTTATAACCTAATTTATGGGCAGCTTCCATAGGGTGCAAATCTACATCACAGATTTTATCTTGCACACCATAAAGTTTTTAAGTTAAATCTGTAAAAAAAATGTTCAGCTATCATAATAGACAAAAATAGGTGCACTTTCAGTAGAATCCAACCCTTTAGAGCTGAGCTACAAAACATCTGACCAGATCCAGAATTAATAGCATAGAGGTAGATCCAGAACTCCGCTTGCAATCCGTTTACTAGCGTAGCGTATTTACGCATGCGTACCTTCTATACACTCCCCTAGGCACACCCCTTGAATGTATGTACTTTGGCCGATTTCCGCTTTTCAAACTCTACCTTAACTTTTGGCCGCGTAACCACTGTCGTCTGCACACGTACGGATGGGCAACGCGGACTTACGCAGCTAAGCACGCCCATACTGTACACTTTAAATGATAACCCCCGCCTACATTACGCATTTTAGACGTACTTTTGTGTCACATAAAATTGGCACGCCCACATCTACGAATTTACACAACTAATACGTGAATGGCCCATACGCTCAGAGTTACGTTATGTAATGTTGCGTATCATCTGTCGTGTGCATGCGCAGTACATACAAAATCGCGATTTTACGTGTCCGCCAGGCGTAAATTTGCACAGAAGCGTTGTTCTGCATCTGCCCCATAATCTGTACAGTAGTGTCCACAACCTTGGAGCCTCCTTTGCTTCTTTTCTAGTGCAACTGCCCTCTAAATCCAGTATTTATATCATAGCGTGTATGCATTTCTATAATAGCATGTATGTATTTCTATAATAGCCTGTATGTATTTCTATAATAGCATGTATGTATTTCTATAATAGCGTGTATGTATTTCTATCATAGCGTGTATGTATTTCTATCATAGTGTGTATGTATTTCTATCATAGTGTGTATGTATTTCTATCATAGTGTGTATGTATTTCTATAATAGCGTGTATGTATTTCTATCATAGTGTGTATGTATTTCTATCATAGTGTGTATGTATTTCTATCATAGTGTGTATGTATTTCTATCATAGCGTTTATGTATTTCTATAATAGCGTGTATGTATTTATATCATAGCGTTTATGTATTTATATAATAGCGTATATGTATTTATATCATAGCGTTTATGTATTTCTATAATTGCGTGTATGTATTTATATCATAGCGTGTATGTATTTATATCATAGCGTGTATGTATTTATATTATAGCATGCGTGTATTTATATCATAGCATGTGTGTATTTGTCATAGCGTGTATGTATTTTTGTCATAGCGTGTATGTATTTATATCATAGCGTGCATGTATTTATATCATAGCGTGTATGTATTTATATCCTATCGTGTAAGTATTTATATCATAGCGTGTATGTATTTATATCATAGCTTGTGTGTATTTGTCATAGCATGTATGTATTTCTATCATAGTGTGTATGTATTTCTATCATAGTGTGTATGTATTTCTATCAGCATGTATGTATTTCTATCATAGTGTGTATGTATTTCTATAATAGCCTGTATGTATTTCTATAATAGCCTGTATGTATTTCTATCATAGCATGTATGTATTTCTATCATAGTGTGTATGTATTTCTATCATAGCGTGTATGTATTTCTATCATAGCGTGTATGTATTTCTATCATAGTGTGTATGTATTTCCATCATAGTGTGTATGTATTTCTATCATAGTGTGTATGTATTTCTATCATAGTGTGTATGTATTTCTATCATAGCGTGCATGTATTTATATCATAGCGTGTATGTATTTATATCATAGCATGTATGTATTTTTTATCATAGCGTGTAAGTATTTATATCATAGCGTGTATGTATTTATATCATAGTGTGTATGTATTTCTATAATAGCATGTATGTATTTCTATCATAGCGTGTGTATTTATATGATAGCGTGTATGTATTTATATTATAGCATGTGTGTATTTATATCATACCATGTGTGTATTTGTCATAGCGTGTATGTATTTATATCATAGCGTGTATCTTCCCTCTGAGAGATCTAGGAGAAGAAAGAAATACCTGTCTGGGGCAAGGCTTGATGGAGGGGTGTTTTGGCCATAGGACTTACAGGGAATTTTCCCGGTAGGCCTATTTTTATTTAAACAAAACTAGGATGTTGACTGTAATAAGTGTTGGTTACTAAAATGATGTCTGTCTAGAACAGAGATCATTAGGATGCTGTATGTTTTGTGTGGTGGTCACTAGGATACGTCATTAGGATGCTGAATGTATTGGGTGGTGGTCACATGGATGCTGTATGTTTCAGGTGGTGGTCACATGGATGCTGTATGTTTCGGGTGGTGGTCACATGGATGCTGTATGTTTCAGGTGGTGGTCACATGGATGCTGTATGTATTGGGTAGTGGTCACATGGATGCTGTATGTTTTGGATGGTGGTCACATGGGTGCTGTATGTATTGGGTGGTGGTCACATGGATGCTGTATGTTTCAGGTGGTGGTCACATGGATGCTGTATGTTTCAGGTGGGGGTCATATGGATTCTGTTTCGGGTGGTGGTCACATAGATGCTGTATGTATTGGGTGGTGGTCACATGGATGCTGTATGTTTCGGGTGGTGGTCACATGGATGCTGTATGTTTCGGGTGGTGGTCACATGGATGCTGTATGTTTCGAGTGGTGGTCACATGGATGCTGTATGTTTCGGGTGGTGGTCACATGGATGTTGTATGTTTCGGGTGGTGGTCACATGGGTGCTGTATGTTTCGGGTGGTGATCACATGGGTGCTGTATGTTTCAGGTGGTGGTCACATGGATGCTGTATGTTTCGGGTGGTGGTCACATGGATGCTGTATGTTTCAGGTGGGGGTCGCTTGGCTGTAAGTGACTAGCTGCATTGCACAGAGGTCACTATAAATACCATATATAGATGCTGCATTTGCTTGTAACTCTTTGACATAACGCTTTTGCTTGTTCAGTACGATACTGTCGATACATAACCTGCCCCATATCATGTATTCTGCACTTCTTTTATTAAGGTTTTTTTTATTTTGTAATATTCTAGTTTACATATTCTTTGACCCTGATCTCACACACATATGGCTGCTTGCAGATTTTTTTCCAGGGACACTTTAATTTCTCAATCCACCCCTGACTTGATGACACAATTTTATGCAAATAGCGCCCTAAAGCCCTGCCCCCAACCAGTCAGAGTTACTATTAATGCTGTTACTTGGGATAGGACGGGGCTTATTGATGCAAATTGCGTCATCAAGACTCTCCAAACCTTATTATCAGGGAACGGGGCTGCAGGAGATTTGCTGGCTGTGCTGAGATACTGAGTAACATCTGCCGCGCGCATGAGCAGTAAGTACAAATGGGCGCTTTTACGCTTACGGAAAGCATAAAATCATGGGCGGGCGTAGGTCTGGATCTCCCCATTGTTCCCTCTCCTGTTGGCCATATAATGGGATTTCAGATTATATAACAATTTTTAGCTGTAACTAATAAAAGTAAAGTCCCTCTTCATGTTCCCATATTGTACTAACCAAATATTAGGCCACTATTGCAGAAAATAAAAGAATGAATTCCAGCCACTTTCTCTCCGTCACCTGCTCCTATTTCCAGCATCTCCATCCATTCAATAATGCAGCATATTCCGAGGGCGCATTTTTTCCCTTTTATCTCCATCCTTCTTCTTAGGTATTGTCGACATGGCGTAACTGGGTCACAATGCATAAGGGACTTGTCAATTAGGGA
>WWET01000175.1:283658-293863 GCA_011038615.1 Limnodynastes dumerilii | reverse complement strand
GTTTAAGATCCACCGCTGTTTGCAAGGGGAGTGACTCTTTATGCAGTGGGCTGGAACCTGCTAAGATCTTAACATTAGATGCGTATATTTGCGATCTTTTCGCAATCGCATCTCTGAATCAGCCCCTATATGTGAGAGGGGAGTCCCAGGGCGAGTAAATTATCCACTTGCATGTGGAACTTATATATACATGGAAATCACTCTGAAGTCTGGATTAGGTCCTTTATTTCTAATAGCCACAACACACCCCTTTTTATGTAAGTCTGGATCCAGTCCATGAATATAATTTCCGTAAATCCGGTCATGTGATCACTGTATCATTAGCCTCTGTTTTGGTTAGGCCAATTTATATTTACAGTGCCATATATTTCTCTGTATTACATATTACTGGGTCATCGACCTTTACAAATTTAGAATCCACACAGACAGTGTTCAAATCACAGTAGTTTAAATGTCTTTAACCTATGTAAATGTATCTGTCTCTCCCTGACCTCTCTTTATAAAGGTCTTTTCTAATTTTTTTTTTGGTTTATTGCAAACAGAAAACTAGTCTTTAAAATGTAGCTGATGAGTGAAATGTTATCACCAAGGATCTAAATAATTAGAGATCAGAAGTTTAAAATTACTTTGCGAAGGTGATTACTAAATGGTGGAAAAGGTTAATTAGAAATTTAGAAAAGTGTCTAATGGAGGGAATATTAGAGACTCTAGAGGAGGTATCGTGAATAATGACAAAGACGAGCAAGAGGCCTGCTCTATTAATCTTGGCAGGTGAAAGGATTTATGCTGGAGGGCTGCTGGTGAATTTTAAGCAATGTCAACACTACCACCAGAATTCACATTTCACTATAAAACAAGACAGCAACAGGCGCAACGATCTTCTGGGAAGACAACAAATGTCTTCTATAAATCACCAAGGGGTCTATTTACAAAGAAGAGAGCATAAATATGATGTAAACAGCTGTTCTCTTCATAATTATGCTCTCCAACACCTACCTGCCATTTAGTTAAGCCCCAGAGGTAGAGAAATCGTTGCCATAACCACTCCCCCTGCAGCAACGGACTTGTGATAGCCAAAGTCAACCTTGAGTCTTCTGACTCCAAGACTGGAGAGTTATGCAGTCCATTGTCAACCCTATACTGTACATTGGAATACCAAATCATGCCTAGATGTGAGCCTAAAACGGTCCCCCTGTTGACAGAGTATGATGTCATTAGGTAAAGGTGTCATTTTTGGAAGTCTGGATAGAGAAAATTGGGTAGAATGGATATATGCACAGGACGCAGAAGCTAAATAAGATCCAAACACATGAAAATCTGAATTTTAGATCCTGAAATAGAAAAGAAAAGTGAATTTGTGTGCGCTAACAAAACCAGCAACAATTCCTACAAATAAAGGGATCTACCAATCCCCAATAAATGGACATAAATGTGAATAAGTGGGTAGGAGGAACAAGAGCTAGGTCTACCCCTGATAAGACCCCTATAGCCTTCCTGAAGAAAACTCTAACTTCTAAAAATAAACTTATAACTATATCAATAAGAATATAAATAGAAATATATAGGGTGTTGGTGTAGGGACTAACACCAGAAGTCAGTATAAAATCCAACTGTAATGGGAGCAAAGTCTCATAAAATCAAAATGTCCAGTATCCAATTTCCAATCTTCTGTAGATTCCTAAAATAACGATGTCTCCCCCAAAAATGGGTGTATACATGTGAAAGAGAGAAAAAAATGCAAGTGGTAATAGCAGTATTAAAATCCAATAAACATTTAACTAATCAACAATAGTAGCAAACAAAAATAATAAAATCAAAATGGGCAATAGGTCACAATAAAAAACAATGTATCACAATGGCAGACTAAAAAGGACAGTCAATACCCAGAGATACGTGTCCTCAGAAAGATGAGAGCGGGCGATAATGATATGTACCGGTCCCTGGACAAGGAAGCCTCCACGTGTACCATCCTCCTCTATAGCCAAGGTTTCCTTCTGCTGCAGGTGAAGTCTGTGACGTTTGCTGTGCCGTGCTGTTCCCTGACGCGTTTCAGCCGCGATCCGCCCTTTATCAAAGAGATGAAAGGGATGATAAAGTGGTTATTACCACTTGCATTTTTTCTCTCTTTTACATGTATACACCCCTTTTTGGGGGAGACATCTTTATTTCCAGTCTTGGAAATTGGATACTGGACATTGTGATTTTATGAGACTTTGTTCCCATTACAGTTGGATTTTATACTGACTTCTGGTGTTTAGTCCCTACACCAACACTCTATATATTTATATTTATATGCTTATTTTTTGAATTTTAGAAGAGTTTCTACAGGAAGGCTATAAGGGTCTTATCAAAGGTAGACCTAGCGCTTGTTTCTCCCATCCACTTATTCAGAATTTTAGATCCTGTCAGCTTTCCCTGTCTTTCTATATAAAGAAAGTTGGTTTGCAAGATTCTGCAAGCGATTCCAATTTGCTAAATTTTGCTGCTTTTAATAGAACCTGAGCTGAATAATCCAGACACATTCTTCACATTACAGTGTATCTGGATCCAATACGGGACTAATCCTGGTAGTGACCAAGGTTGTAGACCCAGGGCACCTGACCAGTGTTGAATTGTTGACACTGGGACCTGTGACCTAGTTATTTCTGGATCCATGGCTCAGTGTGAAAGGAGTATTAGCAAGATAAATGTGATGACAGCAGAATTCTACTTGTGTTCTTTCATCATCTTGATATTGATACCATTGTCTGCAACATGTGAACATTGTAAAAATAAAGTAAAAAAAAAAAACCCCTCCGGACAAGGCATCTTTAAACTGCTGGGAGTCCCCACTCCAATGGGCTGCTTTTAGAAATAGAGACAGCCAAATGCTCCTTTTCGGCTGTCTCTATTTCGATTGGGCAGCCTTTTTCGATTTTTTTTAATGAATGGGTGAGTGTGCCATTCATATTCAGCCATTTATTTTTGTAAGACCCGCCACAGACAGCTCTGAGGTGAGTCCTTTCCGGGGACTTTTAGTGTTAGGGGGGTTAGGGTTAGGACCATAGAAAGGGATGGTTAGGATCAGGCTGCAGAGAGGGGGATCTTAGGGTTAAGCTGTAGAGAAGGGAGTATTAGCGTCAGGCTAGGGAGAAGGGAGGGTTAGGATCAGGGTGTGGGGAAGGGAGGGTTAGGGTAATGGAAGGGGAGGGTTAGGGTCAGAATTAGGGGAAGGGTTGGGGTTAGTTTTTAGACTTACCTATCGGAGTACCATGTTCAGTGCTCCAGGGATCAATTGCTATGCCTCATCGAGGCATAAGCAATCGATATCCCAGCCAGTTATCGAAATAGGGACATTCTTAGCAGGAACCAACACCCCTTTAAACTTTATTTAACTGGTATTGATTACAAACAATAGTTGTCCTTTAATGTTTACAAGCTGCTCTGTGGACTGGACCAAAGCCACAAGATGGCTGCCTCCACTGTGTGTAGACCAAAAAGGCTTTTAAAGAGGTGATATAAATGTATTATTTACTTGAGGTCCTTACAGCTTTTATGCATATTACCATAAAACCCACAAGCTTATCTGTCAGACAAATACATACCTAGAGGGATTTTTCAAATGAGATACAGAATTTGACATTAAGAGATTACACGTACATTGTTCTTCTTTTGCTATGAAGCTAGTTGAAGCTCCAGAGAATTAGAACACCTAATGACGGCAAAGGAAACAGACATTATCATTTCCCTGCTGCTCTTACACACTGCCAGCAACAAAAGATGTGTCCTGTTAAGCAATTAAAGGTTATCTTAGTCAATTCCATCAACTAACAACATGAAGTTATTTTGGTATACATGTAAGAAGTTCTTATCTTCTTCTTACAGCCATTAGCTGAGGATCAGATCTGTTATTTTACACCTGACTAATTGCTGCTTCTATTTAAAATGGCTTGTGGAAATCACACATATTTGTGGGTCCTAATAAACTGAAGATACTTTACTTGTATCACAAGCCATTAGAAAACAGGATCATCAATATCATTTACATGGTTATTGTAATGTAGGTTACTCAACATTGTAACAACTGTATAAGAACAAACATAGTATTTCAATTAAAAACAAAGAAAAAGGGAAGAAAATGGTTGGTGCACAGCCAATTCCTTACCCCTAATAAATATTGAGGAGGTGCGACCATGAATACCTGAACAACACAGAAAACCAACAAAGGGTATCCTTCTTAGGAGTGTGGGTCCCCGTTGTGAATACTTCGATAGGGCCGTTCACTCCCATCCTGTTCCGAACTGGCTGAGATATCGATGAGGCATAGCAATCGATCCCCGGAGCACCGAACACGGTGCTCCGAAAGGTAAGGAACCCCGCACCCTAACCTAAGTGTCGCCCACCAACAAAATTATCAGAAAGTTTTATACATCTGGAAGCATAGATTAATACCAGTTAGTTTTGGTAAAATGGCAATGCATCACAGTCTTTTTGAAACATTAATTTTGTGGATACTTTAGCACACATGTTCCAGTAGCTGCACTCTGAAATACACTAGACTATTGAACAAAACTCAAAGTTTCTTTAGCTTTTAAAAAAAATGCTATACTAGGAAAAATGCACCAATGAACTGTCAATTTACAATAAAAGAACATGGGACCCGATCAAGGGCCAGATTTACTAAGCTGCGGGTTTGGAAAAGTGTAGATCAGATCAAATCAAATCAGATTCTAGCTCTCACTTTCCTATTACATACTAGAGAATGTCAGCTAAAATCTGATTGGTTGCTATGGGCAACATCTCCTCTTTTCCAAACCCGCAGCTTAGTAAATCTGGCCCTTAGAATGCACTAAGATAATAAAGTGATACAACTGGTTACTTTACACAATTTTTGTTACATCCTAGACTGCCATATCTTGTTTTCCTCTAGGGGCAGCAGTCCTGGTCTGATGATTCATGTTGTGCACATTTCTACTTCTGCCCCTAGAGGCTGCTGTTGAACACTAACTACAAACGAAGGGGTGTGCCAGCCATACGACACCCTTAATTACGCTTTGGAGGCGGGGGGTAGGCATTTAAATCGTACAGTATGGGGGTGCTTAGGTGCGTAAGTATGTGCTGCCATTACGGCCGACAGGAGTTACGCTTTGAAAAGTTAAGGTAGGGTTTGGAAAGCGTAAAATGGCAAAAGTATGGATGACCGAGGGGAGTGCCTAGTAATTACGATAGCGTAAATACGCAACACGTTGAAACGTAAAGGGAACGTAGGTCTGGATCCGGCCCCATGTTTCTGAGCACAATTGAACACCCACCACGGGGTCTGAATAGGACATGATAGTCAGGGTTGCCAAATCTCCCGAAATATCAGGGAGACTCCCGAAATTCAGCCAATTCTCCCGCAAATCCCTCTCATTACTGTAATCCCTAGTGTTACTAGGGATTGGGCTGCACTAGATGACTTGATTTTCATCATCAAGCCCCAAACCGCATAAAGTGCGTCATTAAGCCCCACCCCCATGCCAGCAGTAAAAGTCAGCAACCCTGATGATAGTGAGATCAGCCATTTTAATATGGAAATGGGGATATTGTATTTTGCTTGTGTGTGTGCACATTGTGAGCCCCTGTACCGATGGCTGTCATTACGAAGTTGGGACAGCTGAAAGTTGCTTTATGGCTGTCTCTGTTTTGAATGACAGCCATTTTATAATTTTTTTTATAAATTGGTTAGCATGTGATTAGGATACTAACCCATTCATTTTCGGTGCCACCGCCGGACCACCAAATAGGTGAGTAACCCTCTCCGGGGACTTAGGGTTAGGTTGGGGGGGAGTCCAACTTAGGTGGGGGGGGGGGGGGGGGGTAGACTTAGGGTTAGGCTGCAGTAGGGTGGGGACTTAAGGTTAGGGTGAGGGTTAGGGATTGGGTTGGGGATAGAATAGTTACTTACCGGTACTTTTCGGAGCACTGTGTTCGGTGCTCCAGGGTTCAATTGGAACTGACTGGGAGTGAACGGTCCTATCGAATAGGGCCATTCGCAAAGTGTGTGTGTGTGTGTGTATGTATGTGTGTGTGTGTGTGTGTGTGTGTGTGTGTGTGTGTGGGTGTGTGTTTCTGCTCTTAAAATATTCCATAGTTGGTGAAACCAAAACTCAATAAATCTCTATTTTCTCTATTACCTTCACCTGCTTCCTCGTCTCAGACAAATCGAAACTGGGTCACACATATTGCTTTGCACCCTATAGTCTAATAAATAGGGAACATAGGGCCAGATCCTAAACAACGTACGCGAGCGATTTTTCGCTAGCCGCTGACGTAAAATCACCCGTAAGTATTTACCACGCATGTGCACGCCAGATGTTACACCACTCATTACTCATAACGCACGTCCCGGCCACGTATCAACAGCGTAACTGGTCTGGATCTACCCCATAGAGTGTAAGCTGTGATGGCTTAGGGACATAAGAAGGCAACTCTACATAATGATAAGGGGGCTGATTCAGAGATGTGATTGCGAAAAGATCGCAAATATACGCACCTTATCTAAGATCTTACCATGATCCAGCCCACTGCATAAAGAGTCACTCCCCTTGCAAACAGCGGTGGATCTTAAACTTAGACCACCATTGACTAGCCCTAACTCTGCGTTGTCATTTGGGATCTTAAGTGACGTGGGATCGTTCATTTAAGATCCTAAGTGTCAGCCCGCGCCCACTTTCCCTCATTTCCCTGCCTCCCCCCCGCCCATTTCCATGCAAATCCTTAAGATCGTAAACTTTCGCAGCACTTAAGATCTTAAGTGCTTGCGAGCGATTCAAACTTACGCTCTTAGCGAATTTACGCTCCTAACCGCTACGTAGACGGTGTTGCACTATTACTACGCATGCGCAGTAATGCAAATTTTCTAAGATCTTAAAAATACGCTCCTAAATGCCGTGGAAATCGTATCTGTGAATCAGGCCCAAGAACCTCCTCTTTACTTTATAGCATGCTGCAACTTCAGCTGTCACTGTCTTATCTTTTGCTTTAACAGCAGTAAAACACAATGTACCCTCCTCGTCAGCCAGGAGAAGGGTTTGTAGCAATCAGCCTCACAGTTCCCGCACTCTGAGCATTGTCTGTAAGCTGCGTCTTAGCTCATTCTAGGTGACTTTTCATCCTAATAAACAAAGAAACCTTTTTCCCAATTAAGACTCAGAGCAATAAAATAACTTAAAAGATTTTCCAAGTCTTTGTTGAAGAAGAAAAAAAATTAGAAAGCAAAGAAATTAAGTCATTTTTGGTTGTTGTTCTTTGGAGACTTTGTAGTCTCTTAAATAAATCTCCTTGAATTGGAGCCCCTACTGATTGCATGTATTTGAAGTAAGTGAATCATTTCTTTCTCTGTACTGATTGTCTCCTAAGCAAAGGGATCCTACTGCCTTCAGACTATCAGCACATGTGTGACTTTTAAGTAGTACACCCAGTAGGGAGAATGATTTTCTGTGCCGACCAACTTATCTAGTAACAAAGGCTTAATAACTTTGCCGTGTGAAAGGAAAAGTTTCTGAAATAATGTTATATATAAATTTGGCTTATATTATCTGCAGAGATTAATAGATCTGAAAGAGAGAGATATATGCAGGAGATAGATATGTGAGCGATAGATATGCAACATAGACACGGGAGAGAGATATGATAGAGTTAGATATGAGAGGGACCGAGCAAAAGAGATGCTAGTGATAGATATACGAGTGATAGAGAGAGATATGAGAGCGAAAGTTATGATAGAGATAGATGCAAGAAATAAATACTGTATGAGATAGATAGATAGACAGACAGACAGACAGATAGATAGAAACTTTACAGGCACTCACACACTCATAAACACATATATACACACATACATACATACATACATACATACATACATACATACATATATATATTATATATGAACAGATTGGAAGTGCATTAATTATAGCACACATCGTATGTCAAATGTTTCTAGTTTACACTCAATTATTTGATGATCCTGCTCTACCTCTGTCCGTTTGGACCTTTTCAAGACATCCTCAAAGTGGGCATTTTCTGAGCAGTAACGATGGAAAATATCTACTTTATGCATTTTGTGTCTGCTATGAACACTGAGAGATTGAAAAATTGCAAATCCAATCTATTTACAGATGCAATTGCAAGACTTTTGACAGTGGCAGGTTGCAGGTGCAAGTGAGAAGGGTTTATTAAACAAAGATAGATCATAAATATTAAGGAAGGGTCAAACTCTGTGCAAGTGATAAAAGTGATCTCCTAAGCAGTTCGACAGATGCGTGGATACAGCAATGACTGTAATAGGATCTTAAGATCTGTTTTTTTTTATCATCTGCAGTAATTAAGTGAATCAATTACTTCATTCAAATATGTGAAGAGTATATTAGAGTTTTAGACTTGGTATTACTTAGAACAGAAAACTGAGGCTACTGTACACATAGCTTATCAAGGCTGAACAAGGTTAGATAAAGATAAATTTATGCTTCAACATGCAGAGCTTTAATACAATTTAATTCTATCAGGCCCCTGAACTTTGCTGCTGACCTATATAGTCGCAGTCTATCCATGTTGTGGGTTTCTAAAACCTTATTAAAAAAACAAAAGAAAACTATGACTAACTCTAAGGGCTCTAGGGGGTATATTTACATAAGGCGATTTTTCCCTTTAAATTCAAGTCGCAGCATCTTGCCGCGATTTGAATGCGATTTTTACTGTGAATTCACAGAATTCACTAACATGCGATTTTAAGACAAATTTTTATAACTCACGAGAGTTGCTGCAAAGTCTAAATCACAGTGGTTTTCTATTGAAAAGCACCGCGATTTGTCCCTGAAAAAAATCCCGGCAACTCGCAGGAGTTAAAAAAAAAATCACCAAGTGCAGCATGCTTGAAAGCCTTAGCCATGCTTAGCCTTATAGTTCTATCAGCATCAGCATGGTAAGGCTTCTACCCATGCTGCGCTGTGTGCTGCATGTTAAAAAAAAAAAAAAAAGTGTACACAAAACATACCGATATACATTATAATGTGTCCGTGATAAAATAAACATTTTCCCTAACTAATATTACCCCCTAATGTATACACTTACCTCCGGTGGTCCCGTGTCCTATACTAAGTGTATTGCGATGTAGTGCTTGGTGTTTAAAAAAATAATAAAAAAAATTTTCACTCACCGTTTGCTGTCATCTTTCTTGGGAAGACTAGCTTGAAGTGTAGAAGCTTCTTATGCTGATTGGAGTCTTCTGTCGGCTTGCTTTCAGTGGGATCCTCAGTTTTCAGGTCCGGCTCCTCTGCCTCTTCTGTTCTTGACTCGGCGGGGACTGGTTCCTCCTTCGTCTTCTTTGCTGCTCTTAATGACCATTTGGTCATTACAGAGCAGAGGCCAGAGTGTAACTGACGTCATCATTTAAATAAAAGGCTGCCAATAGAAAGCTGCTGTATGATAGGGTTAGTGCCAACCCTATTATAAGAGAATAACATTCTCCACAAGAAACTAAAACATTAAAAGGAGACAGCGCTGGTACAATAAATCATTAATAGTGTGTTGGTATTAATGAGAAAGGCACCGACATAACAAAAATATAATACATTTTATTATCACCATAAATGTTTGAAATTTTTAATTTATAAAATTAGAGCTGGATATATATATCTCCTGATGACAGTACAGAGTAAGGTGTACTGAAACGTCGGTTGTTGACGAACCACGGTGTCCGTGTCAAGTATCTCTTTTTAAAAGTCTCAGAGTGCCCCCACATTGTGGGTTTGTGTTTGCTGTGTTCAGCTTAGGCGAGCACCTGAGCCCTTATATAACTTGCATTGAGTGCCTACCACAGTGGAATGTATATATATATATATAGGCAAATTGGAGTGAGGGCACTCAGAGACTTCAGAAAACAGACAACAGGAAACCGGAAATCCATATATATTTATATTTCAACTGTATTCTATTGTTGCACATTTAAATATCAAAAATACTATATACAACTGTTTTTGTAGGTAGGAACTATGGGCCTGATCCAGAGCTACGAAATTGGCCGATTTCGAGCGAGCGTACGACCGTTTTTTGCGTATTTTCGTACGAAAATTCGCACTGCGCATGCTCAGTATGACAGCTTCCTGTCGGCTGGACGACATGAGCGTATAGCGTTCGTATCGTGTGCGAATTTGTCGCTCGAGGGGCGTGCGTTCACGACAACG
>WWET01000175.1:223101-241642 GCA_011038615.1 Limnodynastes dumerilii | reverse complement strand
AGGGGCAGCAGCTGAAGGGGGACAGTATGTGATGAAGGGGCAGCAGATGAAGAGAGACAGGATGTGATTAAGGGACACAGTATGTGATGAAGGGGTAGTGTATGGTAAAGGTGGCACAGTGTATGATGAAGGGTATGATGATGCTCTTGTATTAAAAATCAAGCAACATTATTTTTCCAAAATCTGAAGTTTTGAAGTTGAATTAAAATAATTAATAATAAAGGATTTCCTTCATTTCAATTCAAAGGGGTAACGTTGGTGAATCTAAATATATTTTGGGGTAAAAGATAAAAAAAAGTTCCCTGACCTCTGCTCTAGAGACACACATGGGGGGTAGATTGGATGGCTTTAGAGACGCACAAGAGGGCAAGAAAGGCTGGATGGAGGTATATTTAATATGTGTAGATTTCTATATTTTATTAGTTAATTCCTCATGTAGTTTTACTTTCAGAAATTTGCTTTAATTGAATGTAATCCAGTAAATTGTTTTGTGTATTTGTATGTGTATTGTATAGCAAAAACTAGGTTGAAATGTGTATTATATGATGATAACTAGGATGCAATGTGTATTGTTGAAACAGTCTGTGGGTGTAAAAGATTATACGCAGATAATTTTATTTGTTTCATTGATACAGCCATCCTCCGGCCATGACTTTTTGACAACACCCATTGACTTAGTGGTGCGCCCCCGTAAAAATTAGTAGATGTCCCATTTTGAGTAAAAAAATAAATGGTCACGTTAGTCATACAGCAGTGTTATAACCAGGACTGAGGGGATATTACTATGGAGAGACACAGGGTGCATGGTAACAGTGCTCGGTGCTCTGTATGATCAGTCACACAGCAGTATTATTACCAGGACTGAGGGGATATTACTATGGTAAGAGACAAGGTGCATGGTAACAGAGCTCAGTACTCTGTATGATCAGTCACACAGCAGTGTTACTACCAGGACTGAGGGGATATTACTATGGAGAGAGACAGTATGGTAAAAGTGCTCAGTATGATCCAGTCGCATAGCAGTGTTAGGAGCAGGACTGAGGGGAATTTTTGTATGGAAAACAAGTTTGTGTTCATCATGAAAAGAGATCCTGATAAATAAGGTAGACAGATGTTAAGAGATAGGTTGAGGAATTCAGAACTTGTCTAAAAAGGTGAGTTTTAAGGGAGCACTTAAATTTTCGGAGAGTAGAAATAGTCTTAGTGAGCGAGGAAGGTTTTTCCAGAGAGAGGGTGCAGCCTGGGCGAAGTCCTGTAACTGGGAATCAGAGCATTAGTGTAGTGCAGTGGAGAGCAGTATAATCTGGGAGGGTTTGAGAGAGACATCTGAGCTATACCTTGAGATGAGGGAGTATATGTGTGCGGGTGCAGTCTTGTTGATGGCTTTATTTGATTCTGTAAAATACAGGTTACCAATGGAGAGAATGAGAGAGAGGAGCAGCTCTAGAAGAGCTTTTTGCAAGGAAAGTCCAGCAGCAGTTGCACCACATAACAAGTAAGAGACCTGGGGCCAAATTAAGCCAGATTCTTGCTAACATTTTCTAGTATGTAATAGGAAATTAAGAGCTAGAATCTGATTGGTTGCTATGGGCAACAACATCTCCACTTCTCCTTTTCCACAGCTTTGTAATTATGGCCATTGGGGTCAAAATCACACACTTATATATCAATTCTAACAACAGAAAAACTCTGCAACTTGTTTAGGACTTTTCTTGCCAACTCTCCCAGACTGTCCAGAAGACTCACTCTCAGGGCTTTTTACATACCCTCCAACATGACCCATTCCGATAGGTAAAAAATACTCTGCTTCTCAGTTTCCAACTGTCAGTTACTATGGTAACCTCCTTTGTTGAAGAAACAAATAGTTTTTTTTAAATAACAGTTAAGTCATTTCACCAGGTGAGTGACAGTTGGAAGCTCAGGTGCGGAGTATATTGTACCTAATGGAATGGGTCATGTTGGAGGGTCTGTGATTAAATGAACGAGGAATCACTCTAATGGGATAAAATGTTTAAGATCCAGGAATTACCATATTATTCAAAAATATATCTTTACATTGCTAACGTTCTATGTGATTCTTCATATCGGACCCGATTCACAGATTTGTATTTATTTCGGGCGTATTTTTATGCATGGCCACACCCATGACACTCCCCTTGGCTGGACGGGTTTTTGGTGACTTACGCCTCCATAGGGCACCCATAACTCTACATGTGTACTTACGCACGTATGTTACTTACGTACATGGGTATTTAACCGCGCCCTCAAATGCCTATCCCCGCCCACTTTCACGTAACTTCTACCGTACGGAAAACAACCACGCCCCCTGTGCGTATATCCCTAAGTGAGATTCACAAGTCCATGCCGAAAGCAAATACGTGCATAAATAGTAAGTAATTTGCGTGGAAAAAGGTACTACGCATGTGCAGTTAATCCGCTCCTAAAAATACGCACACAACTCCACGCAAAACGGATTTGCGAATACGGCCCATTATCCTAATAGTACCATTATGCACTAAAAAAAACGTACCCACATGCTACAGGAACCTTATTATTTTTAATAATACTTAAAGCAGCATTTAGCTCTCCAGTACCGGGATTGTGTGTTTGTTATTTTCTCCAGCCGCGCGGAAGATAAAAGGGGCCTTTGTGTGAAAAAGAAAAAAAAAAAAGTTTCTCAACAGATTCTCTAATTAAAATTCTGATGAGTTCATAATCCCTCTTGCTGTAGCTCAATATGCTTTCATATCACATTAACGTCACATTTGGGATATCAGACCCACAAAAGAATCGCAGCCTTGTGTTAAACCGCACAGTTGTCCTCTATTATTCTCTATGTTCTGCAATATATTATTAATAATAAATGTGTAGAGCTGACAAATAATTCCTGTCATAAAGGTTTTACAATATAATTGGATTTCTGACTTGTTCACAGTAACATAAAGTTGTTGTTCATATCAGGTCAATTACCGTTGGCGCGTTTTAAGTTGCATGGTAGGAAAAGGTAAATTAAAAATCGCCTGCAGCGATTCCTTTCTTTTTTTTTTTTTTTTGTAACTTTATTAATAACCATTGCTGATAGTCTTTGCTACTTTACAAAACAATATCAATAGGTTCAGTTGGGTACACACTTGTCCCAACTCCAGAACAGACTTTTTACAGATACAACACCCAATCCGTGATACATACTCGTCCAATCTTTGTGACACCGCCCTCAAAGACTGTGTTGCACTGACTGATGCCACAACTGGAGAAGAATTGGGCAAAGCAGTCTGTGGAGCATACACACAGATTGGTGCACCCAGAAAACCCCTACATTGAAAATTGAAAAAAATATTGAATAAATGGGCAAAAATTAGAAAATTAGAAAAAACGTGGCTCCACGGGTACTGCAAAAGGGGCGTGGCTTCATGGGACCTGCAAAAGGGGTGTGGCTTCATGGGTACAGCAAAAGGGGCATGGCTTCACAGGTACTGCAAAAAGGGCATGGCTTTGTGGGTACTGAAAAAGGGGCGTGGCTTTGTGCCTATGTGGGGCAGGTTGACATAGAGGAAGATGGTAATGGCTTGTGCTACAATAGGGAAGCAGGTAGGTGATTGTGAATGGCCACAAAAAATTCAGCAGTGCTTATGCACTGACACAAGCTCTGGTCCATTGTGTAATGTGCTCTACTAATGCCTTGTATACTGCTATTGCTATTACATCTGTTCCTTCAATATAAAACTACTATTTTAATGTGTGAAAGAAGAAACTTATAAATCACCAAAGAAAAATATCAAAAACAGGACTTGTTACAGACAATAACTAATGCAATTCATTAAGGTACAATTTTTATTATTTTAAAATCTACACTATAAACTTCCTGCTTTCACAGAGAATGTTAATGAACGTCTTACATGTCTTTCTAGTCAGATAGTATGACCATATTATGAGTATTGTCATTTTACATATGTTGTTTGTTTTTAGCAGTGCCATCATATTAAGTAGCTCTTTACAATTTTAAACAGTCATCACATCAACCTCTGCCGCATTACAGTCTAATTCCCTGACAGACACTCACAGGCTAGGAGTCATTTTTGAACTGTGCAGCATGACAGCGGGGGCGAGGCGGAAGCAGAGCTTCGATGGGGTGGAACTTATTTGTCCCGTTTTCGGGCTCCAAATTGTGGAGGTATGCCAATATAAACCACATGTATTACACGCTTCGGAAACCCCCCCTTCAAAATCCTGCGCTTGCCACTGTGGTTGGTCAAGGGGGGGTGGGGGCTGCCTCCTGATTTTTAAGCAGGTGATCAGTTTATAGGTAAATGCAAACCGGTGCATGAAAGGTCAGGGGAGGGGGCATAATAATACCCCAGCAACACTGCCATTATCAAATGCCAAGGCATTTTTGCGATGGTGGTCCTAATTCTAACTATAAGGTTCTCTATATTGGGTCATATAAATATGTTTTTAAATGAGAGCTAACTTACCTAACTAGGCAACCCTTAAAGCCTCCAACACCCTTTCTGTGGGCCAACACCCCCTCTCAGCTGCTGATCACAGATCATTTGGCCTGACCAGGTGACCGGGATTGGATGTAATCAGCAGTGGTGTGAGCATACACACTCATCCAGGGTAAATAATTGTCTGGCCGAGTCGTGTGTTGCTCCAGTGCACAAATATTTATATGCAGGAAAATATAAAATGCAAATGAAATCCAAACCTTCATCCATTTGAAAGTGCAAGGCAAGTGACATCACTACCGGTACACAGGACAGTCAAATAACTGGACAACCTATAGGCCTGGGATTTTACCATTGTATCCTGTACTAGATCTGCCTGCTTTGGATAAGCCTGTCCATGTGCAGACTAATTTACCCTCTGGCTACTAGGAATTCATTGTTGACAGTCTTATATAAAGCATATGATGAATGATATAATAATTGCTCCTATTATATTGCAATTAAATTAATTATAGCATTATTATATTATCTACTGTGCTCCTTTGTAATGATTTCACTTTAAAAGCCATTGAGTCATTAGGCTGGATTCAGACTTGCGAACGTCACCCCACTTCCACATGCTAATGGCCACGCTCACGCCAAATGTTACGCAACGGATCTTCAGGCATACGGAACTTAGTGCGTCTGGAGATCTGTTAAACAGTGCGGTCAATCCCCTCGGCCTAAATTTTACAGTCGGGGCTGGGTTTAAGAGTTCTATGGGGATCAGCGGTTGTACGGATCACTGATCTACAAGGGACACCTAAGGTAGGGTCAGCTTAAGTGCTGCTAATTCGGCACAATAGAGGGAGTGACCAGGGGAGTTCACACCCCTATCCTGTGCGGATTGCCTGACCTCCATATGTATGAAGAACAGAGGTCTGTATCTGGCCCTATGTGATTAATCTCCCAGAAGAATTTGACTGCATGAAAGCATAAAAATCTTGCTTAATGAATGTCTGACTTCTAAATCCAGACATGAGACCGGATCCACACCCCCTGGATGCTTTCCATAGATTCGGAGGTCTGTCAGTCTGCATGGAAGAGGGGAGTGAAGTCGGTGGCTCGATGCAGTCACACAGCACTGAGGTCATGAGTTCGATTCCTGGACTAGGCCTTATCTAAGGGGAATTTGTATGTTCTCGTTGTGTCTGTGTGGGTTTCCTGCTCCGGTTTCCTCCTCCCACACGCCAAAAACATGCTGATAAGTTAATTGCCTGTGGACTAAATTAACCCTAATCTGAGTGTTTTTATGTATGTTCTGTTTGTTTGGAGCGCCGGACCTCTTGTTCCTTGTAGTTACACAGTGGTCACTTTGGTCCTTGGCTGCACCTCTACATTTATATATACAAATTTCATATATTGAAATAGAAGCGCAGTCTGTGTTTTCTTGTTACTGTTAAAAGATAATAATAATAATAATAATAATAATAATTCCACTGTCACTCCCCCCTCTCCTGCAGCCTTTATGGCAGCTATACAGCCATATTCCTGCCTTAACTCATACGTGTGAATCAGCAGTCCGTACAACCGCTGATCCGTGCGTATCCGTATAACCCTGCCCTTAATGTATAATTAGCACCTTCCCCCTGCCCACCCATTGTACCTTTTGTGTCTAGAGGGGAAGAATCGCCTCATTGGACAGAACTCCTCCCTCCATACAGCCCGCTTATGCACTTAACAGTGGATCTATTCAATGGTGAAGACAAAAAGGGAAAAAAAAAACCTAAAATATACCAAATATGCTGGTGTTAATTTTCTGATAACATTGGGCCCAAAACTGATACACACAATATTTATTTTTCCAGACCCAACGTGTTACATGTTTTTTTTTTATTATTCTATTACTGGTAGGTACCCAAAGGGAGCATCTTGTGAGTCCATAGCCTTCTGGTCCGCCAGATAGACAAGTAAATATAAAGCCATAAAGCGTGACCAAGATAGCAGGAAGTCACATAAAACACTTTGATGAATCTCTTTAAATTTTTGGTGTCTTGATAAAGCAACGTACAGTAGCAGAAGCCGCTCTGTAGACGGTAGCCTTGATCTCTCACCTAGCTACTTGCTTAACCGTGACATTATGAAACCATCTGGGCTTTTTATTCAGAGCAATGAGAAAAGACGAGCAGCTAATGGCTTTATTCAGTCTTTGTAACATACTCCAAGTTGATTATGTTGTTTTGTAGGTTGAGTTTAACAGCTGAGATTGCCTCTTCCAATACATAACAGGTCAGGAGCAAGACTTTAAAAACTGGCAGCTTGAATCTAATGGGTTTTGGCCCTTCTACATTTCATGTTAGACAAGACCTTGGAAGGAAATTCAGTCTAATTTTCAAACCCTTTACGGTGCTATGGCTATCATTGTATTTAAAGGATTTCTGAGAACATCTTATCTAATTTGAGGTTTATTGTGATAGTAATTTTGCATATTAGCGCTTCGAAATAGAGATGAATCGAATTTGTAAGATTTAGAATTCGATTTCATTATTTTTCAAGAATTTTTGAAAGCGTCAGTTCTAAGTGAATAACCTTCTAATTAGAAAGAATTCTAAATAGAAACAGATAGAAATATGGACCTGTAAAATTAAAGCTGAGTTTGCATAAAAAACATATCTAAATAGGAATCATTCTGATGAAAGAGCTTATCGAAATAGAAAATTTGAAATATGGACTTGTAAATGAGTATTTTCTAAGTATATTATTCTCTTTATGGGGATTCCCACCGGGCTGTGATATTATTATTTTTTTTATACAGTTTGTGCTAATCTATACATACACCTCTCTATTAAATAAAAGGATAGTGTGCACTTTCTCCCAATGTGTAAGAAAAAAAAGTCCAAACCATTAAATAAAGTCCAGGATACTCCAGAAATAAATAGCACCAGGATTTCTAAAAGATCTATGGCTTCCCTTCTGCAAACGTTCCCAACATTCCCTGAGAGCGTTAAAGAAGGTTCTAGAAATATTAAGCAAAGGGGCGCTTCACTGTGCAGTATGCTTATTGAAAAGATAAGTAATTACATTAAAGAACAATGATATTACCCTGTCCAGGAATCTAACTCATAACCTCAACACCATAAGGCAGAAGTGCTAACCACTTGAACCATCCTGCACCTGCTACAATATTAAACCTACAAAGACTAGTACTGAAACAATATTATAACAATATAAATGCTTATCAACCAAGGACAGGATGAAAACAAATAACAATTTGATCACAATCAAGATATAGCCACCATGTAATTAAAAACAAAATATAATGCCAATCGCTTTCACGTTATCTTCTTGACCTTGGTGTTAACAGACAAAAACAAAAAGTGATCTGGAAAATCAACAATAAAAACATCATTTGCAGAACCCCCCCTACTGCTTAAAGCCTTGTTACCCTCTCCATTACATGCTTTATTTACCTGTAAGCACATCCTTTAATTATACCTTATACTGAAATATATTCGCTGCTAAGCTATTCTTGCTTTATTTTTCTCTTTTAATTTCCAGTAAATCTTTCTCCGGGTCATTTGGCACTCTACAGATATTTCATGCCTGATTTAAAACGGATTCTCTTAATTAATTCAGGACACCTGCAACCTGTAATTGATTTGGCTCTGTTGATAATTTGCTGACATCTATCCAAATATTGTAGTATTTTGGATCTTGTCATATCTTGTCATTTTATACCTTAGATTTTCAACAGTGTGAGAAAAACCTTTTTTTCCTGCCAGCCTATTATACTAGACAACCAAGGCACAAATAAAGAGAATAACAGCATATTTAATGGGAGATGGGATAACTATGTTCACTTTTGTTGGATAAATGTTTTCTTTTTACCTATTGTGATGAAAATCAATATAGCCAATTACTAATTCTGGTTTCAACAAACTACATTTTTAGCCTTTGGATTTCAGATGAATATTTTTTAACGCTAAATGACTCAGTTTAAATGTTTATTTTACCATTCTACATGACAGTTTTTTCTTTGAATAATATGATAAGTACATTTTCATTATGTTTTTTTTTCATCGTTTTCTTTTTGCAAATCTTAAACTTTTTTAAAAGTCTCTCTGGAGGTTTTTAGTTGTTAGGACACAGAACAGGCAAAGCTCATAGTGCTGCTTCAAAGCCTCTCTACTCACCACATCGGTGTTTGCCAACCCTGGTCCTCAGGGACCACTAACAGTTCATGTTTTCAAGACCTCCACACAGAACAAGTGATATAGGGGCTGATTCAGAGTATCGCATCCGTGTGAATTTCACACGGATGCGATTTAAAGTGTGTCAGTCAGTAATGAACACACCTGTGCTCCAGCAAGGAGACCTGGAAATCATGCACTGTTAGTGGTACCTGAGGACCAGGGTTGGGAAACACTGCACTACACGATGTGTATGGACACAGACTAGTCACTTACAAGATCCCAAGCAGGATGGATTCACTAGGGGGAGATTTGGTCAAACTAATTTTTAGGTATTTTGATTGGGTCACTAAAGTGGTAGATCTATGGGAAGATGTAGGTAAAGCTTGTCTAGACTTCATTAAAGTGCCACATCACAGACTGCTAAATAAGCTGGAAAATTTGGGATTTGAATTAAAGATACTGTAGTTGGATACGCTCTTGGATACAGTATAGATAACAAAGTATTGTAGTGAAAGAAATTCATTCTGGAGATTGGTGGGTTTCCAGTGGAGATCACAATGCATCTGTACTTGGACCATTGCTAATTAATATCTTTATTGGTGATATTACACATAGTAAAATATGCCAGTTTGCAGATGACACAATATGTAACAAGGTAGACACACCAGAAGGGGTATTCAAAATGATTAATGATCTAGGTTAGACTGGAGGAATGGTCAAGAATGTGGCAGCTGCAGTTTAATGCCAAAAATGCAACATTATACACTTGTGGCCAGATTAATTAAGCTGCGGGTTTGGATAAATTGATATGTAGCCAATAGCAACCAATCAGATTCTAGCTGACATTCTCTAGTATTTAACAGGAAAGTGAGAGCTAGAATCTGATTGGTTGCTATGGGCAACACCTCCACTTTTCCAACCCCGCAGCTTAGCAAATCTGGCCCCTGGGGCTCAAAAACCCAAAAGCTTACCATAGCATTTATAGCACTACATTAGAAACTACAAAGGGAGGAAAGGGATCTAGGAATCACAATTTCTATGTGACCTAAAGACAGCCAAGCAATGACAAAGGCAAGTCAGATGCTTGGTTGCACATTAATATCACGTTACAGGTCTTTGGTGCGGCCTTACCTGGAACACTGTGTTCAGTTCTGGGGGCAATATCTACAGAAAGACATAAATACATTGGAGACTGCAAACAGGAGCAACTAAAATAGTACAAGGCCTGTGTCACAAAACATACCAAGAAAGACTAGAGGAACTGAACATGTATAGCTTGGAGCAGAGATATGATAGCAGATTTTAAATATATCAAGGGGTGTAACAGAGGTGGGCTGGGCTGGGGGGGGGGGGGGCAGTCCGCCTCGCTATGAGCAGTTTTAGGGCCGCCTCTTTGCAGTGTGCGGCCGGCCGACCAGAACAGGAACTTGGGGCCCCACCTGGTCCACAACTTCACTAAGGAGAACAGAACAAGGGCACTATTAGCTTTAAACAGCGCGCTGGTTTCCCTGCAATCACATGCTGGACGTGCTGACGTCACATGACGCAAAGCCCAACATGTTAAGAAGACAGGAAGAAAGAAGATTAGGGGAGAAGACAGGAAAGACATGGAGAAAAGAAAGGAAGTAACTGAAAGGTAAGAAAGAACAGAGAGGGCATTGTGATAGTATGGGCATTGTGAGTGATAGTATGGGCATTGTGAGTGATAGCATGGGTACTGTGTGAGTGATAGCATGGGTACTGTGTGAGTGATATGTATGGGCAGTGTGTGAGTGATAGTATGGGCATTGTGTGTGATAGTATGGGCATTGTGAGTGATAGCATGGGCACTGTGTGATTTATATGTATGGGCAGTGTGTGAGTGATAGTATGGGAAGTGTATGAGTGATAGTATGGGCATTGTGTGAGTGATAGTATGGGCATTGTGTGAGTGATGGTATGGTGGGCACTGTGTGAGTGATAGTATGGGCAGTATGTGAGTGATAGTATGGGCACTGTAAGTGATAGTATAGGCAGTGTGTGTGTGTGATAATATGGACACTGTGTGAGTGATAGTATGGACAGTGTGTGAGTGATAGTATAGGCAGTGTGTGAATGATAGTATGGGCAGCGTGTAAGTGATAGCATGGGCAGTGTGTGAGTGATGGTATGGGCACTGTAAGTGATTGTATAGGCAGTGTGTGTGTGTGTGTGTGTGTGTGTGTGATAATATAGACACTGTGTGAGTGATAGTATGAACAGTGTGTGAGTGATAGAATAGGCAGTGTATGAGTAATAGTATTTGCAGTGTGTGGGTGATAGTATGGATAGTGTGTGTGAGTGGTAGTATGGACAGTGTGTGAGTGATAGTGTGGGCAGTGTGTGAGTGATAGTATGGGCAGTGTGTGAGTGATAGTATGGGCAGTGTGTGAGTGATAGTATGGACACTGTGAGTGATAGTATGGGCATTGTGTGTGAGTGATAGTATGTGCAGTGTGTGTGAGTGATAGTATGGGCTGTCCATGAGTGATAGTATGGGCAGTGTGTGAGTAATAGTATGGACACTGTGAGTAATAGTATGGGCAGTATGATAGTATGGGGAGTGAGATGGTATGGGCAGGGAGATGGTATATGCAGAGCAATAGTGTAGACAGAGTGAGGGTATGGGCCATGTAAAGGTATGGGTAGTATGGGCAGTAAGATGGTATGGACATTTCGATGGAGCACAATAGCAATGCGATGCAGCTGCCTATACACTGCTTATATTACAGCTTAAAAGTATGGGCAGTTTAAAAGTATGGACAGTGAGCTGGTATGGGCAGTTTAAAAGTATGGGCAGTGAGATGGTATGGGCAGTTTTAAAGTATGGGCAGCGAGATGGTATGGGCAGTGAGATGGTATGGGCAGTGCGATGGTATGGGCAGTGACTGCTACTATGACTATGTAATAGTAATAAATAGGATGGGCAGCGGGTAGATGGAATGGGCAATGTAAGAGGGGCAGAGAGACTTAATTAATATGTTAGATTCTGCGACTTACTTAATATGCTACACTGTGTGACTTAATATGTTACATTGAGGTTTATCATTCGACACCTTAATTAGATGTGCAAAGCGATTATCATGCCTCCTGCATTCTTTGATATTACACCATAGTAATGACGGACACTTATGATGATTATAAAACTCCTGATGGTGATGCAGCTGCCTATACACTGGATCACCAGTGAAATAATGTTAACCCTAAAGTGCTCCAGTGGTTTACCGAAAACCGCCCTTTGAGAACATTAGTTATGGGCCACTGTTGTGGTCTTACCCCTCAGGCTTAAATTTGTTAGCCAGCCCCTGGGGTGCAACCAGGTACAGGACGGTGGAATTGAACATGAGGACATGCGTATAAACTGGGGAGTTGTAAGTTTAGAGGAAATATAAATAAAAATAGCTTAATTGGAAGTGTAATTGATAACCTCCCATCTAAGGTAGCAGAAGCTAATAATGAAAAACTTTAAATATCCTTGGGATATATATTAGGATATCTAAAATCTTAACTTAAATTGAGAGTCGAATAGGGTCTAAGGTCAGAATGGTTTTAAAAATACAAAAAAAAAACGGGCAGACTGGATGGGCCATGTGGCTCTTAGCTGCCGTCACTTTTTATGTTTCTATATATGATATTTCTTAATTCAATCCATACTATCAGATACTTAAATGAGCTTTTTGTCATAGTGTTATTGATTATCACATACCTGTTTTTCTTTAAGATTTAGACTTTACGCGACTTTTACTAGTTTCTTTATTTCTATGGAAACGGATAACCTGATTTTCCGGGACCAAACTAAAATAACATGACGGGCGAGCGATTGGCATTGCAGCTTATTAGCCTGTCACAGAACCAACTTTTTGTAGCCCAATTATCTACTAATAAACATGGCTTCTACTCGTAGTGTGAAAATCCAGGTGACACGATACACATCCAGAAGCAGTACAATTTAGGGATCGCTAATAGACAGAGTGATCACCGGCTGTGTAATTGGAGCATACACAGAACAGTTTCTCCTTTCTGGATGCGGGTAGAGAAAAAAGAAATATATTTGTAGCGGAAAATAATGAACTAAAGAACGAGGACCTTGTAGATCTATAAAGACTCTGATGCTGTTAGAACTACAGTGGTCATCTACATTTACAAAGCAATACACGGTCAAATAAATCATCCGTCCAAAAAGCGGAATGTTTTTTACTTAAAGATTACATGCAAGTCCTCAAAGGGAAAACATGTTGAGGGTGAACTACTGCAGCTTCTAAGAGTTTAACCCGATCAAATACATTTACAAATTGCCTCTTACTTTATACTTAAAATTAAGTCACCTTTTATCCACTTCTAAGATAAGTTTTGAGAGACTTGGAGGTAAGAGAATACAAATCTCTCCCGTAAGAGAACCCATAATATCAATAAGAGATAGATAGATAGATAGATAGATAGATAGATAGATAGATAGATAGATAGATAGACAGACAGATAGACAAACAATCAAGGATTTTTACTAGGTAATCTTTGAGTGTCTTCACCTAATTAAACAGTTACGCAAGGTGAAGTTATAAAGATCTTTCAAAATGACGACTGTTGAAAATTTTGAAGTGTGAGCCTCTTAAACTCTTCATTCTTGGACACCTCACAAACACTTTTATCTACCATAGGTCTCATCTCTTGTCATCAGTTATGTCTTCTGCATCTCCCCCGTGAGCCAAGTATTATCTGTGTCCTCTAGGGACAATGGGCCTGATCCAGACCTACCTACGCACTGCGCATGTGCATAGTGACAACTTCCGGTCGTACCAAAGACCTTTTTGTAGCGGCGATTCAGGCATTCGTGTTGTTTGCGTATTTTCCGACGACGGGGCGTGTTTATAGTACGAGGGGGGAGCCATTTAAATTGTACAGTATGGGCGTGCTTAGGCCGCTACGAACAGCGTGTTGCTACGAAAATACGTACGAACACAGGGAAAAGTTAGGGTAGGGTTCGGCGGGCGTACTGAAAGGAAGGTAAGGGGAGTGTCGTGGGAGTGAAAGTTTTTACGCTGGAGCGGTAATACGCTCCGCTCTCATGCGTAGGTCAGGCCCAATGGCACAGATCCTGGGCTACTGCCGAAAGGGGATGCATGCGCACAACCTTCTTACACCGTAACTGACGGTATATGTAACGTTAGTTACGGCTCTTACAAAAAGAGGGCTTCCCCCCCCCCATTACGCATGTTGTATCTCTGCCGTGAAGGCGGAGATAGACATGCTAACAATGGGACGGGGCGGGGGAAGCCGTAAGGCCGCATACCTGATCGTAAAAATTTAGGGTAGGAACCTGGACGATGCCGATGCCGGTCGTACTGACCTCAGCCGGCTGTAAGGCTCCCGTAGGTCAGGATCAAGCCCAATGGCACCATAACTAGTGGTCCATAGATAGTAACCATGTTAATGCTTGTGACTGAACAGATTTTTTTGGGCTGTTGTCATACAATAGTTTCCTTTAAATATACGTTTCACACCATGGTGGATAGTTTTAAAATATTGCTCTATTATGGCAGAGAACAGCGCCAGATCTCATATTGATGAATTTCTAATACGTTTCTGATTCTCTTGTTTTTCTAATCTCATCTGCAGAAAAATCAATTCCTTTGAAAACAGATGTTGCATTTCATCCAATTGATGACTGGGCTTTTATGATAATATATTATTTAAAGGCCTCAGCTACATTTCTGAACATTGCTTTGTTGATGCTTTCAAGATGAATTAGTTGAATTGTGTGGATTCCAGCACCTGCTGCCAAAAACATGTTTACACCATATGCATAAAGAGAAATCACAGCTAGTAGAGACCACTCACTATGAATGCACAGTCAACGATATATCATATTTATATGTTGCACCAGTAGTAGTTAATATATGTAGTGAACAATCCAATGCTATTACAGAAACAGCATGTGTTTAAAAGAATGACTATACTATGACCAACAAAATGTGCACAGTGTTCAATACATGTTTACAAGTACAATCAATTATGAAGGGTGTAGTATGTAAGCGCAAGGTCTGGAGTGCTGACAGTTAACCTACCAGCACTTAAATGCAGACCGGGTTAATTGATTATCATTTTCCTGGAAGAGAGCAGGCGCAGAGCAAAGGAGAGAGTGTGGACAGAGGGGAGGAGAGAGTATGGGCCGAGCAGAGGAAAGATTGTGGCCAGAGGGGAGGAGATTTCATGGGCAGAGCAGAGTAGAGAGTGTGGACAGAGGGGAGGAGAGAGCGTGGGCAAAGCAGAGGAGAGATTGTGGGTACAGGGGAGGAGAGAGTGTGGGTAAAGCGGAGTGGAGAGTGTGGACAGAGGGGAGGAGAGAGCGTGGGCAAAGCAGAGTAGAGAGTGTGGGTAGAGGGGAGAAGAGAGCGTGGACAGAGCAGAGGAGATAGTGTGGACAGAGGGGAGAAGAGAGTGTGGACAGAGGGGAGGAGAGAGCATGGGCAGAGCGGAGGAGAGAGTGGGGGTAGAGCAGAGATAAGAGCAAAGGGGAGAGAGAGAGAGTGCGGGCAGAGTGGGGAGAGCATGGGCAAAGAGGAGGAGAGAGTAAAGGAGAAAGCAACAACAGAGCAGAGGAGAGACCATGGACAGAGTGTAGGAGAGAGAATGGACAAAGTGGAGGAGAAAGTATAGGCAGAGCAGAGGGGAGATTGTGGGTAGAGCAAAGGTGAGAGTAAAGGAGACAGAAGGGACAAAGCAGAAGAGAGCGTTGGCATAGTGTAGAAGAGAGAATGGGCAAAGTGGAGGAGAAAATGTGGGCAGAGTAGAGGAGAGAGCATGGACAGAGTGGAGGAGAGAGTGTGGGCAGAGCAGAAGAGAGAGTGTGGGCAGTGCAGAGCATAAGGCAAAGGAGAGAGCAGGGACACAGTAGAAGAGAGAGCATGGGCAGAGCAGAGGATAGCACAGGCAAAGTAGAGAAGGGAGTGAAGCAGAGAGCAGGGACAGAGGAGAGGAGAGAGCATGAGCTGAGGGGAGGAGTATGGGCAGAGCAGATGAGAGACCAGAGAAGAGAGGAGGGACAGAAGTGGAGAAGAGACCTTGGGTAAAGTGGAGGAGAGAGTGTGGTCATAACAGGGCAGATAGCATGGGCAAAGTGGAGTAGAGAGCTTTATAAAAGGGAAAGAGAGGGCGTGGACAGAGTGGAGAAAAGAGTGAGGGGAAAGGAACATTGTCAACCGTATCATTGTTGAAGTGGTTATTGTCGCTATAGCAACCAAAACCATTGAATGTAAGGTCTCTTACTAAAGATAAATGACCTGATCCAAACTCGATCATGTGCACTTTATCACTACACATGCCGGGTATAGAAACATGCACAAATCACTGCTGAGACCACTTGCGTTCAATCAGATCTCCGCTGCCGCTGAGCTCCAACTGCAACAGTAGGCAAGTTCTGGATCTGGTCCATTGTTGACATCATTGTATGTAACGTGTGCAAAGCATGGACATGAAATTCTCAACTTCCAACCTGCGATGATCACAAATATTGGAAATGCTGATAAACCATGACATTGTATATGGGGGCATTTGACATGTATCGCATACTGACTAATCCCTTCCATTTTGTTTTATTTTAGTGTTATCTGTATAATATTTTATACATCAGATTAACGTGACGCTCACATTCTTTTATGCTGTGTCAAGAAAAATGGCTGCGCTTCTATCCAATAAATTAAATATGTGCAAGTGTATATATAAATATAGGGGTGAAGCCAAGGACCAAAGTGGAGGGGGTGGGAAAGGAACATTGTCAACCGCATCATTGTTGAAGTGGTTATTGTCGCTATAGCAACCGAAACCATTGAATGTAAGGTCTCTTACTAAAGATAAATGACCTGATCCAATCTCGATCATGTGCACTTTATCACTACACATGCCGGATATAGAAACATGCACAAATCACTGCTGAGACCACTTGCGTTCAATCAGATCTCCGCTGCCGCTGAGCTCCAACTGCAACAGTAGGCAAGTTCTGGATCTGGTCCATTGTTGACATCATTGTATGTAACGTGTGCAAAGCATGGACATGAAATTCTCAACTTCCAACCTGCGATGATCACAAATATTGGAAATGCTGATAAACCATGACGGGGGCATTTGACATGTATCGCATATTGACTAATCCCTTCCATTTTGTTTTATTTTAGTGTTATCTGTATAATATTTTATAAATCAGATTAACGTGGCGCTCACATTCTCTTATGCTGTGTGTCTGTATATGAAATAGTTCTCTCTCCATGTAATCACTTGTGTCTTATGAGTACAAATGTACATTATAGGTAAAATAAGAGGTACATCAAACACTATGCATTCATAAAGCAGATTCAAAGGTTATGTCTGATGGGGTGTTACATTCATATACACGTTAATAAACCATAATCTTGTCACTAACTGCACTGATGGGTGTATGGAAAATCACTGAATGGAATCATTAGGATTAATATCAGCTGCTTTGAAGTAATTGTCAATTTGGATCTTTTTTTACTAATACAAAATCCATTCATTTGACAAGTCATTTTGTTAAGAGTATTGATGTGCCATATGGTAAGGGAACATGACACTGGAATAACACAAGATCAACTATTTATCAGCATGGACCAGAGAAGCTTAGTCATCAGCAAGTGTTGCGCATTGGAATGCAGAAATTCTGTGCAGCAGCTGGGGAGATTGATTCTAATCGTACAGTAAGGACTCGACTAAGCCCTTAGGTATGATTCTGCTTTACGCTCCCGCCCCATTATACGTCAATGTGAGTTGCCGCCACAAATGCTGTCTTTTAGAAGTAGAGACAGCCGAAAACTGATTTTTGTCAGTGAAGAGAGTCTTAGGGTTAGGCTGCAGTTAAGAGAGTTAGGGTTATGGTAATGGATGGGTGGGTTAGGGTTAGGGTCATGGAAGGATAGTGTTAGGGAAAGGGTTAGGGAAAAATTTAGACTTACAATTCGGAGCTCCAGCTTGGGGGTTCGAGGATTGGCTGGAAGAGAATGGCTCTTTCCAACAAGTGACCCACCCTCACATGCACAGACTATAAAATTGCATGCATATAAGTTCATTCCATACAAATGGACTTACATGTACGCCTGCATCAGATTCTAGCTCTCACTTTCTTTTTACATACTAGAGAATGCCAGCTAAAATCTGATTTATTGCAATGGGTAACATCTCCACTTTTCCAAACCTGCAGCTTAGTAAATCTGGCCCATTGACGTCTCTCCTTTCAGACTAAACGTAGTTGTCCCTAACTGGAAGGGCAAGTTGATATGGCACAGTGTGTCTCTTAATATAGGCCTCTTTTCTACTGGAAGGGAGAGAGATACTCAACTTGACACACCAGAAAATACCAATGGAATGGAGCCCACTTTCCTTTCTCCAATCACAACCTAGGGAACCCCTTTCCTGCTCTTAATATCACAAGAACAATTGGAAAGTAAAACTTTCCATCATGCAATAAGTCTTCCAAGTGATGCCACGAGGAAACCCAGACAGCCCAAACCCTTAAATCGCTCATAAAAAAAATACTATATAGCAAGTTTGTGTGAAATAAAGTCGCTGATTCAGAGATTGAAAAGAAGAGAGGAGAGTTACTCCTGGGCAAAACCATGTTGATTTCAGGGGAGTCATATATCATTTGTTGAATTAGAATTAAGAGGTGGCGTTTTCTTGTTGAAGTTTATATAACAGTGTGATAGTAAAGCCGACCAGTATCTTTGTGCAGTAAGCAATTCAAAGAATATAATTTACTTAACTGCCCCTGAAATCAACATAGTTTTGCCCAGGAGTAACTTTCCTCTCTAAGGGCCTGATCCAGACCTACGCTGATGCGCTGTGCTTACTAAAGCACAGCGTATCGGCGTTCACTTACCCCGACACTCCCCCTGTGCGGGC
>WWET01000175.1:192749-207670 GCA_011038615.1 Limnodynastes dumerilii | reverse complement strand
GTATTTAAAGTGTACAGTATGGGCGTGCTTAGCTGCGTAAATTCGTTCAGCCCATACGTACGTGTGCGTATGACTGCGGTTACGTTGGAAAAAGTTAAGGCAGGGTTTGGAAAGCGTATCTTGACAAAATACGTCCGTGCAAGGGGTGTGCCGAGGGGAGTGTAACGAATTTACGCGCACGAAAATACGCTCCGCGAATAACTGCAAACGTAGTTCTGGATCTACCCCAATATACATACTTAACTGCGCATGCGTAGCAGGTACATTGTTAAATATACGCACCAAAGAATCCGGAGCTTCTTAGATTTGAATCCGGTCCACTGCCTCTATTTTGCATGCAGTGAAACACTTCCATTAAACTGTCTTCTACACTCTGTTCCCAGGAAATTCTGACGAGTTTTGTCTGACAATGTAACCTACTTTTTTTTTTTTTGATTGAATAAATAGTAAATTTAAGCAGGCGTATTATTAACATGCCTAATTCAAGTTTGACAAATGCTTCTAGATACAAATAGCAATTACATTAAGACAGTTATCAGTAAAGGGGTGATCAGTGGTCCATAGCCTTTATAAATGACTTGGCTGTCTGGGTGTTAGGAAGAGTATAGTGTAATACAATTAATAATTGACATTAAATGCTTCATTCTGCTTGCTGGCTTCCTTTGTATCAAAAGTAATGTAATAATAATGAGTACGATCAAGAAAATGTTGTAATTGCTTCAGAATTGTTCAACCTGCTTGCTAGCACATTGTGGGGTAAATTGCATTTATTAACCTTTCTGTATAGATAAAGCTGAAATCTGAGCAGCAATGGGAAATATTTATGTCTAAACACATATCGAGTCATTAATTCATAGAGGTGGACTACAGGTGCAAGAGAACGCCTATTGCCATTTATTTAGTCCTCTTGATATTGATACAAAGCTATATCCATCATACTGAGTGAATCATTGGGGCTGATGGAGCTCTTTATTAGCTGCTTATACGCCATACAGAACTCTAATATTTGTGTGCCTATAAGAGACAGCTGTTGGGCTTGTTGTAGTTTGGTGTTGGAAGCTTCCAGGTTGTGCTTGTTGGTATTTTAAATCATAGTTGCCGACTCTCCCAGAATGTCCGGGAGACTCACGAAATTCGGGCAGTTCTCCCGGTATCCCGAGAGAGCCGGCAAATCTACCGCAATGGACTTGAGGCTCGTGGTTTCCATGAAAGTCCTGCCCCCTTGCCTGGCAACACTAGTTTAGTAGTGTTGCTAGGGACAGGGAGGAACTTGATGACGCAAATTGCATCCTCAAGCCCCACCCCCATTCCTATGAAACCCCGAAAGGGGTAATTGATAGTCAGGGGCTGGGTTAATGATACAATTTGCATAAATCGCACCGTTAAGCCCTGGCCCCTGCATGCATCTATGGCTTCCCTCAGGGATCTCCGGGAGGGAAGCCTTTAAAAGTTTCCAACTCTCTTTTAAATATATGTTTAATAAAATGTTTTATTGATTGTATTTGGTTACTTCACAGTTTGTATGTATTTTTATTGACATAGTGTTGACCTCTAGCAGTTTACTCCATGAACTCCGGTATTATTTTCTCTGTTTATGTAGATAGTTGTTACATACTTACAGCATATACACTGTGTCGCGCTACAGTGCAGTGTGTGTGTGTGTGCGTGTGCAGGGCCCCATCAAGGGGGGGACTGCCAGGACTACTGTCCCGGGTTGGGAGCTGATGGGGCCGGCCAATACTTACCTAATCTCTGTAGCGGGTGTCGGCGGTATCCTATCGCTGATACTTGCTGCTGAGAGCTGTACATTAGCAGGCAATGCACAGGAACAGGGCCAGGCCAGCCGGAACTATTGTACCAGGCCCGAAGCCACACTCGAATCAAAAGGTTTGGACCCAGGGTTCTGGCCTTCACTGAGAAAGTCTATGGTTCCAATCCAGAATAATGAAATGTGGGCATTTTCACAACTTCTGCATAGAGGCCACATACACACATTATGCTTCTAGCGTGTATCCGGATACTAGGGATCCAGGATTGGGTGTCAGAAGTGTTTCCAGTAGCAGAGCAGGATGAGCTTCCATGCTTACTGTGTACACATGCTGGGGGAAGGGGGTTTACGTAGATTTTACAGTACCGGTAGGGAGTGGTCTCTAGCACTAGCACGGAAATCCGCTAACTTCACTGCCGTGTGCGATGGGGAGTATGATAGAGGCGGTCGTCTAGGGCGCAAAGTCAAAGTGAGGGCACCGCTAAGTAAAATTTAGTGGTTAAACTGGTTATTAATTCAAGGTTGGGGGTGAATTTTTTTCCTTTTTGCCCCTGGCACTAAAATTCTAGCTACAGTTCTGGCCGCCGTGGACATAGATCCGACCGTGGACATAGATCCGATCTGGATCAGATCCTATATCACCGCATTTATTATTTAGACCTTTTATTGTTTTATTGTTTTTCTATTTAATGGTTTTTTTTTTTTATTGAAATTATAGTGGTTATTTATCTTGTATTTTTAGCCATAAAATAAGGGAGAATAATTTTTTTGGCCTTAACGCACAGCGCATCGGCATGCACTCCTCCCGACACTCCCCCTGTGTCCGGCGTAATTACACTGTGACATCAGCTGATGGCTACCCTAACTTCAGCCGGCGTAACAGTGTGAAATTTCCTTACCTTCCCCCTTCCTTTCCATAACTGTTGCGTAGTTACGGCGAGGAACGCCCCCTCAACCGTAACTACGCAACAGTTAGGGATGCCCGATCCTAAGGAACGGGTTTTAATAACCACGCCGG
Source organism: Limnodynastes dumerilii (assembly GCA_011038615.1). NCBI lineage: Eukaryota > Metazoa > Chordata > Amphibia > Anura > Limnodynastidae > Limnodynastes > Limnodynastes dumerilii. The sequence continues at coordinate 204,884 of WWET01000175.1, read as the reverse complement.
TCAACATCTGCCCGGTGCATGCGCAGATCGGCAAAACTGCCAATCTTACGCATATGGCCGCTGTGACAGCCGTAGTTCAGGATCAGCCCCAATGTCCCTGACTGTCTTTATATTTTCTCCAGTCAGAATCAGCCATGATTTATAGCTGTACCAATCAGGTATCTTTATTATGCAGACTGACAAACAAAGAATCCCTTTGTTTCTAAAATATGAAAGTATTGGATTTGAGCACAGGGTTGCCGACTCTCCTGGAATATCCGGGAGGCTCACAAAATTCAGGCCAGTTCTCCAGGTATCCAGGGAGAGCTGGCAAGTCTCCTACAGAAGGCTTGAGGCCACGGTTTCATGCAAACCAATGACTCACGTTCTACCCCCCTGCCTACCAACACTGCTATTCCTTGAGCCAGATTTACTAAGCTGCAGGTTTGGAAAAGTGGAAATGTTGCCCATGGCAACCAATCAGATTGTAGCTTACATTCTCTAGTTTGTAATAAGAAAGTGAGAGCTAGAATGTGATTGGTTGCTATGGGCAACATCTCCACTTCAGCTTAGTAAATCTGGCCCTAAGTGTTACTAGTGGCCAGGCAGGACTTTATGACACAATTTGAGTCATCAAGCCTCGCCCCTTCCCTAGTAATACTAAGAAAAATGTCATTGATGGTCAGGGGGCCTTGAGCGGGATTTGCATAAAGTGCATCACCAAGCCCCGCCTCCATGCAGACATCTATGTATTCCCTACGGGAATTAATAGTCGGCAGCCCTGTTTAAGCATGCTTGGCAGTATTCCATAGTAACGATTGGTACAGAAGTTGTAGAAATTCAGTGTTTAAAGCACAGAGCCAAAAATTTGAAGCCGGCAGAACTGATGTCTGTGTTATTAGGGACATATTACATAATTCATAAGGACTCTGCAATGCACAATTACAACTGTAGAAACAATTATGGCATTTACACTGATGTAGTCTGATCCTTTGCTTTGTTTTGAGGAAAGTTTAAGAAAGCGGACATGTGACAGAGAAGATTTAAGTAGAGACAGCGAGTCTGAAATATTTTAATTTGCAAAGATGTTTCAATTTATGTAAATTTTATTCTCCTATCACAATATTCCTTTGCAGAGAGAGAGAGACTATAACATTTATATGAATATATTCACATAACAGTGTATACGTAATGTAGGGAGCATTGAGATTGCAAAACATAAGCAGTGCAGTGCCCAATCTTTTTCAACTTATTTATTAATGCATGAAAATATCAGTGGTTATATTCCAAAGGACTACAACAGACAGTTAATCATTGGAGATAAAAATGTAAGCGATATCTTGAAGTTACTTTAAAAGATGACTATAACCATTGGAGAAACCTCTGTCTCCTCCTCCCCTCAAGTTCGCTGCCTAGGTGTCACCCTTGACTCCTCATTCTCCTTTATACCTTACACCCGTGCCCTCTCTCATTCTTGTCGTTCCCACCTATGCAACATTGCACGCATCCGTCCCTTCCTCACCATTAAAGCTACCAAACCCTCATCCACTCTCTAGTCAAATCACGTCTCGACTTCTGTAACCTCCTCCTCATAGGTCTCCCGCTCATCCGTCTTGCCCCCATTAAATCTATATACAATGCTGCTTCCAGGCTAATCTTCCTCTCATGCCTACCTTGGGTTCTCTTTTAAGTGAAACCCTCCACTTGGTTCCTGTCTGCTTTAGACCTCTATTTAAACTCCTTACCCTCCCCTTTAAGGCCATCTCTTCATCCACTGCACTTCTCCCCACCTCTCTTCCCTCATCTGAATGCACACTCCTTCCAGCCCTCTCTGTTCTGCTAACCACCTCTGTCTGACCTCCCTACTGATCACTACATCTCATGCCTGTGTCCAGGACTCCTGTGCTGCACCTCTGCACTGGAATGATATTACACGCTGCATATGGCAGCAGCGTGTAAATGTGTCTTTGTAACATAGCAGGGTACCCCGGTCCTGGTTTACCCCGCAGCATTCCTTCTTGCTAGGGATCCTGGCTAATTGCCCTGAAGCTGGGATTCTCTAGCTGTGTATTTGGCTGTTTAATCAGCAGCCCATGGGGATGTGGCTCTTCCCTTAAATACCTGACACCTGTGTGCCCTGGATTCCTGCCTTGCCTTGATTATTGTTCCTGGTGTGAATGAAGTTACCTACCGTTTGTTGTGTGCAAGCCCCTGTCTCTGTATTGTAAGTTTATATACAGCCTTGTGCTGGTACATGTTGTTTCCACCTGCGCCTATTGTATACTCCAGTCCTGAACTGGTTAACCACTGTGTTTACTGCATCTGCACCTCTTGCATACTTCAGTCCTGAACTGGTTAACCGCTGTGTTATTTCCACCTGCACCTCTTGTATACTCCTGTTATTCTACCTGCACAAACTATATCCAGTCCTGTGCTGCATTTATCTGTATTCCAGTCCTGTACTGGTTCTGTGCCACTCCACCTGCACTTATCTGTATTCCTAGTCATTGCTGGTCTGGGCCTCATCTTTGTACCTTTGTTGTTTCAGTTCTACTATCACTCTCTCTCTGTGTGCGAGTTCAGTTCTGGGGGCCACGGCTTGCTGTTGGGGCACAGCTCCAGTCCATTCCTACCATCAGGGTCTCTAGCAAACACCACCAAATAGTAGTCTCCCCAACATTGCAGGTCTTCCAGTGCTCACTCAAAATGCACCTGTTCAGGCTAGCCTAGCCCTCCTCCACTTTGTATCCTTGCTGCATCTTACATCTATCCCTTCTTCACCTTCCCTTCCCCTCTTCTCAGCTCACACCAACAGTCCACTTCCTTCCCCCTCCTTATGTCTCCTGTAAGTTCACTCCCACTTAGTGTTTAGCTCACATGAGCAGGGCCCTCTATCCTAGTGTTGTTCCCTCCTCCACCACCCCTCTCTCACTTCATGCACTCTTGTCTCCGTCTGCTACCCTTTTACCCCTTCCGCAACTGGTGGCTCCCTCTCAACCTCTCACTACGTTCTGTCCCCTCCTCCCTGATATGCCAAGCTTGACACCTCGCATTTTGCCTTGCTGTCTGTGTTTGCTTCACTTTATTGTATTTTTATGATATTTTTATATTATGTTCTATGTACTAATCTGTTCATCCCTGCCCTGTATGTCTGTACTGTGTTCTGTTGTATTTTGTACGGCACTGCGGACACCTTGTGGTGCCTTATAAATAAACAATAATAAATAATTAAAAAGTCAGCGTTAGAATCTGGTTGGTTGCTATGGGCAACATCTCTACTTTTTCCTTTCCTGCAGCTTAGCAAAATCTGGCCCTAAGACTTCTCCTTTGCTGCCCTATGAAATATACAATTATAAGAAGTGACACTCCAATATTTGCAACAACTATTTAATTCCATCTATTTACCAAAACGGATGTGCCGGTACAATGGTCTTTTTTTTTATTTTTATTTTTTTAAATCCTGTTGAAAGACGACTGCCGGCAAATCCTAGCCTTTCAACCCTCTGTGCCCCACAGATTAACCCTATCGATCCATGATCCACAGCTTAACCCTAACCTTCTACTTTTTCAGCCTTAATCCTAACCCTACATGTCCTGCAGCCTAACCCCAACCCTCTGTTTAAACTTTAACCCTAAGCTCAGCCGCCACAGTCTAAGTCCTAACCCTAACCCTGTTCCCAATAGCAATTTTCTTATTGGCGACTGTTTTGAACATGACACATTCAGCTGGTGTTGGTAATTATGCTCAAACTAGGGCCACTTGGAACGGCAACCACTACCAATCAAAACCTACCAGCATTCCATGCTCCCCTTTTAATGAAATTAAAGTTTTCAGGTCCATTAATTCTCTTTTCTTGACTTCTCTCAATCTACTACATCCACGTATCCTTGTATAAAGCCTCTCATCTATTCTGTAGATCTCTCATTTAATATATCCCTTACCTATTGCCTTATTACCTATCCCTTATGTCCTATGCACAGTGCTCCTTGTTATTCTTAAATGTCCAATATTTTCTGTTAGCTGTCAGTTTTTTTGCTATATTAATGTAGAATTGTGTGATGCAGAAAATAATACAAGTCTAGGAGAAGATCTATATCTGAAATATACTCTGCTAAGGTAACTAATGCCTTAGCTCTTATAAAAAGCAATAACATGTACATATAAAGATTGTAAATTAGGTATTTCTGTCTCTATTAACGACACAGGAAACAAAACTCAGTCTTTTCCATTCATCTAAAGATTCCTTATTTTGCTAATTTGCAAAACACACTTGAATTGCATTATTCCCCAAAGTCTATCAATATGTCCACATAAACAGATAATGAACAGTTCTAAATATACAAGGATCATATAGCTCTAAAATAAAGCCGTCTGGAGCTGTGGGTAATATAGGGAAATCTCGGCAGCTCAAGTGGTGTTTTTTCAAGGTTAATGTGAGCACTAATACTTGAAATGTTGTTTGCCCTTCATATAGGATGCAACATTTGTTAACGAGTTTTGAAGCTCATTAACCCCTGGCAATGATATCCAGGATAATGATACCCAGAAGAATGTTTAACGTTCGTAATTAACCCATTCTGCTAAATGTTATGGTCTTGCCGGAGAGGGGAATGGGATCACGTAAGCGTCATCTGTTTGGAGAGGATTGTTTTGTAGAAATACTATTTTTTGTGCATGTTTTGGCTGATGAGATGAACTGTAATTGCAGTTTTAGCAAATGTTTTTAGTGGTGGTGGATTAAAACTGAGCCATTAGCTGTAAGTGTGCTCTGTATTGGTAAAGGGGAAAATAAACACACATCTTCACAAGCATAGAAATTTTAATTTCAAGCACCAATTACTGAAAGGTTTCATGCCAATCTTCAATGTGACAGCGACACTTTAGAAAATCTACAAATTAACATTTGGGGCATTTGCTGTTTACTTTAAAGAAGTCTCAGGGTCTCTTCTTTATCCAATAAATGCCAGATAGGCCAGTATATTTTATGTTTTTAATATTCTAAAGTAACCTGCAAACAAAGTAATAAGCAGATGATACACCATGGCTTTAATTTTAGTGTGTGTGTGTGTGTGTGTGTGTGTACACACTGGTGGATGGTAGAGTAGAGGCTAATTACATTGCCGTAGTCAAGAAGTATTCAGAAGAATGAGCACTAACACACATAGAGGCGGGGAAGCATATACCTGTTTCTCATTAGCCAATCAGTGTGAAGAGTAGGTTGGTAGGGCTCCACCTAATTGGCTAAAATAAAGGTCAAGGGAGATCTAAGAGAATCCCACCCTCTTCACCCTATAGAATAAGTCAAGATTGTTCCCTAAATGTGGGTGAGTGTTTGTGCCACACCCAAGCAAATGTGTTTAGATAGAATGGAGCTTTCTTTGGCCAATCAAATGCAAAAATTTTAACTAATACCATTTAAAATATACAGTGCCAAATGCCTGAAACGAATACCATCTACTTTATCACATGTTATTTTCAATAACGATGAACTATCTGAAAGGCTACCAACACGGAAATCTCTATGCTGGAAGCCTCACAAAGATGCATGCATGCTTGCCATTTGCCTTCGTTTTCCGCTTACATATATCGGAAAACGATCGTAAATGGCAAGTGTGGATCCTGTCCTATGTGATTTGGGCAGAGGTTTTCTGGTACTCCTAGAAACAAGATTTGACAGAAGAGAACAGTCACTTCACCCATGTTTTATTTATTTCCAACACAATGGGGCAGATCCAGAACTACGCTTTTCCACGATTTTACGCGTGGCGGAGACGTAAATTCGCAGTTACGTACGCACTGCGCATGCGCGCCATAGAAAATACGCACATTCACGTAGCGTAATTGTGAACGGAAAATCCCCACATTCACGTAGCGTAATTGTGAACATATGGGAAAATCACGTATCTGTCATGTAAATATTTACGTGTGGGCGTGCCAATTTTACGTTAGTCAACAATACATGCGTTTTACGTGAAGTAGGCGGGGGGTGGTATTTAAAGTGTACAGTATGGGCGTGCTAAGCTGCGTACGTTCACGTAGTCAGTACGTCGCGGACCGGACGTACTCTGTTACGTTTGAAAAAGTTAAGGTAGGGTTTGGGCAGCGTATCTTGACAAAATACGTCCGTGCAAGGGGTGTGCCGAGGGGAGTGTAACGAATTTACGCACACGAAAATACGCTCCGCGAATAAACGTACGGCAAACGTAGTTCTGGATCTACCCCAATGGCCCTGGACCCTATTTCACCCTCCATTTTGTTTAGGCCATCGTTATGTTAATCCCAAGCATGTACAAATCCTGCACAAGGTCCCCTTACTTTCTAAAATGCCCCTGCACATATGGTACACATTTTTGCTTCAGAAGAAAATTATAATACCTTATATTTGTTGAAAATAAGTTACTGTACCAATCAAACAGAAATGTGGGATACATTTACATACATGAGTTACAGCTAAATTATAATCCTGTACTTTGTGTTCCTCAGGATGTGAGAATAACATCTGTGTCGTCTGAAAAGAGAGCCAGTATGATTTTTGCAAATGGATATATCAATCAGCAATTCAATTGCAGTGTAATTTAAGTAAACAATCCTTTTAAATACTCTACAAGATTTACTTATGTTTCAGATGCCATCCATTAGCATCTGAAAAAAGCAGGGCATCTCAGATTTGGCTTTTGAGGGTTTTTTTTTTCTAAATGTGTGTGTGATTATATATAATATTTTCATAGTATCTAACACAGGGCTCGAAGTGAGGGTGTATACGGAGGTATATCATACCGTCACTTCTCCCACAGATTTAATAGAAAAGCTATAAATCTAAATTCACTTCTATTATTTTTATATTTTCATACCGCCACTTCTATATGTTAATACCACCACTTTTAAATTTCCACTTCGACCACTGATATAACATATTATATCAGTGTTTGTATTAGTGTTTACAGCAGTGATTAACATATTCATGGGATTTGAGTGCAAGACAGAGTATAGAGAGGAGTTTTAATGCATGTCGGAGTGTGAGAGAGTCTGAAGCCAGGATTATGGGTCCAGCAAACTGGGTCAGAGAGGCCAATGGAAATTAGAAGACAGAGGAGTTATGAAGGTGCAGCGTTAGGTGCACAAATTATGCGGGTATGGAATAGGATGACAAGAGGGAAGAGAGCCCTCTGTCTGAGATTATGCTGGATCTAGGCTGCATGAGCACAGATATTTTGCATTCTCTTATCAATCAAAAGTCAGGACATAATGAATCCTGCAGGTTTACTTAATGTCAACTCCATGATACTTATTTTGATAGATAATTTCATTAAATCTATAAAGTTGTAAGGAGAAAGCTCGGATGCCTTTTCCTGTAGCTTGATGTTGAATTTAAGGTCCTGTATATAAATATCTTTTTATGGTGGAAAGGTGTGAGCAGTTTTTTCAGGACCCATAGGGCCTACCAGCACTAAGTCAGGCCAAGTACAATTCGCCAATGTCGTTGAAAGACACATATACACACGAGAAAGGCACTGGCGGAACTCAAGATTGCGGGAGCAACTTGCGCCTCCTTCATCTGGCGCATGCAGTGTCCATGCTTCCCAATGCTAATGCATTCTGCCCTATACAGACTTAAGAGCAATGGGCTGGATCCAGAACTTGTTAAGTGCATGAACTTAGTTACACCTGGGCTAAACCATGTTCATTTGAGGGGAGTCATATTTCATCTGCTGCAAACAGTATTAGTGTTGAGAGGTGATGTTTCCTATCCCAAGTCTAAATAACAGTGTGATAGTAAAGCTGGTCAGTATCTGTGTGCAGTAAGCAATTTAAAGATATATCTCTGCATGCAAAGGATACAATTAACTTGGCTCCCCCTGAATTTAACATGATAGCCCAGGAGTAACTAAGTTCATGCACTTAACAAGCTCCCCCTGAATTCAACATGGTTTAGCCCAGAAGTAACTAAGTTCATGGACTTAACAAGGTCTGGATACAGCCCAATGGCATTCCAACAACTTTTAACAGATGGGTCTGTGGGAATGACATTGTACAGTATAGGAAGACATACCCATCCAGACTATTAGCAGCTATTATATGTTTGCAGGAGTCGGATATGTTAAGTTTGGTCCTGGTTATCCTATGTCAGCTGATGTGAAGGGAGTGGTTAGCAGAGCGATCACAGATGTGTGGCTATAGTGCCCCTGTGATTACAGATCCCTATTCAATCATTACTCAGAGATCAGATTGCAAATGAATCAAAAGTTAGGAATCAGTCCTGAGTGACCACACCTCTATTGCCTGGGCTAGATTGCTATTTCAATCATGTAAAGAACACCTGCTCAGGCAGTTCCTGCACTGAAATCGATCAGCATGGTTCCCAACATATAGAAGGCGGGTAGTGGGACAAAACAAGCCTTCTGTTACATCCTGGACTGATGTATCTTGTTTTGCCACTAGGGGCAGTCCTGGTTGTTCATTATTTCTGTATATTACTACTACCTGCCCTGGGGACTCATCTGAGTCTAATCCTACACTTGTGTGCTCTGATCTCCTACACCTGCGCTCTGGCTTTATATACCTCCTCCTCCCAGCAAATAAGTGTAGGTCATTGTTTTCTGTGTCTGTTACTGCACAGCTGTTTGTTGGTCTTTCTATTATTTCATTTCTCCTGCCTTCACTTGCCTGCTTTCCTGCTTGTGCTCTCAGGTTCTCTGTCTCTTTGGATGTTATTGCTGTTTGACATTTTTTATTAGCGAACCTGTATACCTTGGCTGGCATCTGTTGTTTCGTACCTGATACTCAGTCCAGAATCTGTTATTTCATACCTGTATACCTTGACTGGCATCTGTTGTCTCGTTCCCGATACTCAGTCCGAAATCTGTTATCTCATACCTGTGTACTCAGTCTGAAATCTGGATTTGTTCTGGTACTCTGTTTTCGACAGTAATACTCTACATCTACATACCCTCCAATATGACCCGTTCCATTAGGTACAAAATACTCTGCTCCTCAGTTTCCAACTGTCAGTTACTATGGAAACCTCCTGTGTTGAAGAGGAAAATAGTTTTTTAAATATCAGTTAATTCATTTAAACCAGATGAGTGACAGTTGGAAGCTCAGGAGCGGATTAAATTGAACCTAATGGAATGGGTCATGTTGGAGGGTCTGCATCAAATATATTGCTTTCTGCTGATCTTTGTATCTAACACCAGGTAATCATAACACCTTGCATAGCTTTGCTGACAAATGACAATATGTGGTCAAAACTCTACTTTTCCATAAGCCCAACACCTTATATGGGCTGTGAATTGTGACAGGCCTGCCATAATAGGGACAGATGGGAGGTCAAGACAGTGTCCATGATTCTGTAATTTGCATTAGCCACATCATTAAGCAATGAGCGCTGCTGCGTGCCACACTTGGGAGAATTTTGGAAGTTTCCTGGACCGTCCATATGAGCTGTCAACTATGAGTGAGACACAGCAGTAGATAGAGTAGCTAAAGCGTGGCCATTATTAAATACTGTGGCAGGAGCCTAAATAGATATGTGGTAATGTGGCAGATCCAAACAATCTTTCCCACCACCTTGTCACATGTCTATGTAAATACAATATCCAGTTTATAAAGCTGGCTCCATATGGAGCTTGAAACACAAGTTGCATTTTTATCTGTCCAAATTAGCATCCGGCCCATAAACATATGTGTGATATATATCTGTGACGGATTGCTGCCTGTAAGTGAATGCTTCTTCTTTCAGGGTAGCTGTTATTCCAGATGGAAGTTTACGGATCTTAAATGCTACTAAATCAGATGAAGGAAAATACACATGCCGTGGGGAAAATGTGTTTGGTTCTGCTGAAATAACAACAGTTGTGTCTGTTACAGGTAACGCGACCTATTGCATTTCAGAATCTCAGAATGACAACATGGTATGTCGCTTGGTCTTATGTATGAACATGAACATGTAGAATATGTTTAAGAGCAGTTATGTGGTTGTAAATCAGAAGAAGGAGTTAGGGCCAGACTTAAGTTCACTTTAAGAACGATCACGTAGCGTAATTACGCACTAGCAAGTATAATATACTCCCCTCGAACGCACGTAACTTCGCTGAATTACGAGTTCAAAACTCTACCTAAACTTTTCCTCTGGTCGTACGTATCGCCTTCTCGTATGTAAGTGCCTAACCCTGCCAACACTGTACAATTTAACTGCCTCCCTCCACCTACAATGCGTATTTTGGTCTTGCGTAAGGATGACACGCCCCTTTGTACGTAGTTACGAACATGTTACGTACAATCATAGTTATGATGCGTAACATCTTCCGTGCACGTGCGTAGTGCGTTCCAACAGCCAAATTTACGCATGTCGTATGTGTAAATTCGCTGTCGTACTAAAGTCTGGATCTGGCCCTTAGTTACTACATCGGACAGTGGACCGTGTTCAGACATAACAGAGAGTTAGGAGGAACCTATCCGCACCTAACTCTCCTGTCCAGCTACCAAAACCGCTCCCTGTTTTTAGGTGCTTAATGGCATAGGCTGCCTTATCTTACCGTGCGTATTTTCCTTCTTAAAAAGGAAAATACGCACAGAGAATGGCTGTCCCCAGCTAATCTTCATCCCCCCTCACCCACTTCTTCCTTATTCCTCCCCGAGGCTGCCAACTCCTGCCTAAGCTACTGCGTGCGGTCTTTAAAGACCTAAGTGGTACGTAAAATGCGTAAATTACCTCTTACGCAGTAGGTCATTTCTTAAATCAACGCACTTAAGAAGCCGAAGCTTCTTAAGTGTGAATCCGGCACAATATGTTCAGTAAAATGCAAGAACAGGAAACAGACGTATGTCTAAGTGAGAGTCACGGTCTTGTAGAAAGTAGATGCAAGGTGCATTGCGGAGAGTTCCGACATTGGTCAGGGTACAGTATAAAACGGGCGTATGAAATATTTGCCATTGAAATTGCTTTAAGTGTATTGTTCTGCACATGGATGACCCCAAGCACTAATATTAACATACTGGTGGTGACAATTCTTCCACACACACCTAAAATAGGCTTACATCTGTGAGTGGCCCTCAATTGCTTTTATGTTGCACACAATAGCCCGTGTTCACACCTAAGAAGCAGATGCTTCTTAGGTGCGGATCCTTAGTAAAGGTCCTCTACACAATCTACTTACCAGTTCGGTACCTAGATTGCCTCCGTGTGGTCTTTAAAGACTGCACAGAGTATTTTAAGTAGAAAGAGGCGGCGTAATGCTGCATCGGGGAGGGATTAGGTAGAAGTGGAGGGGGGAGGGATTTAGATTAGCCAGGGAGGGCAGGGAGAGGCAATGTCCGTGTGGACATTCAGGGAGAGGCAATGTCCGCGTGGACATTGCACGGAGAGATAAGGTAGCCCTATGGCACTCCTGAGTGCCATAAGGTACTTAAAAAGGGGGAATGGGATAGGTGCAGGACGGGTGAATATGGTCCAGAATTTAGTTATTATACAGCAAGCATTATAAAAACACAAAAACATGAAGCAAGGATTAGCTGATCATTGCAGACCACATGTAATATACACACGGTAAGCAAAAGAAAAATGAATTTGTAATGAGTACATCCAAAATAGACACTTCCATTTTTTTAAAACACAGGCAGCCAAAAGCTTATTTTCGTCTGTCTCTATTTCTGAAATATCACTAATTAGAAACTTTCACTAATGAAAGGTTAAGTATGCTGAGGGGAGGGTTAGGGTAATGAATGGTAAGAGTTAGTATAATGGAAGGGGAGGGTTAGAGTAAGGATGCGGATAAGGGTTGGGGTTACATAAATACTCACTATTCACCGCTGCATCTTCATCGTTCGGAGGATCAATTGCTTCTCCTCAGCGAGGCAGAAGCAATCGATTTCACACCCAGTCAAAAGTGTCTGGTATAAAATGGTCTATTCTTCCAAAAATAGCTGTAGAATAAACAAATCAGGCAAATATGTAGTGATGAACAGTACAAATAAAAGGCACCAATCAAATACCCTATTCACATTCAGCCAAAAACCTGGGATATTGCTGAGACAAGCTCTGTCATGCGTGATAGAAAGAAGATTCATTACTGTGTTGTACATGAGGTTTAGTTATAAAGGCCCTGATTCAGAGATTGAAAATAAGAACTTAAAGTTACACCTGGGCTAAACCATGT